>JALIGW010000002.1:174153929-174671429 GCA_023053685.1 Diadophis punctatus similis
TGGTCAAAAAACAAGCTGTTTTTGCCTGGTTTTGGACTGCAGAATGCTGCTGGAGGGTGTGTGTGTGTGTGTGTGTGTGTGTGTGTGTGTGTGTGTGTGAGAGTGTGTGTGAAAGGAGCCCAAAAAACAGGCAAAAACATCCCATTTTTGGTCAACAAACGAGCCCTTTTTTCCTGGTTTTGGACTGCAGAATGCTACTGGAGGTGGGGGGGGTGAAAGGAGCCCAAAAAACAGGCGAAAACGGCCCATTTTAGGTCAAAAAATGAGCCAGTTTTGCCTGGTTTTGGACTGCAGAATGCTACTGGAGGTGGGGGAGGTGAAAAACGGGGCCCATAGATGCCCCAGGAGGCCAAAAAACGGGCAAAACCGCCCATTTTTCACCTTCCCCTGCCTCTAGAAGATAGAGAGAGAGACAGAGGGAGACAGAAAGAAGGAAAGAGGGAGAGAAAGGAAGAGAGAGAAAGAAAGAGAGAGGGAGGGAGAGAGTCTAGTGACAATCAGCTAGTGACAATCAGCTCTTTAGTGACTCAGCTCTTGCTCTGGTGCCTCAGCGCAGAGATCGCTCACCTTCGTCGCCAGTGTTCCAATCCCGGAACGGTGGGTCAATGACTGAGGCGAGCCAGGCTTCTGTGCTAACAGCTCTCTTTATTTCATACAATAGCTAACAGGTTGCCAATGCACGGCAGCTAACGTGTGCTCTCAGCTGATGGCAACGAATGAGTCATGTTTGACAGCTCCTTATATAGTGAGCTGTCAAACAGGTAGCTAATCAGGAGGCAGCATGTAGAGAGCGGACCTGAGTAAGAACTCACGGATATAATACCCACCTAGTCACATGACCACCTAGCCACACCCACCCAGCCGATCCGGGCCCCCAATAGTCTGAGGGACCCTGAATTGGCCCCCTGTTTAAAATGTTTTGAGGACCCCTGTCCTTGAAGATGTGCAAGTGCAGATGTGAGACAATTGGGATCTAGTTCTCTTAGGTAGGATGGGGTGTCACTTCCATTACATGTAGCCCTCAGGGGGGAAAATATTATTACCTTTGTTGTAAGCATTGATTAATGGAATATTTGTGCCATGACCTACACTTTCAAAGTTATCTTACTAAATCTTATGCAGAATATACATATATATCTTGTGTTCATATTTTGATTATAGTTTTTCTAAAGGTGCCTGACTGGTCAATGAGAGAAGCAGGGTACAACATGATATGGGTTTCTGATCTTACATACATACTGTATATCTGACAACATTGCTACAGTTTTTAACTTATTTATCAAGTGTGACTATCAATCATGGAATGTCTGGAAAGCACCAATTGTGATCTATCTATCTATCTATCTATCTATCTATCTATCTATCTATCTATCTATCTATCTATCTATTTATCTATCTATCTATCTATCATCTATCCATCTATCTAGGTATCATCTAGCAATAGCAACATCACTTAAACTTATATACCGCTTCATAGTGCTTTACAGCCCTCTCTAAGCAGTTTACAGAGTCAGCATATTGCCCCCAACAATCTGGGTCCTCATTTTACCGACCTCAGAAGGGTGGAAGGCTGAGTCAACCTTGAGCCACTCAGAATTGAATTGCTGAACTGCTGGCAGTTGGCAGTCAGCAGAATTAGCATGCAATACTGCATTCTAACCACTGCACCACCTATCTCCACCCATCTATCCATCCATCATCTATCTATCTATCTATCTATCTATCTATCTATCTATCTATCTATCTATCTATCTATCTATCTATCTATCTATCTATCTATCTATCTATCTATCTATCCATCCATCCATCCATCCATCCATCCATCCATCCATCCATCCATCCATCCATCCATCCACTTATACATAATACTCCTTTATTTACACAATGAATTCATTAGTTCAGAGAATAGTATGATCATATTGTATCACACATGTTACCTTGAGGGCTTCCAAGATCCTACCATCGTAGTCAATTACTACTGTATCACCCTGTTCTCCTTTCAGG
Organism: Diadophis punctatus similis; assembly: GCA_023053685.1. Classification (NCBI taxonomy): domain Eukaryota; kingdom Metazoa; phylum Chordata; class Lepidosauria; order Squamata; family Dipsadidae; genus Diadophis; species Diadophis punctatus. The sequence continues at coordinate 174,155,934 of JALIGW010000002.1, forward strand.
CCTGGAGGTCCCTGAAAAGAAAAAAGTTATTGCAAGGTTTATGCTAACAGACATAACACTCTAGTATTCACATACTATTAGGATGCCTTAGTAAATTATCATCCACTGTAAGGAAGAGTCAAATATCACCTACACTGCTAAAGTCCCAAGAAAGGCCTAGCTGTTGACTGCCCTGATCCCAAGCTTGCTATTTTTAAAGACAATTAATTATCAAGCCCAGCTCCTTTTCAACAGTGCTGATACAGCTGTAGAACTCCTTTCCATAATAAAATTTTAAAGTCCCTCTTAAAACATTTTGTTAAAATCGTTTTGTTATTTAGAGCTTTTTATCACCACATGAACTTTGAACCATTGAAGATGAAATGGAGATTTCTTCTGGGAAAGAAACTTAATTATGTTCTTTCGTTGTTTTGTTCTTTTTGTTATATACTACCTTGGGGGATTTCTATTTTGAAAGTTAATCGACAAATATACAAGTTAAACTCAAGGATGTAAACCCTCAGAAAGGTATTAATAATGGTTTCTAATTGCACTTTTCCATTCATGGAGAATTCTTTAATCCAGGAGAAAATGGAGGAAAAGAGGGGGACTTCATTGATACCCCTTCCCCCAATCTATTACAATTGTTTTCCCTGTGGATTTAGTAAGTATTTGAACCCTATGAGAAATAAAAGGAGTGTCTTTTCTAAATTGGCAATTTTCAGATGAACTGAGACTGTAGAATTGAGAGGATCCCAACCTACTCTTTGTAAAGTTGGAAAAACTTTGCTGTAGGAGAAAGAAATATGTTCTTCAAATTATTTATCTTATGTTTCTGTAAGGCTCTAATCAATTCAAAACAGTGGATATGATTTTGATATTGTAATTATTTGAAAGCATACTGTAGTGTATTTGAAAGTATATGTGTATACAAAACAGATTCTACCGGTACTTGTTGTAATCCTTTGTATTTATATGTCCCACACAAATAACAAATGTTAAGAATTCCTTGAAAACATTTTCAACCCCAAAACATTTATATTAATTATATATAACTTTTAGTTGAATTTGTATGCAGCTTCAAATGCAGGTTTGTGTAATAATGTTCATAATTACCATATTGTATGTTTTCCCCAGCTCCATTTAAACTATTGGGAAATGGTAAATTGTGACTTATGTATTTAGGGCACAACCCCCCCGCCCAGGAAATTCATACCCTTGGCCCGATATATCCATCTGCTCCCTTCTCACCAGGCTCACCCTGAAAAATGAACAAAAACAATAAAGAAGATTAATTTAGAGAAAAGCTAGAGAAATTGACCATGTTGATTTGAGCTGTTAAGAGATTTAATTCAGTGAAAATTTGGAGAGTGACTTTCCCCACCTCGTTTAAAGAAAAAGCAGATTTATATGACTTCTGGAGGAACACAATATTATCATCATCAGCAGCTTTAAAAGCTTTCAACATAATCTAACTATAAAATAAACCAGACATACCAGATTCAAGACACACAAGCCTCCTACCAACACTGAATCCTCTGAATATGTAAGATTATGTAAGATCACATGACTGGAAATCCAAGCAGTTTTTAATAACCATGAAACTTAAATGATAAAACAGCAAAAAGATAACATGACAGTAATCTCAATGTTACAGATTAGGAATGTTGCCGCATTTAAACGGGACAGTACCTTGAGGCATTTTGAAGTACTACTTTCCTCCACTTAAAAGCACAAAGCAAGCCATAATCAGTTTTAGTATTCAGCTTTCAAGTACTAATTAAAGTCACAAGAATAACTTAAATTGACCCTGTATAAACAAATACTTAAAAAATAAACACATAAACAAATTTAACATCTATGTGAGATTGCTGGCAGAGGTCATCCAATGGAATTGGGTTTGTTATCATTGGTACGTTGATGATATCACAGCTATATATCCTCACCCGGCTGACCAAGAATTGCTGTCCTGATGCTAGCTTGGAGGCTGTAAGAGTTTGGATGGGGAGGAATTGGCTTCAACTCAACCACAGCAAGGCAGAGATCTGGTGAGGCACCATCTTTGACTCCAACTGTTAGTAACTTGAGGTTCCTCCTAGATTCATGGCTCCTGCTCAGCAGGTAGCAATTGTGGCTGGGGGTGGGGGTGGAGCTTTGTACAGACTGATTTATGTACCAGCGGCACTCATTCCTGGACTGGGAGGCCTTGCTCATGGTTGGTCCTTCATGCTCTGGTCACCTCCTGATTGGATTATTTACAATGTGCTCTATTTGGGGTTGTCTTTGAAGACCACTGGAAATTACAATTGATCTAAAAATATGATGGCATGGTCAGTTTTGGGCATCCCATTGCTTGTCATTACACTGCTGCTGTGTGAACTGCAATGGCTCCCAGTTTCTTTCTGGGTGCGATTCAAGGTTATCATCTTTAAAGAATGAATGGCACAAGGGCAGGTTATTTGTGGGGCTACCTTCTGCTGAGAATATCTGCCATTCCTCTAGGTCTGATAGGGTGAGTGCACGCCAGGTTAAATGTTAAATGTTTATTTATTAAATTTGTCACCCATCTTGCTGTCACACGACTCTGGGCAGCATACAGTCTTATTATCAATGTTGCCATTTTGTGAGACATAGGCATTGTGCCTTTTTAGTTACAGCCCTGTCTTTTGTGCAACCGTTCCCTTGAGATCTGGTAGGCCCTTATCCTCCTAACTTTCTAAAAATATCACTAGCACTTAAATTTATATACAGTACCACTCCATAGTAGTAGTAGTAATAACAACAACGTCAGGCAGTGATTTTATATTGCCTGTTACATGTATATGCAGGGGGATACATCCCTATCAAATATAATGGTTTATTCCTGAGCACGTGATTAATATGTTCCTAGTACGCGTGTGTACATTCCTTTCTTTGTTCCTCCCTTCTTCTTCTGCTTCTGTAAGGAGCAAGATCTTTTTTATAGCCAGGATGTGATTTATTTGTTTTTGTACCGAAATAAATATTTTATACCTTAGTATTTAAACTGCGGTTTTCTTTCTATAATATCAGAGTTTCAGGAAAAGATCTATTTCGCCTCTGATGAGAGTAATTCTTATCTAACAAATAACAACAACAATAACAACAACAGAGTTGGAAGAGACCTTGGAGGTCTTCTAGTCCAACCCCCTGCTTAGGCAGGAAACCCTACACCACTTCAGACAGATGGTTATCCAACATCTTCTTAAAATCTTCCAGTGTTGGAGCATTCACAACTTCTGGAGGCAGGCTGTTCCACGGATTGATTGTTCTGTCAGGAAATTTCTCCTTAGTTCTAAGTTGCGTCTCTCCTTGTTTAGCAACTTAGAACTTTATAGCACTTTATAGCACTCTCTGGGTGGTTTACAAATGTCAGCAGATTGCTCCCGACAATCTGGGTCCTCATTTTACTGACCTCAGCGGGGGATGTATTGCAGTTGGGGTTGCTGGGAGTTTTCGTGTTGTTATGGGTCCCCCCCTCCATTTTTATTGTTTATACTGTGGACTGTGAGCTACCCAAGCTTATGTTGCATGCTGTCAGGGTTCCTCCGACCGATGCCCTAATTAAATCACGAGCCTCGAGCCAAGCTTCAAAATAAATCCATACGTTTTGTGGCTATATAAATCTAATAAATATATAAAGAAGTTTCCTTTATGCCACAATTCATTTAATAACGTGTAAACTCATGAGGAACTATGGAATAAACTCTCAAACATTTCATTTCAACAATTATGAAGACAGTAAGAGGAGTATTCATCCACGATGGGTTCTTCTTGTCCACAGAACTAAATGGCACCTCAGAGACCTTTATTTTGGGTCCTCTCTGCTTCCTTTTTCTAGTCTCTTCTTTCAGCAAGAGAAAGTTAAAGAAATACCTGCCGGCTGAGTAGTTGAGGAAGGAGAATGTCAGTGTCAGTGTCAGTCTTACCGTTCTGCTATTTCCAGAATGAGAATCATCGGATGTGCTAATCATACCCTGCTTTTTTCACGCTCTCCTTACCTTTGGCCCTGGTAGCCCATCTATGCCTTTTTCTCCCTTTTCGCCAATGCTTCCTGGTTCTCCCTGCAACATTTGAAAGAGGCACAATGGAAAACAGCTGTCAAACAAGTCAGCATTCAGCTATGGTAGCCTTTCCCTTTCCTCACTTTTGGCTCTGTGGCTTGTTTGCATCCTTTCAGATTACTGGGCATAACCTGCCTTGCAAACTCCATGTGCCTTCAAGAAGAGCAATTGAAATGGAAACAAAGTTTCCAAGCTTCGATAAACTACGGTAATTTAATCCCAGGCATCCCACACCTGTAAGTTCCGATGTTCTATTTACACCTACTCTTCAATACTGGCCAATGCTTCCCATTCTTCTAAACACCTTGGAAAGAGATGTTCTATAAAAAGTACAAAAGAGAGCCAGTTGGCCTAGCGGTTAAGGCACCAGGCTAGAAAGTGGGAGACTGTGATTTCTAGCTGGATGACTTTGAGCCAATTGCTCTCTCTCAGCCCAAACCACCGCACAGGTTTGTTGTGGGGAAAATAGGAGGAGGAAGATGTGCTGGATATGTTTGCCACCTTGAGTTATTTGTAAAAATTACAGATTACAGATTATTAGAGTTGGAAGGGACCTTGTAGGTCATTTAGTCCAACCCCCCCACTCAAGCAGGAGTCCCTAGACCAAATGGCAGTCCAATCTCCTTTTCAAAGTCTCAAGTGTTGGAGCTCTCACAACCTCCGCAGGCAAGCTGTTCCACTGGTTGATCGCTCTCACCGTCAGAAAGTTTCTCCTTATTTCCAGGTTGAATCTCTCCTTGGTCAGCTTCCATCCATTATTCCTTGTTTGGCTTTCTGGTGCCTTGGAAAACAGCCTGACCCCCTCCTCTCTGTGGCAGCCCCTCAAGTATTGGAGCACTGCTATCACGTCTCCCCTGGTCCTTCTCTTCGCTAGACTGGCCATGACCAGTTCCTGCAACTACTCTTTGTATGTTATAGTTTCCAGTCCCCTAATCATCCTGGTTGCTCTCTCTGCACTCTAGAGTTTCAATGTCTTTTTTGTAGTGTGGTGACCAATACTGGATGCAGTACTCTAGGTGTGGTCTAACTAAGGCTTTATAGAGTGGTATTAGTACCTCCCTAGTCCTAGATTGTATCCTTCTATTAATGCAATTTAGGATTGCATTGGCTTTTTTGGCTGCCGCTGCACATTGCTGGCTCATATTTAGTTGGCCTTTATTATTTATTAAATAATAAAGGCAGGATGCAAATGAATGAATGAATGAATGAATGAATGAATGAATGAATGAATGAATGAATGAATGAATGAAAACTCTCTGTTCCTAAGCAGAATATATTCACCTGTTTTCCTCTTTCATTGGAAGTGGTTTAACATCATATTGCATTGGAAAGGAATTCAAGGGAATCAACAAAATGTACAAACAATAAGCTAAAGTAAGAACCTGAGGTTTATAAAAAATAAACACTATAATCTTCTAAAAACTTAAAAAATGGCTGACTTACTTTGCTCCCTTAGAAACTGTATTCAAAAGGGGAGCTGCTACTATTTAAAAAACATTCTCTAAGCCAGTGGTTCCCAACCTGTGGTACGTGTACCACTAGTGGTACGCGAGGGCCTTCCAGGTGGTACGCGAACACTTTCGGGGTCATGAACGATTTTTAGTTAGTTATTTTTTACTTCACAAAAATGTTTACTGCCTAACACAAGATAATCTGGCAACGATTTGCAACTGTTGCCACATGCCACCCACCTGGTCCCAGCGGCCCGAGAATCCAGTTGCTGGATGCGCGGGGCCAAAAAAGGAACCAGGTGGTACGCGGCGACTGTACGGGACCTCCAAGTGGTACTCGATCACAAAAAGGTTGGGAACCACTGCTCTAAGCATATAGTTCAGCCTGAAGAAGCCACTTGAAACAATGCCTTTTCTCCATTTGGGCTAATACTTCCTGGTTGTTTGAAAGAAATCCAAGGAATTTTTAGTGTTTAAGCAAAGCACATGCTAGTTTTATTCTTTTTGGGTTCCAGAAGCCCATTTGTGCCTCTGTCCTTCCCTGGGGCAATGTGTGCATGCTTGCAATGTCTAAATGTGGTGCCCAGACAATTCCTCAGCTGAATGCAGGACATTCACAAATCACATAATGCTATTTAATGTAGATGCTCACCTTTGACCCGGGCAGCCCCTGAAGACCATTCTCTCCTTGGGGCCCAGAAGTTCCTGCCTCTCCCTGAATTTAAAAAGAATCTGGTATCAATCATTACTTGAGAAACAATATTCATATTAAAATTAACTGATTTTATTTGCATTGTATCTGAATTTTAAATGCAGTTCAAACTTGTTTGTTCAAACTGTTATATTTTCTTAACTATTAATAAAGCCCAGTATCATCAACCAAATAAATAGAAATTTTCAGTTCTTGATTTAGCGATATACAGGTAGCCATTGCTTACAGATTGCCTGTTTAGCAACTATTTGAAATTAGGACAGTATAAAAACAAATCGCTTTGTGACCAATCCTCACATTTACGACTGTCGCAGTGTCCCATGATTGCCGTTTGGGCCCTTCGTGACCAGCTTGCAACAAGCAGAGTTAATGGAGAACGTGGAAGTGAAGTCGTACGTCACAGCCCAAGATGTTTCACTTAATGACCGAAGGGTAAGTGAGATGATAAGTCCATTGCGGTCATGTGATTTTCCATTTAATGTCCATGGAATTGCCAATTGCAATTGAAATCACTAAGCTAGACTCATATACTTTGCCTGACATAGTTGTAAATTATCTTGACTCTCAATCAATACAAGTATTAAGAATCAAATATTATGGACAAGTCCACAGATATTCATGAGATTGAAATTAGCTACAAAAATAAAGATTATTTTTCTCAAAGAGCAATTGCAAGCTCAGCTTTTCAGTCCTATACATGTTCATGCTGCTTATAGCCATCCATCCCTAACCACAATAATATGAAAAATGATGAAATGTACATTGCAACCTCATAATGCACACCCCAACCTTTTTTTTTACTTACATCATAATGTTATCTGCAAATATTTGTCATTGTGCACATTTCATTGCCCACTTGCTTGGTCTCCCCAGATCCCAATAGTGCTTTTTGTTTTAAAGCACAGTCCTACGCTCAAGCTTACACACAGCCAGAAAGATTGAGATATAGAAATGAGATTTACCTTTGGTCCTTGAACTCCTGGTTGTCCTGAAGTCCCAGCATCACCCTGATAAATAGAATGTGTATAGGTGAGATTGAAATGTAGATGTGTGTTATGTTTGCCAGCATCACAAAATAATTACTAACTGGATTTAATTTAAAAGTGGGAATAAATATTTATCTTTTAAAGAGGTTGTTTGCATTTATATTAGAAACCTTGCCTGTGGAATCCACTGAATTTTAATCCTTAAATATATTTATAAAATCTGGTAGCCGTATCTTATTGTAATTCTGATTGCTATGCATCAATTATCTTTATATTTTACATGGACAGAACATTTTAGTATGGTATCATTAAGCTTTGATTAGGCATATAAACTGATTCTCGAAATTCATGTGATCCATCTGTTTCACATTGCAGGATTTAAATATCATTGGTATTATGTCTACCAAATTGAGCATTTTTGGTTTGTTTTCAACTTTCTGCTGGCTTCCCCATTTCCCCATGTGTGATTAAACCACTAATGTAAGTCTATACAGGACTGTATTAAAACCAACTCATGCTTGATAAATAAAAATCACCGTAAAGGAAATTAGTAAAATTAGAAAGCAGCTACTTTAATGAATGATGAAAAAATATTAAGCATTCAAAAATCATTTAAAAAATACAAGCTAAAACTTGCAAGGAGAGAAGCCAGAGTATAAAATGTATCATTGTACAAATCATACCCAGATACTTCTACTTTTTCTATAATAATTTACACTTTATTAGGTTTGACCAACAGCCATTATGACATTGAAAGCAACAGAGAATAAATTTTAGAATGGTTCATCTCCTTTATTAGATGAGCAAATATCTAATAAAGGAGAATATTTGTAGCTCAGGGTTGAAACGAGGGGTCCTTGGTGGTCTCTGAGCTTTGTTTTCTTGCAGACATTTCATTATCCAAACTAGGTAACAGCATCAGTGCTAGTACTGATGATGTTACCTAGCACTGAATGATGTTACCTAGTTTGGGTAACGAAATGTCTGCAAGAAAATAATCAAACTCAGAGAGCACCAAGGACTTTGAACAAATATCTTGTTTTCAAACTTCTGAAGTCATTTTGTTGACTCCACACTCTTCTCTGAATTGAAGACAACTAGTGTGGGAATCCAATCCAATTTCAAAACTGCCAATGAGTCAGAGGGATGAAGGCCAACTCAGAAAGTGCAGGGTTATAACTCTTTCGTTTATTTTACATTCATCATTTTATTTATTTTCTTTTTTTTAATGTGACCCTTGACTTCATTTCAAAGAATCTCAGCAAATAATTGCTTAACAACTGTAACAAGAACAATCTGTCCCAGCCTCCTATACATGGGGAAGAGGTTGATGAGAGAAAGACAGGGAAGAAAGAGGGAGTAAAGGAGTGGATAGCCCCACCCTCTTTTGGTCCCGCCCATTGCTTAGTGACATTAGTAGTTAAGGCACCAGGCTAGAAAGTGGGAGACTGTGAGTCCCGCCTTATCCATGAAAGCTGGATGAGTAATCTTGGGTCAGTCACCCTCTCTCAGCCCAACCCACCTCAAAAGGTGGTGGTTGTGGAGAAAATAGGAGAAAGGTGTGTTGGATATTTTCACTGCCTTGAATTATTTGTAAAAATAATAAAAGCAGGATTCAGAAAGGAAGGAAGGAAGGAAGGAAGGAAGGAAGGAAGGAAGGAAGGAAGGAAGGAAGGAAGGAAGGAAGGAAGGAAGGAAGGAAGGAAGGAAGGAAGGAAGCAAGCAAGCAAGCAAGCAAGCAAGCAAGCAAGCAAGCAAGCAAGCAAGCAAGCAAGCAAGCAAGCAAGCAAGCAAGCAAGCAAGCAAGCAAGCAAGCAAGCAAGCAAGCAAGCAAGCAAGCAAGCAAGCAAGCAAGCAAGCAAGCAAGCAAGCAAGCAAGCAAGCAAGCAAGCAAGCAAGCAAGCAAGCAAGCAAGCAAGCAAGCAAGCAAGCAAGCAAGCAAGCAAGCAATGGTATAACTTTTACCCTCCAGTAATACAACTCATAATAATACTAAAAATGCTTATCATTTATTCAATACTGTTGCTCATTCATTGCTTTTTCTGGTATCTATTTGCTGCATGTTCAGTTCTATACATAGAGCTGGTTCAATGTGTATTGCATAAACAGAGCAAGACATGCACATATCCAAAAGAGAGACAGGTTTGAGCTGGTTGCTTCTCTATCTGCTCACTTGACGAGGGACCATTTTCAGGAGCATTGCCTATGACTCACTGGGATGGCCTTAGTCAAGTGTCAAACTAGCATTAGTGTTGAGGTACCAGCTTTGGAGGATAGGAATTACTGGAGAGGTAAATAGATGAAATGCCCAAACTTGTACTCCTGGCTCCACATCTCTCCAACGTTTGCTACTCTGATAGCCACCTCACCCTACCAAATCTTAGGGCTTGTTTGCACGATTGATTACATGATATCTAAATGCTGGTAGTTTTGGAGAAAAAGAAGAAACCCCAATAACTTACTTTTGTTCCTGGAATACCAGGTTCGCCCTTCAAAATAAACAAATAAAGCATTTTATATGACAGATGCAAATAATGATAATGATGATAATGATGATAATGATAATTAATAATAAATAGGCATGAGAAAATAAAACTAATAAAAATGAAAATACTAGTTCAAATTGATCTTAAAACTATCTTTTCCAGTGCAGTAAAATTCAATTCTTTCACCAACAACTGATGCAATTTCTCTTAAATAACCTGGAGTTATTGCATTTTATGGATAACAGATTTCAATCACTTGTTTTAAAAGGTTTATGTTTAAATTCCACAATAAGTAAGAAGTAACTTTAGACTGCAGAAATGCCCCCTTTAATTGACTGGGAGGCTTCACGCAAAGTTTACTTTTCATTACTTCAATGTTAAAATTAAGGAGTCAAGATGTAAACATGGGGATGTCCCTGATTCGTACCTTCATGCTGCTTAAAAGGAAGATCACCAGAAAGGTGAACGGGTGTCCCGTTTCCCTTCCCAACATGTGCACACCCCTCAGAACTTCAGGGCCAGCATTTTTCCCTCACCAACCCCTTTCTTCACTACTTCACTCAAGGAGAAAAAGACATGAATCTAATTAACTGATACACTGAATTGGAGATGGAAGTAATTGGATGTTTCTGACTATTTGCATTCTCAGAATGAAATTGTTACAAGCTGGTTTTAAAAGACAACTGTGTAGAAAACTATATTTCATGGTGCTTATCTCATTTATTCTCTTTTAGCTCGACCTCTTAGGTTTGTTTGATTTTCTATAACTAAACTGAAAACGTTTTAAATAGTTATGACCTTTTACAATAACACACTGCTAATACAACAACAAGCACTGGAACAATAAAGTCATATAAAAAGTGTGGAAGAAAACATAGTGCATACTTCTTCTACAATACTGTAGCCATTTTTTTTCCTAAAATATAAAATATTAGCAGATAGCAATGGTAACAAATTGGTGAGCTTTCAATATTCTCATTCTGAAATCTGGAATTTCAGCCAATGCAAATGCCACTTAAAAGAAATATTATTCTAAAGAAATGGGTTTAAAAGGCTCCTTAAAGGTAAAGGTAAAGGTAAAGGTTCCCCTTGCACATATGTGCTAGACTCTAGGGGGCGGTGCTCATCTCTGTTTCTAAGCTGAAGAGCCAGCGCTGTCCGAAAACGTCTCTGTGGTCATGTGGCCAGCATGACTAAATGCCGAAGGCACACGGAACGCTGTTACCTTCCCACCAAGTTGGTCCCTATTTTTCTACTTGCACTTTTACATGCTTTCGAACTGCTAGGTTGGCAGAAGCTGGGGCAAGTAACGGGAGCTCACTCCGTTACACGGCACTAGGGATTCGAAATGCCGAACTGCTGACCTTTCTGATCGACAAGCTCAGCGTCTTAGCCACTGAGTCACCGCGTCCCCTAAAGGCTCCTTACAAGATAATAAAATGTGTGAAGTGACACAAAACTACTTTAAGAGGAGGTTCATGATGGCACACAGTTTAGTTCAGAAAGTTACACATCAATGCAGATTGTTTGTTTCCGTCCTGTATACTACTTTAAATCTGACTACTGTTATTTTCTGTTAGCTCAGGAGAGATGGAGAAACAATTAGATTAGGAACCAAAAGTGGATGGAAGTAAACAATAGTGATTACTGACCAGGATGAAAGGAAGTCACCCATTAAAGTTATTAGACACAGGACACAGTGACTAAGAAAACAGGCAGAAACTTTTGAGTTATACTTATATAACCATCCCATATTTAACATGTGAACAATTCATTACAGATGGCTTTAATATCATATATTGTATAGCATACTAACCATGACACCAGCTTCTCCTTTCTCACCCTAAAAAAACACCATAAATATACATTTTTCAAATTAGACCAACAATATATTTCACTTCAAAATCTGTTTTCTAAAATCCTTTCTATCAGCATAACATCAAAGGACAGAAATGTGGAGATTGTAATAATAATAATAATCACATTGCATTTTCTGTTTTGAGAAAAAAGAAATACTGTATTCTGTTGATTTAGGAATCACCGTCTTACCAGCTCACTCAAGTGACATGCAGATAATACCACACGATCAATAATAATCAGACTTAACACTGAGCACAACAATAGATTTCATCTCATTTAATGGTTTTAGTAAATACAACTCTACAGTTCTTCAGATTCAAGGATGGGGTGTCAATAATTAATTATTAAAGAAAAGATTAAGAATGGCTAATGCATAAAAAAACCTATCCTGAGAATAGATATTTCTAATAGATCTGCCATTGCTCAATGGAATAATCACACCGAATTCCTTCACATTGTTCTGGTAATTGCTGTTCTAGCAAGGAAAATAAAATGTTGTTAAACCCCAAAGCTTGGTACATAACTACGATTTACAAATAATGAATCCTGATAACGCAGAAGTGGTATTCTGGCGGTTTGGACTGGTTTGGGCGAAGCGGTAGCGCTGATACGGACGTTTAACCACGTTTTCGTGGCTGGATGCAAGCACGGAAGGCGCGCAGGCGAGTAAAGAGCATGCGCAGGAGGCTGTGCACATGTGCGGAGGTGGTGCGCACTCACATTTGCAAACCGGTAGGGAAGGTAAGTAAATGTCACCCCTGCTGATAAGGTTATCCAATGCATTTCATTGCAAAATTATATTTGGACAAGCTAATATAAAAAAAACCACTGACTGTAAATAAAATAAAACTTGATGGCAAGTTTAATCAAGATACTGCCTCTTTCACCTACTCTCTATTATAACAATACTATACTTTTCCTTCCACTAACCTCTTCAGACATTTATGATCAAGCTGGATATATGTCTTAAAGATCCTTTAGCCTACATGCATCATGAGGAGAATCTCTCCCAAACCATGCATGTTAGTTAGCTTTGTTATTATTTATGCCTTACAGGAAGACCTTGTGGTCCCTTTGGGCCATCTTTTCCTGTGTCACCAGGGGCCCCTCTTGAACCCGGCTGTCCAGGAGGCCCAGGTGGGCCAGCCGCACCATCTTTACCTTGGTCTCCCTATAAGAAGTTTAGACAAAACATTATAACATGGGGGGAGCGCCTTCCTAATAAATGGATTGTATCATCAAATACTAGGAGCACAGTGGCTCGTGTGATTAGGATGCTGGCTGACAAACAACAAGTTCACGTTTGAGACCCAAGTGCTGCTGTGGGGAGGGATGAGCTTCCGTCCTTCGCTCCAACTCCTGCCATGGACATGAAAGGCACTCCCAACTGGGTTTCCCCTGAACAACGGTGATGTCACAAGCTAATCCTTTCAACCCAGAAGCGCCTTGATTCTCCGACATGAGTGCAAAAATTAAAATTAAAATTAAATACTATGCAGGAAGATGGAAAGCACCAGGAGAATATAAATGGGACTTAGTTATGTTTTAAAGTCCTGCAATAAAACTTTAGACTGCAAGTTAATAAATGTTTATGGAGTATAACTTATTGGACCTAAAGCACTTCATATTTAAGAACCTTTTAAAGACTTCTTTCGCGTGTATTTGCCAACAAATATTGGTGGCTATAATGTTTTATTCACCAATGTCTAATTCACATGTACGGATGCTATGCAATGATGGGTACAGAATATCTTCTGTCTGTCTCCAAATGCTGGGTTTCCATATTGTTTAGACCAAAATCAGGGGAATTTAGTAAGAAAATAGACTTTTCAGCAAACTGTCAGTACATTTGTAGAAAGCATCAGCAAAGCTATAGGGGCCAGTTATGGTTTTAAGGCAAACAGTTCTGCTTATCTCTTATTTTTAACATTATCATCAGGTCCTGTGCAGGGAGTGGTGCAGTGGCCTAGAGGTGGAGCTCTCACCTCACTATCAGGAGGCTGTGAGTTCGATCTTAGGTAGAGGCAGATATTTCTCTCTCTGGGCACACTGAGAATATATCTGCTGAACAATACTCCGCATTGGCGACAGGAAGGGCCTCCGGCCATTAAAACACTCTGCTTGGTCCATTCAGTTGCCCAGACTCCACCCCGCAAGAGAATATGGGATCGTTAAAAGAGGATGATGATGTTGTGCTTCGCCAGCGGCCTGTGCAGCTGGCAACAGAGTCAGACAGCGAGGAGGCTGGGGAGGCAAGGCACCTGGGCCAGGCCTGGAGTCTGGAGAAGGCTTGGTGCCAGAAGCAGGGATTCAGCCAGGGCCTCCAGAACCTCCAGAGGCTGACACGAGTGAAGAAGAAGAACAGGAGGAGCCTGTTCTCAATGCGTGCGCGCACAGAGCTGCCAAAAGGCAAGAATGGTTTCAGAGGAGAAGGTTTACTCGGGAGTTAGGCTTGGGACTAATTGGCCACTCCCATATTTAAGGGATGAAAATGTAGGAGGAATTTGCAGGAAGCAACTTCATTGATTTCAAGTCATTGTCTTTGAATTCAAGCCTCTGTTTTGCTCCCGTTTGAAATCGTCAAGTTTGCCTGCCAATTGTTCCTGGGCCGTTTGCCAACAAACAACAAGGTTTGTGTGGGTTATCTACTGTTATCTGAAAGACTCTTCGTCAGACTTGTGTTCCTTTTGCTTGGACTATTGCCGACTGTTAAGGAGACTAATTAACAGCCGTTGCACAGAAAAGACTTGTTTATCCTTTATTTTGAACTTAGGACAACTGCTAAGTAAGACAATTAGCAGCCGTTACTATAAAAAGAGGTTTGTACAGACGCTGTTTGTGCTGTGGTCTGTTATCAGGAAGCTGGGTCAGAACAGATGACGATTAGATCCTGTGCAGAGCACATTGGGCAGCAAGTTTTTCCAGTGTTTTTAATCTTATTTATCTTATTTTATCATGGATGTCAAAAATCTCTACAAACAGTAAGCTACAAATTGCATCTTAGCTCATTTGAACATGTACAGTTACCATGGAAAATCTAGCTGCATGTTTACAGTATATTATATTAATATGTTCATTTCCTGACTTCCCTCCACAGACCTTCATATTACACATAAAGGTTTTCCAGGCAGACTCCTGTCTAGGTGTCAAGACACTGAGGTAGCACGTGGGTTTTTTTATCTTTTAACTGCTGTATCATATACTTTTAAACAATCCATACTGTGGTGCTTTTTCTTGGAAAAAATATCTAGTGATTCACTGAAATATTTACAAAAATGCAGTATTGGTAGAACACATAAACATTATGTTTAAATTGGAGATCACACAGCAAGAATACACACAAATTAAACTATCAATATATAGTATATTACATATCATGCTCATATAGCATAGGGTTTACTAGCTTTTTAAAACTTTCTTTCTTCAAATATAAGATGATGCTTCTTAAACAGCAAGTTGCTTTTGAGTTTTTAGGTAGTTCCATAATTGGTTTGCAGCAAAGCAGAAAGAAATCGCTTCATCTTTGAAAATGTCTATATTTAAATCATATTTCAAAAGTGTTGTAATTGCACTTATGCAGAATAGTATTATTTTTATTTCACAAATTAGGAAACTGACAAATAGCTTTTCCAGCACGTTCTGGTCTAAGTAGAGAATTAAAACCAGGTCCCACAAGATATTATTATTTGAATGAACAAGAGTGGCAGTTATCATTGTTATAACCTGGGTTTTGGAAAATAACAAATAATCCTGCCAGAACATATGGAGCAATCACTGAACCCTCCAATAAAATTAATTTCTAAGCAGGTTGTCCTCGTGTCAGAGTTAATTTAATGCCAACCTACTCTAACTCAGAAATTTAATGATAAAAGACATTTAACGTCTTTTCAATTTCTAATGATTCTCCACTGAGTAATACCATAAAACCAAACTAAATAGATCCATCTCAATCACACTGGAATTTAAAATTATTATTTCATGTATATCTCATTCTTACTATTCATTAAAATTGGCAGTTGTACTAAGGCCATAATTCTGGAAACAGGACATATCATCAAAGTCAAGAACAGCTTCTTGACAAATTTACCAAGCTTTCGATTCTTGGATAAATACAGCCTTAAAAAAGTGGGGACATATTATTGGCTTATCTGTTTTGATATTGACATGTACAATGTACATGTTACTATTCCCACTGTACATGACATGCAGTACATGCAAGAACACAGCAATGAACCTAGGCAGATCTTGGGAACTGGAGCATATTATTATAATGTTTTTCTTAGATTTGTATGAATAGCTGATGAAGTTCAGATGATGCTAACATTACAGATCACAAATAAAATGAAAAGCACAAGAAAAGTAAACATATTTGATTTATGTAACATTTTTAAACTAAAGCAAGGGAATGGCTTGCAAAAAATCTTAAGTTTGCTTAAATTTATGAGTTGCTGATAGTAGCAGTTCTTGTAGACTAGATGTATGGACACTTAAGAATTAATACTGTGGCCTAATGCTCACAGGATGGAGTAGAAATGAACCCTGTATTAGGATGTAACACTGCAAACTGCAAGCCGTACAGTGTATTAATTTATCTGCTGTTTCTGAAAATTAGTTCTATGTTCTTTAAATATGAAGCTCATAGAAGCGGAGAGAATTTCCATGAACACAACATATTTTTTGTATAAGATGCTTGGCCGTTTGCTTACTTTCTTGCTGACATTTGCAATTCTTGTACAGCCACAGTAGAATTCACATTTTAATCTATGGAAAATCTGAGTAGTCATGACATATATTCACCATGACTTTCCCTAAGTGGGGGAGAGGAAGAATTAAATCTGTTTTCATGAAGGCAACCCTTGTATTTTGTCAAATGGTGAAGTAACTGGATGATAATTGAAATGTTTATTATGGTTAAAAAGTAAGTAATTTTAAAAAATACTATTTTGATGCTTTTACAGTGAAACACAGGGAGACAGACACAGGGCCTAGCATGCGGTGGTCCATGGGGTCACAAAGAATCGGACACGACTTAGTGACCGAACTACAACAGTGAAATACAATTCTGATTCTAATTGCCACAACACTCAAGTATATTCAGTTTAGTTTATGACACAAAACAGTAAGAGATCTTGTCAGAGTGTGAAAAACAGACGAATAAAATAGTAGGACAGAAGAGCTTAAATTAAAAAAAGCCAACAACCTCTCAAGAAAACACAGCAAGCCAGAAGATTAAAAGTGATTCTACCTTAAGGATACGTCTGCTAAAAATATGCTGGTCAGAGAGAAATCCATGACTGAGGCGAGGAAAAGCCATCTAGTCAATGTATGTCAGCAAAGAAAAAGAATCAAGACAAAGAAGATAGAAAAAATGGTAAAGGCATTTTATACAAGAACTCCAATAGGAAGCAAACAATTGATATAATCAGAAACAGTATTAATTGATTCAAAACCAAGCCACTGATGGGTGACAGCAGAATAAACTACTCTATTACAGCAATTCACAGGAGACAATATGTGACACCCTCCCAGACCACCTACAGTCTCCTGAGATATGGGTTTGTTTACATACATTTGCATACAGATGATGTTCTTGTTCAACAAAGCTAAAACTTTGACTAACAAAAACAAAACAAAGGAAGTATACTTAACTCTTGTCTCCATAGATCAAAATTTAAGATGCTTTACAGGAATTTTAAAGGGATAATGCACATTTTATTAGAGCAATCATACTCTGATAACTCTTGTCCCTAAGGAACTGATGTAGCTTCATTAAGAGACAAACTAGCCAAACTGTTAGAGTAGCTTAAAGCTGGGGATATATAATCTGGCATCAAGCTTTTGTTATCAAGTCACTATGGCGTCTTAGACAATGTTAACTTTCTAGGTTTGGAGAAAATACCCAAATGGGTGTTTCAAGTATATGCCAGAGAAAAACCTACTCTCAATATTTATATACTGTATGTATGTGTTTATGTCAGGGGCGGGTTCCTAATTTTTTTACTACCACTCTATGGGTGTGGCTTATTTTGTGGGTGTGGCTTGCCAGCCATGTGACCGGGTGGGCGTGGCTTGCCAGCCATGTGACTGGGTGGGCGTGGTTTCTCGGACTGCTGAAGGGAGGGGAACTGAGATAGGTCCTGCCGCCCATTCTCCCTCCCCTCAGCAGCTCGAGAAGCCTCAAACGTGTGAAAATGCCTGGGATCATCACCGCGCGTTTGTGGCTTCTCAGACTGCTGAAGGGAGGGGAATGGAAATAGCTCCAGCCGCCCGTTCTTTCAGCATCTCACGTGCTCCCTCAGCCATCCTCCCCTGCTTGGACTGACTGTGGGATAGGAAGGCAGCGCATGCGCAATGCTGGAAGCTTGGCTTCTGGGCATGCGCAGAAGAAAATGTTTAAAAAAATGTAATTTTTTTTTAAAAAAATGGCAGCACCCAGGCACCGGCAACCGACCGCACTGGTACTGTGACGTCACCAGTGGGCCGCTACCGGTGCTATAGAGTGGACCTCACTGGTAGGAACCCACCACTGGTTTATGTGTGTAGGTACAGTATGGAGAGAGAGAGAGAGAGAGAGAGAGAGAGAGAGAGAGAGAGAGAGAGAGAGAGAGAGAGAGAGAGAGAGAGAGAGAGAGAGAGAGAGAGAGAGAGAGAGAGAGAGAGAGAGAGAGAGAGAATCTAAAACTGAAGGAAAATCATCTTTAGATGAGCCCTTCTCTTTTTTTAAAATCAGTATTGACTTAACATTGACTCCTGATGACTTTCTAAACTAGTCCCTGCACTCTTCTGGGCAAAATCTATGGAAGTAGTTTGTCACTACCTGCTTGATAAGATTGAGAGAGAGAATGACCATCCCAAAGTAACCCACCTAGTTTCATTCCCAAGGTGCGACTAGAACTCGTGGTCTATCAGTCTCACAAAGTGCTTTAGCCACTATCGCCCTTACAAATGATTTTAATATAGAAACGTATGAGCAAGGTTGATTTGCCAGTCAGTCCTATTAGATAAGATAGATCTAATTGTCAAGTGAACCTACGGTATACCACATTTAACACATTGGAAATAATGTATGTATATTTATTTATATATGAACTGATTTCTGTATAAGCAGTTCAGGGAAATTCTTATTTATAAAATAAAAGGGAAAATGAAGGGGTGGGAAAAATACCTAATCATCTTGTATACACCTACCTGGACATAAATTTCACTTAATCCCATATGATATAGCAATATATGTAAATAATGTAACATTTTAACACAATTTTAATGAAGAATGTTGATTGGAAGCAAAGAATCTGATTAAAAGCACTGCTATGCTGTTTTGATATAGAGATGGGATATTGTTTTTTCCTGCCAATTACTTCCATGGACTTTGGCTGAAAACATGTGCTATAAATTACTCATCATACTGTTTAGATGATCATTATCATTATCAAAATGCTGTTTCGAGTTAGATGTCTTGGACTGAATGTACTGTAGATATGATTCAAACCTTAGTTGAAGCGGAAGTAAATATTCCAGTCTTCTGTGTTAGATTGGGCCACAGGAGTAGCAAAATCAAGCAACCAAAGCTACATTTTATTTATATTGATTTATAGATATTTATTTGCCCTTACTCTTTCTGCGTTCAGGGCACAATCAGCAATTCAGTTGGAAAACAAATAATAACAATCTCTACTGTTGCAATTGATTGATTTAATATAGAGGATCTTATCACATTCTATTTTAGCCACTATAACAAAAGAGAGAACTAATACAGCAAGCTAGCTGTAAAACATCATGTTCCATTTGATTTTATTCTTTTTTGAGCAATATTAAGACAGTGGGACAACACATATACTCTAGCATGGAAAATGAATTCTAAATTTAGTGCTTTGCACATGTGTTTGACTTCAATTCCATAATCTTGACAGCATTCCAGGTCTGGGAGAGGAAATCAGTTCACAAAATTCCATGAAGTAAGGCTTTTCTTTCTTGTAAATGCTAAAATTTTCAGTAAGAATTCTGTTTCATAACATTATATCTCCAATTTTCACAAGACAGTAATCAATACCATTCAAGGCAAGATTCTTCTCAATGCCTATTTACCAAGAGAGAAACATGGGGCAATGTGCATCTTCAGAAAAATCTGCTTGGTGAATATCAATTAGATCAGTGGTTCCCAAAGGGGGCGGTACCGCCCCCCAGGGGGCGGTGGGAACCCTTAGGGGGGCGGTGAGAGGTAAGGGTGGTGACAGGGGGGCAGTGAGAGGGTCCAGGGGGGCGGTAGGTGGTTCGCCGGTCCTGTCCCCGTGCCGCCACCCATGTTCCCCCAATCGCCCGCTGCCGCTTTTCCCACCACTCTTTTCCCGGCGGGGACTGGGCGGGCCGCGAGATGGGCATCTTATTGGAATTTTAACAGCTCCGTGTATCTGTCGTCTGGTCTCTTTGCACTGGTCTCCAACCTTGGCAACTTTAAGACTTGTGGACTTCAACTCCCAGCAAAGCTGGCTGAGGAATTCTGGGAGTTGAAGTCCACAAGTCTTAAAGTTGCCAAGGTTGGAGACCCCTGGAAAGCTTGCAAAATACAGAAACTCTTCTCGCGAGGGTGAGCAATTAACTTGCAGCAAGAAGAGTTTCTGTATTTTGCAAGCTTTTTTCCCCTAGAGACTAGCCGACAGAAACACGGAGCTGTTAAACCAGTAAGACACGGGATTGGGGGCAGGGGCTGGGTTGGGCGGTTGGGTTGGGGGGGCGGGAGGAGGAAGAGGAGGAGGAGGGGGGAGACCTTGTGGGGAAATCGCAGCTGCCTCTTTTCCGCTCCTTCGGCCAAGAGGCACCGCGGCCGGAAAGTCGGTCCAGAAAGAGGGCAGCGATGGCAGGGGAGATCGGGAACAGTTGCCCGCCAGAGTTTCTGCCGCCTTCGCCTGCCTCCCTTTCCTTTCCTTCCTTCCTCCCTTTCCTTCCCTTTTTCCTTCCTACTTCCCTTCCCTTTCTTCCCTCTTTTTCCTTCCTCCGTTCCTTCTCTTTCCTTCCTTGTCTCTTTCCCTTCCTTCCCTCCTTCTCTTTCCTTCCCCCTCCTTTTCCTTCCTACTTTCCTTCCTTCCCTTTCCTTCCCCCCTTTTTCCTTCCTACTTCCCTTCCCTTCCTTCCTCCTTACCTTCCTTTTCTTCCCTCCCTCTCCTTTTCACCTTTAATTTCCCTCCCTCTCTTTCCTTCCTACTTTCTTTCCTCCCTCCTCCCTTTCCTCCCTCCCTTCCTCCTTCCATTTCTTTCCCTCTCATTCCTTCCTTTTCTTTCTCTTTCCTTTCCTTTCTTTTCCTTCCTTTCTTCCCTCCCTCCCTCTATTTTTCTCTCCCAAACAACCCCAAGTTAAATCCTCCCCTTGGCCATTGTGCGTACATGTGTGTCTCATCTTCTAAAAATCATAACTCCCCACCCCACCCCAAACCCCCAATACCATCCCCTTCTCCATCCCACTGATGATCCCAGGTGCCCAGCCTCCTGCGCCTCCCCCCGCAACCTCTCCTCATGCCCCTCTCACAATGTGGCCTTCGGCCTTGCCTCCTCTGCCCACCTAACACATTGCTCTCATTCGTCCCTGCGATGCCATCTTCCCCTGCCCCCCTATTGATGGATAGCAATTTAGGCAGGCACGATACACCACCAGGTGAGGAGGGGGCTTTCTAGCTGTGCCTGCTGGGTACAGGAGTCCCCCCCTCCACCTGGCCTCTGTGCCAAGGAAGGCAATTCGGAGGGTGCCAGCGCTTCCCACGGGGGAGGGGGTGTATTTCCAGGAAGCCCCTTGAATGTGCCAGTGTGGGGGGAGGGGGAGAAGACCCTCCCCCATGTGCATCTGTCCCACCCCCCCCTCCATTGACCACTTCTGCAGTTTTCTTTCCTTTCCAGGCTCTGTTTGGTCATCCAGTTGAGCCAGCCTTGGCGAGGAACCAAAATGGCTTGTGTGTTTGTTTGTTTGTTTTTGCAACCAAATACAAACCATGTTCGGGGGAACCGGTTTCAAAACCTCCCAGTTTCCCAAACCTGGATGTTTTCGGCCACGCACGCACGCACACACACACTCACTCACACCCAGTGGCTCAATGTGGGATAGATCTCACAGCCCCTCTTTTCAAACACGCCCCTCTTCCTCGCAGACAGAAGCACATTTTAAATTGCCATAGGCAGAGCCCAGAGGAGGCAATGTAGTCCCGTGGTGTGTGCGATACACACACACACACACACACACACACACACACACACACACACACACACACACATATATATATATATATATATATATATATATATATAGAGAGAGAGAGAGAGAGAGAGCATAAGGAAAGAAAAAGGAAGGAAGGAAGGAAAAAAGAAAGAAAGAAAGAAAGATGGTAGGTAGGAAGGAAGACAGAAAGAAAGAAAAAGATGGTAGGAAGGAAGGAAGACAGAAAAAGAAAGGAGGGAAGGGAGGGAAGAAGGAAAGAAAAAGGAAAGGAAGATGGTAGGAAGGAAGGAAGACAGAAAGAAAGAAAGAAAAAAGATGGTAGGAAGGAAGGAAGACAGACAGAAAAAGAAAGGAGGGAAGGGAAGGGAAGGGAGGGATGTAGCAAAGAAAAAGGAAAGAAAAAGAAAAAGAAAGAAAGAAAGATGGTAAGTAGGAATGTAGACAGAAAGAAAGAAAGATGGTAGGAAGGAAGGAAGACAGTCAAAAAGAAAAGAAGGAAGGGAGGGAAGAAGGAAAGAAAAAGGAAAGAAAGAGGGAGGGAGGGAGGGAGGAAGACAGAAAGAAAGAAGAAAGAAGAAAGAAAGAAAGAAAGAAAGAAGAAAGGAAAGAAAGAGATGGAAGGAAGGAAGGAAGGAAGAAAGATGATAGGAAGGAAGACAGAAAGAAAGAAAAAGAAAGAAAGAAGGGGAAGGGAGGAAAGAAAGAGAGAGAAAGAAAGAAAGAAAGGAAAGAAAGAAAGAAAGAAAGAAAGAAAGAAAGAATTATGACCACAATTGAGCATAACATTTTGGTTGCTAAGCAAGAGCGTTGTTAAGTGAGTTTCACCACATTTTACAAGTTGGCCATGCCCACCCGGTCACCTGACCACTAAGCCACGCCTATCTGAGGGGGTGGGGTGGGGGGGCGGTGAGGATGAGTTTGTAGCACCAAGGGGGCGGTGGACTGAAAAAGTTTGGGAACCACTGAATTAGATGGACCAAAAGACTGGTGTAATCATTTTATTTTGTTTTTCAGTTTTGGTTAAATATAACACTACTCTCCTCCTAATAATTTATATACACAGCACAGATACTTCTATAATGAACTTGGTAACAAAAATTATTTCAGGTGTAAATTAAAAAAGGGAAAGGCCTAGAAAGATAGGATTGGGAAAACATGGAACTAAAATGCTGGAAATATGGCATAATATATTCCTCAATTGTCTGGTCAAACACAACAATGGGTCCAATTGGATACCAAATGTCTGGCCAATTAATGTAGACCAAATTAAGACTTTAAAATATTAAGTAAATGACTGCTTTATCTGAAAATGTGAGGTATTTACAGTTATAAATGTATGTACTATTGTGAAGCATGTAGTATGAAATAATGCACCCTCCCTTTAAGCCAGGAAATAAAGTTTGTTGCTGAGGCCAAAGCAAAACAAACCTGTCCAATTTAAAGAAATAAAAATAATTTAGGCCAGATGCTGTCACAGAAAAATGTCTCTGGGAATGGAAAAGAGAGCAAGAGGACCTAGGGGCCAAAGAAGTAAAGAAATGTCCTAAAATTTCAAAAGAATCTGATTGGTTTTTTGCATTTGTGAGAGAAAATGGATGATTACATACTGTTGGAACTACAATCTGATTACTGGTCTGTCCTGCTGAGAGACCAGGTCTCAATTTTCCCAAAAGACGCAACACATTTGAGAAAATGGGGCATAAATACATTTCGTAACACGAACATTGCTAAATGCAGACCTCTTTTATGCGTAATTGATAACATCTGGGAATGGCTTGCAATGTTTTCTTTCCTTCCTTTAAAATGTAAAGACCCCTTCTGAATCATTTCCATTTTATGGTTTATGTTAAATGCACAATGACAACAATCCTTTGAAAAAGAGATTAAACACCACTGCTAAATATCTTTCTTTCTTTTAGTCAGTCAATTTCTAAATATGCATTGTTTCCTGTTCTTCTATGGATAATACTAACAGAAGATTTCCCAAATGAATTGTTTGTGAACTGTGTTTAAAATTATTAAATTCTTTAAAAATAAAAATAAGGCTTTTCCCATTGCAATGTAGAAATGCAGTGGAATCAAAGCATTATCTAAAGCAAGCTGTCCTCTTCTGATAAAACTGAGGTAATATATTCTAGCTTCTACTGAATCTAAAGGATTGAATAATTAGAGAAATTAATTTCCTGTTTGCCTTAAAATTTTGTCACACAGTCCTTGGAAAGCTCACACTGTTTTCGTGTAGTAACATTTTGCATTACAAAAGAGAAAACTGTTGAATCCAATTAGTTAATTATTAAACACAGTTCAATTAGATCAAAAGTGAATATATGTAGAATCCAATCTGGGTCAGTTACCAGGACCAGAGGTTTTGTCTTCCGAGCTTTCGGACTCGTGCTGAAGCCCATCTTCAGCTTCCCGGTAACTGACCCAGATTGGATATCCTGGGATATGTATATTTGCCTTTATTCATGAAAATATAGGTAGTACATGGTTGAGGAATATATGTGAAGTCCTTGGTGTTCTTTGAGCTTGGTTGCTTGCTTGCAAAGGTTTCATTACCTGACTAGGTGACATCATCAGTGTTCACGAGTGTGGGTTTTGCTCCTTGTTTGCATACAATAGCTTGCAGTGCCAGTTTTGGTGGGAGCATGATTTTCTCTTTGATAGTTCCTTGTTTTGTTTTTTGCTTGTTTGTTTGATGTTAATCACTGCTTATCTGGATGTAGACTTCTGGAGAGAATGTGTTCTGGTCTTTTGTTTCCTTCTTAGCTTTTTTGTTGTCTCTTTTGAATGGTGGGTCAATCTTGTTTATCTCTTTGTACCAACTGATGGTTGATTTGTGTGAGTATTAAGCTTCCAGAAATACTCTGTTTTTGGATTTAGCTTGGTCTGGGATGGTCACAGATAGTTGAAATCTGTCTATGTGTTGTAAGATTAATGAGTTTTTATTGTGCTTTCTGACTACCAGTTGGTGTTCATGATGTGCTGTGCTAGTCTTTTGTGTTTCTGTCCTACATAGCAGTTGTTAAAACCCTTATACTGTATGTTGTAGATGATTTTTGTTTTTTCTGGTTTTTTGAAACACCCTCCACCTGGACATCTGTTTGGTCCAGCTTTGTCTTCTGGAGACTGCTCTAAACAGAGCACTTCTGGAGGGCATTTGAAGCTTCACCCAATCGTTGTTTAATTATAGTTTGGTTTACTTTAATAGTATTCTATGTTTTTCATTAATATCAGTAACCTTTTTGTTATTGTATATTGTACATCAATATTATTTATTGTTTCTTATGCATCTTATCTGTATACCACCATTGGTATACCACCTGTATACCTTCTTAGCTCCTTTTATAGGTTTCCACTTCAACCTGGACTCTATCACTGTCACTAGACCATGTTGCTGTGCTATTATATCTTTCCTTTATCTAGAGAATACCTTGCTTTCACCTACGGGATGTTAATTTAATAAATTATATTTAACATTACTGTTCTGAAATTGTATTACTGAACTACAAAAGCTTACATATTTGAAAAAATAATTAGGGCTGCTCTTTCTATTGGCTTTGATGGTGCTTTTGTCTAAAGCCCAATCTTCTATCTGAGTTATTAAGTTATTACACAAACTGCAAGGTACATCAACAGGGGGCCATGAAAAGAAACGTACAATCTGGTGCTGTGAAATGACCGTGACTGCAAGAAGAGAGAAGATACCCATATAAGTTTGGAAAAAATATGATCATATGCAATTAAATTGAATTAAAGTTAAGTATTGCTTTCTACTAGGAAAGCAAATTAAAAAGTTAATAGCTGATGTTTATGCAGAAGTTGACATCAAAAGGATTTACTCGCAAGTAAATATATGCAAAAATGCAGTCTGGAATAAAACTTGTTTTCTTTTGAAGAGTTTCCTTAAAATTTGAGCTTTGGGAGAAAGGAAGGTAAGGATAAGTTTGTACAGCTCTGTTTTTTTCATCTTTTCATCTTTATGTTTATATTCAGATATTTTGATGTTTCTATGCTTATTTCAGCCAAACTCTCATGTACATGTAAATATGTTAATAAGTACCAGTGATACTTACCCTTGGGCCAATGTCTCCTTGTTCACCCTACAAAACAGAAAAGTTACTATCATTGGCTGCTCAGTGTTGCTTTTGGCCAAAATACTTCTTCCTTATAAATAGGACCAGTGGCCAAATATAGGAAATTAGAAGTTTCAAAAATTAATGTTGACATTAGCCAACATTATTTCATGTTGTAGAAGTCCTTCACATTGTATACTTAGATTTAGTGAGCTATTTAGGTCTCACATACAGCAAGTAAAAACAGTGCATGGGTAGAATGGAAGGACCTGTAGAACGTATTATCAGGACAGGTATGGACAAAGTATTTATACAATTCTTAGATTCCATTTTCAAATGAAAAGAAAAAAGGAGTATATATTTGTGGTTTAGAAACTACTAGCCAATTGCAATCCTGATTCAGGAGTCCAACTTTGCTGCAGAAGCCAAAACACCAAATTCATGCAAGATACAACATCAGTTTATAGTTCACCAGACCCAGCTGCTGTGGCCTAGAGCAGTGATGGCGAACCTATGGCACACGTGCCATAGGTGGCACGCGGAGCCATATCTGCCGGCACGCGAGCTGTTGCCCTAGCTCAGCTCCAGCGCGCATGTGTGCACCAGCCAGCTGATTTTCGGCTCGCGCGGAGGCTCTTGGAGGGCATTTTAGGTTTCCGGAGGGCCTCTGGGGGAGCCAGGGGGGCGTTTTTGCCTTCCCCAGGCTCCAGGGAAGCCTCTGGAGCCTGGGGAGGATGAAAAACGGGCCTACCGGGCCCACCGGAAGTTGGGAAATGGGCCGTTTCCGGCCTCCAGAGGGCCTCTGTGGGGGCGCGGGAGGCCATTTTCGCCCTCCCCAAGCATTGAATTATGGGTATGGGCACTCGCATGTGCGTGACAGTGCACGTGCACATGCTTTCGGCACCCGAAGGAAAAAAGGTTCGCCATCACTGGCCTAGAGGTAGAGCTCTTGCCTCACAATCAGGAGGTTGTGAATTCTATCCTAGGTAGAGGCAGATGTAAGGGTCTCCTGCTTCGGCAGGGGGTTGGACTAGATGACCTTCAAGGTCCCTTCCAACTCTATTAATCTGTTAAAGAATTCTTCCTTTAGCATTAAAAAGGAGGTTATAAAAACATACTATTCCAATTGTTCTTGCCAGTGGATACAGTTAACAATTCAAAGATGATTCTCTTTGTTCTTGGCTCCTTTCTCAGTTTGTTCTCTTGGATATGCATGGTGTGCTACCTTAATCTGCTCACGAAGAGCCTGTGAGGGACATCAGAGCAATACGCACCAACATACTCATTGATAATTCTGGCTTGCAGGGTCATCTCAATGAGGTCATTATAGAACAAAGGCCACAAGAATAAGTCTATGCTTACTAGACTAATTAGCACCTCTCCTAACACTATCAAGGCACTTTTCAATTGACTCACCTTATCTCCTTTTGCTCCTGGAGGTCCCTGTAGACACCAAAAAGAGAACAATTAGCACAGAGAAGCACTGTTTTCAATGGGAACCCTTCTTGGTATGTAAACTGCCATAAAAATAGTTATTCTCCTATACAACTATTTCAACATGTGACAGCTAGCACCATAGAGTGGAAAGGGGCTGATAAGTTGATCCCCAAAGGTAAGGTGACCAGACGTCCCGCTTTTGGCGGGACAGACACGCTTTTCAAGCGTGTGTCCCGCGTCCCGCATTCTTTCCAAAAAGTCACGCTTTTTTGGAAAGAATGCCGAAACAGCGGGACGTCTGGTCACCTTACTAGTCTTGGCTCTCCTGCTCCCCCTCCGCCAGCGCTGGGCTGCTGGAGCGCTCACGAACACACACACACACACACACACACACACACACACACACACACACACACAAGCGCGCATGCAGCCTCTCCAGAGAACGAAGCGAGTAGTCCTGATCTGGAAGCCGCGCCTGGAGAGGGAGGTCCTGGGGTTGCTGCAGCCCCGACGGAGGTAGCGTGGCCGGCTGGTGCGTCAGGGGCGGAGCCATACGATTCCCTCCTTCCTTCCCTCGCTCGCTCATTCTTCATCTGGCCGCGCCGCCTCTTTCGTCTCCGGCCAAGAAAACAAGGGAGAGGATGCGGGTGCGGTGGCGGCAGCCCCAGCAATCGGGCATCCTAGAACCCTGGAGCGCTTGGTTGTTCCTCTGATGGACTCCAAGGGCCAGGGGGCTGCGCCAGGCCCGGCTCGAAACCACCGCAAGTGAGGAACGAGGAAGGCACAGGAGAACCGGAAACTTCCCGGACCATGAGACTCCGCATCTAGCCAGCCAGCCAGCCAGCCAGCCAGCCAGCCAGCCAGCCAGCCAGCCAGCCAGCCAGCCAGCCCAAGCCACTGCCGGCTCCCGAAGGGGAGGCGGGAGGCGAGGAAAGGCCTCCCGCCTCCCCCCCACCCACCTGGACGCCGACATTAGCGTTCTTTTGCCCTCTGTGCATGCGCAGCGTTCTGCGCATGCGCAGAGGGCAAAACTCAAATGGCGGAGTCCAGGCAGCCCCGCCCCCCGTCAATGGTGTCCCGCTTAAAAAAAAAATCTGGTCACTTTACCCAAAGGAGATCTAAATAGATATTTTTGCTGTATTAAGAGACAACCAGTTGTGTAGGGGTAGTGTTGGAGTAAGGGTGATGGAATTAGAAAACCAAAAAGAAAGCTATTTTTTTTTCTATTTTGCCCCCAAGGTCCATTTGTTTTGTTGTTTATTTTTGAAAAAGAATCAAAGAGGGGAACTTGAATAAATATTAAATGATTAACATGTGAAAGAAATTGTTCTGCATTTGGAAATCCATTAAATTGTAAAATACACTAGTGTGAAGTGCTAGAGGCAAATCTAAGTTTCAGAAATCACTCAAAACTAAAAAAAATAAGGATTAGAAGAATTAAAAACGTCTGTTAGAGATAGCTTGCTTCAGAAGTTCAACAAAATATTTAACATTGAAGCTTTTTTCTCACAATCAGTTGTTTCTGTATCTGTTCATTAGAGCGGAAGCTAAAATCAATATGTAACTTCCTTTCTTTTGCAACAATCTTGACAGTTTCTTCTGTTTTTAATATAAACATTTTTGCCTGCCTGTTTCTCATAAACAGACAAGAATTAAAAGATGTATTTTTAGGAGTTGAGCAGCCTGCAACTCCATCTGTATCAAAAATTAAAAAATATGTTGAAATCAATCAAAAATGTATAATTATGGTTGGAATACACAACACAATTGTATGCACCAAGCACACTTTTACAAGTGAGCCAAGATAAAGTTAGCAAAATATATCTGTAAAGGATGTTGAAAACTAACATTTTCACTCCTCCTACCCCAATTTTTAACTTCTGAAAACTACTCCAGGGACATGTTTTCCTTATTGTTTCAAAATATCCAAATGTTTACATTTCTACTTCCCACAACTGGGAATGGCAACTCAGTTGTTAACAGATGTGGTATTCACTTACTTTCCCTACCGGTTCGCAAATGTGAGCATGTGCGCGACCATGCACGCGGCTTAAAAAAAATGCAGAAATAGGACAGCATAGTGCCAGGGCGAGTGGCCGGGCCCACCCACCCGCAGGTCACCACTACCGGTTCACTCGAACCAGTCCGAACCAGCTCAACACCACCTCTGGTTGTTAAGCAAAGCACTTGCTAAGTGAAACCTTGACTGTGTTTACAATCTTAGTTCAGTTTTTCTTTGCTTCATAGACCTGCGAAAGTTGTAAATGCAAGGATTGGTTGCAAAGTTACTTTTTCAGTACTGTTATGACTGCAAATGGTTGTAACAGCGACTGGGCATAAGGGCTACTTGTATCGATTAAATACTCGATCCTTGAGTCAATTCGGAGGATCAGTGAGCAGAGAATGGTAGAAAGATGCTTCACTGAAGGCAAAGATTAATGTTTCTAGTCACCTGTTGAACTGCTGCGCCCAAGTTTTAGTGCTGTTCTCTGAGTAGCAGAGTTCTCATACTCCAACTACAGGTAGTCCTTGACTTACAACCATTTGTAAGTTACAATGGCACTGAAAACTTAGCATTTTTCACACAACAATTGCAGCATCCCCATGGGTCACATGATCAAAATTTGGGTGGTTGGTAATTGGCATGTATTTATGATGGTTGCAGTGACTTAGGGTCATGTGATCACTTCTGATAAGCAAACTGAATGGGGAAGCCTGATTCGTCTAACAACTGTCTTACTATCTCAACAACTGTAGTGATTCACTTAACAGCTGTAGCAAGAAAGGTCCTAAAAAGGGATAAAACTCATTTAACAACTGTCTTGCTTAGCAATGGAAATTTGGGGTTCAATTGTGGTTATAAGTTGAGGATTACCTGAACTAAACAAAGCTGCATAGGAAACCAGCCTGAGCTCACCTTTTTCCCTTGTCCAAGCTGGGGTTTTTTCCCCTATAGTCAAGGACAATGCTTGTATTCCATGCAAAACCGTCTATAATCAACTGTCAGACAAATAATGGCTGCACTGGGTGAATTTCAACATCAGTACTGTACTTAAGAGGAAAATAATACTACATTCTCTTGTGAACATGAGAAGAAAGGCCTTTTGAAAGTACAGTGAGTCCTTGACTTATGACCACAATGGAGTCCAAAATTTCAGTTGTTAAGCGAAAGAGCGATGAAGTGAGTTTTGCCCTATCTTACGACCTTTCGTGCCACACTTGTTAAGTGTGCAGTTGTTAATTTAGTAACACAGTTGTTAAGTGAGTCTGGCTTCCCCATTGACTTGCCTCGTCAGAAGGTCACAAAAGGGGATCATGTGATCTCGGAACACTGTGACCATCATCATAAAATATGAGACAATTGCCAAGCATCTGCATTTTGATCAACGACCACGGGGATGCTGCAATGGTCATAAGTGTGAAAAAAAGGGCAAAAATCACTTTTTTCTCTTATAACTTTGAACAGTCACTAAACTAAAGGTTGTAAGTCGAGGACAACCTGTAGGGTCAAATTCACAGCAGACCCAGTAAAAAGGTTTTCTTTTGAGAAATTATTGTTACAAGTAGGATCTGCAAACAAACAAACAAAAAATATGCAGCCACGTAGGAAGCCTCCAGTTTTCCATTTCACACATACGTGTGAGCAGGCACTGTACATTAAGGCTGAGTTGGGACTGGCCTAAGGTGCCATGGCTGGCTCAGGAAACAAAGGTTATTCCAAAAAAGCAAATCTCTGCATGGGTGGAAATGGCACCATAGACAATGAGGCCGAGGGGTGCCATATAAGTTTGAGCTAGATTTGAGGCCTGCAACCCAGAATGCTTTCAGGTTTAGGATTCCAGAAATTCCCTTACATCTCTTCCTTACTGTTTTTGATTCTTCACATCTCTAGAATCAACAAGCTTTCTGAATCGATTCAGTGTCTTATTGATTGGTTTTTGACTCTCTTTTGCACCCAGATTATTTCTGTAAGCTTTTTATTTGCTCCTCTAACTTGCTATGTGGGCATCTCTCTCTCTCTTTTCAAAAGGTAAGAAGATCCGATCAATAGCACTAGCAATAGCACTTAGATTTATATATATCGCTTCACGGTGCTTATTACAACCCTCTCTAAGCAGTTTACAGAGTCAGCATACTGCCCCCAACAATCTGGGTCCTCATTTTACCCACCTCGGAAGGATGGAAGGCTGAGTCAACCACAAGCGCCTCAGGAGACCATCTAGTTTAACACACAGCTGCTTACACAAGTAGAAAAATAACTGGAAGAGGTTCCCCTTGCTTACATTGCCCGGCAAGTGGTCAGGGAGTTGATATAAAGCCATTATTGGCTAGTTGCCATTCAATTTATCCTTCACACTTCTATTCAATCTACTTGAGTATAGATAACAATTCTGTAATAGTCACAAATGTTCTTATGCTTCAGTGGAGCTTCATGAATGTTCAATCCAGAGTGTTCAAAACCAAGGGAAACCTAACAGCCAGGTTTTCAAACTATTTTTAGAACAGCATGCCTCTTAGTAAAAACTATGTATTTGGCTTTTACGGATTAAATAAATGGTTTTCAGAAATTATTCTGAAACACTGCAGCAAAGTGCCATTATTATTCTTTTACTTATACCTGAGTTATGGCACTTTTAATTACATTTACTTATTTATTTATTTATTTATTTATTTATTTTTCATTCATTCATTCATTCATTCATTCATTCATTCATTCATTCATTCATTCATTCATTCAGCCAATACCTAGCTCACATTCATGACTCTTGGCAAATAACAGAAGTTTTTTTTAAAAAAATCACAATAATAATCAAATGAACTGAATACCATTTATACTTGCGGGGAGTCAAGGAATGTTGGGGGTCCCATCCCCTAAGGAGATACACCTGGTGGGACCCAGAAGAATGGCCTTCTCCAGGGTGGCTCACTCTCTCTGGAACATCATTCTCCCAGAGATTAGACTGGCCCCAACTTTAACATTCTTTAGGAAGGCACTGAAGACTTGGGGTGGAAGGTGTGGAGGGCTTATTTTTATCTATTATTTGATTATTTTCTTCTGTTAGTTTTATTTTTTATATATGATGTTTTTATATTCGTGTAAGCCGCCTTGTCACCATGTGCGAATAGGTGGCAATATAAATTTTCTAAAAATTAAATAAATAAATAAAAATAAAAATAACAGGTACACTTGGGTCCCATAATGAAGCTTCACCAACATAAAAAAAACACCCAAAATGGGCGCACCTGATATTGCAGGCCTGATTACATGGAAGACATGTTCCCTGGGTCCCACCAGTGGTGGGTTCCTGCCGGAGCTGTCTGATGCATAGCTCCGGTAGGGAGCTGCCGATTGTGCAATTTGCACGCGACCGCTCCGGAGCCCTCTCTGCCGGTCCGTCACACGCATCACCATCTTTTTCTGAGAATTTTTGGGGGCTTTTGCTTCTGCGCATACGCGGAAGCAAAATCTCGTGAGGAGACGCGCGCGGGTGTGACAGAAATTTCGGCACGATTTTGCTTCTATGCATGCGCAAAAGCAAAATCTCGCCAAAATCTCATGAGATTTTGGCGAGATTTTGCTTCCGTGCATGTGCAGAAGCAAAATTGTGTGAGGGGGCGTGCATGTGTAGCGAGCGCACGCCCGAAACGTGGAAATGCACGTGCAGCGCACCGACATGGGTAAGTGAGCAACCCGCCCCTGGGTCCCACCATATGTTGAATGGATGGAGGCTACAACATGGCTACTTTGTCAGATTTGGTAGAACAGACAGAAATAATTGGGGACAAAAAACTCCATATTAATGTAAAGCATTAGGGCACTGTCAGCCCCACTAGGTAGACGAATCCAGGTAATAAACTCCACAGGAACAGTAGGGTCATCTTAGACGGGCAGAATAACAAAATCTTGCAAGTCTGATTATGCTGTACTTCCTCCTCTTTCTTAAAGTTCAGAGAATTAGAGAGGTATCTGCCTGGGGCATTTCTGAATGTTATCTTGTAGTTCTTGACTTAAAAAATTTCTTTAGCCCCTTTTGCCTTGGCAACAGCTCCTTCGTACCTCTTTAGGGCATCTTCCATACCCTCTCTATATACTTGTAAATGTATTAATTATTTAGATCGTTACTTACTGGCTTTCCATCCAATCCAAGAGGCCCCTAAAAAAAGCAGAGAAGTGTTTTAACAGAAAGATATGAATTTGTGGTTCATGTAATTCTGTCTCTTAAAGTTTCCCCCCTATATTTTGGGAATTTATAATAGTTCCGGAAGTGCCATCTAAAGCCAATAATGCAAGATCAACAGGAAGAAATAACCTTGCAGCCTAGGGTAGGTCTGCTTGCCCTCACAAAACTTTTATAACACTGCAACAAAGATAGATGGCTGAGGGAGTTATTATGACATTAAAAAACTGAACAAACCAACAGAATTTGTGTTTTAAAAATGAATGCTTGCCTATAATTATGAGATGAAGAGAATCCATAGGGAATATTTTTGTATACACCCATTACTTGCACTGATGTATGCGGAGAAGGGGGGACTGTTACTTATTACTAATCAAGTCACAATTAACTATCTATGACATATCAAAACCCACCTTTCCATAATGATCATACTATTGATGTATTTGCTTCCTGACAAAATACAGTCCCCCACCCCTAAAATAAAGTTTAAAAGCCACCTTTGAGGGCTGGGAAAATATGATAGTCTCCCAGCAGAACTGAAGATGTAATAAAAGAACTACAGATTTTGTTCATTAAATCAAAAACAAATGTTCATTCCATGATCATGTGGGACAACCCTCTGTGAATTTTGTTTAGTAAGGTGTTTAATTACCGAGCAATACTTTTTGATTGTTTTCAAACCGCAACCCACATCCTTTTTAATACTTTCTCAAATGGAAACCAGTTGGCTCTGTCTTGCAATAATTGCCATCAATATTTTAATAAGTTATTTAATTTAAGACTGTCCCTCATTATATCCGCTAAGTCAATGATGAATCATTCACTGCAAGAGTCGGACTGCCATGTTTCCCCTAAATCCAAACATTATCCAGACAGAAAAAACGGCAGATGATGTTGGTTAATGCATCATCACTGGCACAGATCCAAGGCTTTTATTGTGAAAACAAATAATTGTAATTAAGGAGGAACTGGAAAATGATACTTGGTTTTTTAAAAAAAGGCATTTATCTCTTTTCCCATTATTTCTTTAATGCCTGTAAAATTTAAACACCCTTTGATCTATAAGTAAAAAAAGAGTAGTTGGAGTGTACAAATGGATAATTATTCTGTACTGTATAAACACCAAAAGGATATAACTTAATGTTTGCTCAATACCTGTTTGTAATCTATTTCCAACTCTGAAGGTATTTATTTTGCGTTGCATTCGAGATGATAGGGATATTCACTATATGCTCTCCTAAACATTGCTGAAGGTGTTATCTAGCCTGGTAACGAAATGTTTGGAAACCCACAAGCTCGGAGAATGAACCTTTTACCCTCATATTCACTATATGGCTACTGTCTGCTTGTGCAAGAAACATGAAAGGTGAACAAAATATGAATCCATAGGCATTTATCAACTGGCCGTAATTATGGATAGTGAAGAAAGCTGGGAATAACACTAGATTTGGGAATATTGGGATATCAGGCTAAAGCCACAACCTTTTAATAGAAGCGACAGATGCTGCATACCAGTGAAAAACTAGCTTCAGTTCCAATGTATTTGGAAATACATGATACATACGTCCTCCTCTGTTTACATGCTCTGATAAAAGTAAAGATAATTTCTCCTCTGAGTCAAACTAGACTCCTGGTCACTTTTTGGGCATAATATGAAAGTAATTTGCCATTGCTTTGCCCTGTTATGTTTTTCCATATTCCCAGTCTAGACTATTGCTCTGACATTTCTCATTCAAGTATTAACCAACATGACTCTGCTTGAGTTATTCGATGCTGGCACCTAACAGGGCCATATGTTCTAGTTAGAGTAAATAAAGGTAGACTTGTTTGGGGAAGGAAAGTAGTTTGCTAAGTAAAAGAAAAGAGAAATCTCTAAATTGGCCATGGGGTTCCTCAAGTCCTTGCCCAGGCCTCATCTCTTGAGAGTTCAGATATATATCATTGAGAGGCTTCTTCTGACCTCAGCTCTTAGAGAAGGCAGGAGGTTTCCCAGATTTTTGAATAAACTTTAAAACTTTCAGTATTTTGTCCAAATATTACACATGAAGAAAATGGTAGGTAAGACTATTTAACATATTTACAGAGCATTTAAGTATCTAAGTCATACCATCATAAGTATACCATAGTTTTCTCTAGATGTATGATCTTCAGAGAATGATTATTTAGTGGGCTTCCTCAGCAGAGCTTAGCTAGCTAATCTGTACTCTTTAGCCTTGTATGACAGCCAGATATCCAGTAGGTAACCCTTTGTTGCAGGAGAACAGACAACAGAAATGTGGTAGTAATTTGGAGCCCGCATTTATATGGGTGAAATATGCAATCCTACATAATTGATATTGAAAGGGTTAATCTAATTGGAATAAAAACAGCTAGAGCATTTAATTAATCGATTGATTATTTTCAATTATTTTCAATTTAGGGACTGCCTGACTCTAACTCCTCATTACTCATAATGAACAATAAAATTCAAAACAATACAAAATAAGATAGGATGTAGTTGCTCTGCACAAAAACATAGACCAAAATACATACGACAAGGGGTTCCATTCATCTTAACCTAACTACTGGGAGAACGATTGGGTCTTCAAGGCCTTCCAGAACTCCAACAGGGTGGGAGTCACACTGATTTCAGTGAGATTCTTCTTTAGAGAGCAAGAACCACAAAAGAAAAGGGATGCTTATTAGGTCCCAATAGAGGGCATTGTTTCTGGCCAAGCAGAAACCATGGGAGATAGGTGGTTCCTCAAAATATCCAAAATCTATGCTATGGAGGTAATGAATGCACTTTGATTGCACTGGAAGCATATTGGCAACCAATACAAATGTCAAATATAGTACACATACAACTACAACATTCAAACTGTTGTAGTCAAGTTCAAAGTTACACTGACAATGAAAAAGTGACTTATGACTATTTTTCACAGTTACAACTGTTGCAGCATCCCTGTGTCATATGATCACAATTCAGACACTCTGCAATTGGCAGGTATTTATGACGGTTGCAGTGTCCTATGATCATGTGATCACTTGACCTTCCGATAAGCAAAGTCAATGGGGAAACCAGATTCACTTAACAGCCATATGACTCATTTAGCAACTGCAATGATTCACTTAACAACCATGTCAAGAAAGTTTGTAAAATGGGGCAAAACTCACTTAGCAAATGTTTTACCCAACAATAGAAATGTTGGGCTCAGTGATGGTTGTAAGTCAAGGGCTACCTGTATATAGATGACACACTCAATGCCCGTTACTGTTCATGCCATAACATTCTGGACCAGTTGAAACTTCCAAGTTGTTTCCAAGTCCCATGTGGAGAATTCAAGCTGGGAGCTATGCAGTCCACCTGGACTGTCCGAGACACAGGACCAGAGGGATGCTGTTTTAGACTGGTTCACTGTCTTCCTGAAAGGGCAGTTTTAGTGGTAGTTGGGAAGGAAAACTCTAGTGTACATCAATGGCAGGTAAAAACTATTACTCAGAGGAGTTCTCAGCATCTCACAAGGCGGCTATATAATAGCTTTGCATGTAAACAATTATCATATCTGTAGAAAACAACTCCTTCGTTTGCCTGTTTTAAAATTTGTTCTGCATAAAAAAATGACAAAGCTTTGACAATACTTTTTCATGAGTGCTGAAAAGTTCAAGGGATATATTCAAATACTGTGTATGCCATACGCTCCTATTTTATGTCTCCCTGAAACTTGTTTACAAGTTCAAATCATGCTGAAATGCATGCAATTGAATGGAACATGTTTTGGTACAAAATTACATTTATAATGTATTTTTTTATTTAAATGATTTATAGACTTCCTCAATCACAATTGCAACTCCAGATAGCTTTTTGCTTTGTGCCTTTGAGTCAATTTTCACTCCTGGTGGCTGCCTAAACAAGTCCCTCCAGGATTTTTGGCAAGGTTTTTCAAAAGGGGTTTGCCATTGCCTCCTTCTTAGGGCTAAGAGATAAGGACTGGCCAAAGGTCACCCAGTTGGCTTTGGGCCTAATATGGGATTAGAACTCATGGGTTCCTAACCTGATGACTTAACCACCAGCTAATTTCTAGATAGCTTACAAATTACAAATCATTAATACTAAAATAACAAGAAAAGCAATTTGAATGAATAACAGTAAGATTACTAAGACCCATTGTCAGGGAACCAGCCCCATATGAAACATAGGTTATAAAGTAGGTCACAAACCAGCCTGTTGAATACGCATGTGGATTGCGTGGATTTGGGAATATTACTCCAGAGTATAAGAACAAACATAGAGAAATCCAATTTCCAAAGTCCCACAAGATGGCAGTGCTTTACTGATTAGTCCTGGAGCCTGCTGATTCCGTCAAAGTCAGCATGCAAAGAATTTTACTAGATGTTCCAAAGGACTGCAAAATTAAGTGTCAATCATTTGTGGGTGCAATTTTTTCCTCAATGGCTTCATGTTAACACACAAAAGATTTAAAAAGTAAAGCCAATCAAAGTAATGTCACCATTCAGAATTCTCAAATAATCTGGAAGCTTCCCTTACACTGCCATTTCAAAGTTGAATTCAGAGAAACTTTAAGTAGAACAATGTGGTAACAGCATCAGCTCATTTGTTGGCATCACTTTGGCTGAGATCAGCTCTTCTCAACCATCCAGATGTGAATTCTGCCCTCCCAAAATTCCCAGCCAGATAAAATTCCCCCAACTGAGAGAAGACTGACTGAGACACAGACCCTTTTCACAATGTCAGGCCAACAACATCCATCTGGGATACAGATGCAAGCCGATCCTTTTCTGAGTACTAATATGGACAGTAGGTCAGATATACCTTGGATTTGATTCAGTGAAGATCCCATTTCAGAATATGCATCTTTTTAAAATGAGTTTAGAGCCATGGCAGACATGTACTAAGCTATATTTAAAATGCTTAAGAGGGGAGGCCTGTTCTAAAGGGGGATCCAATTGCTAGTAGTCTTTATATAAAGAGTAGCCCCTTTATACCATCTTGGATAACTGAGCAACAGAGTGGCAACACTAGACTTGAATATGTAGTGACTTAAGTTAAAACTACTGCTGCCTTATGAATGTGGTTGTGAAGTGCCCAAAGTTGTGCTCTAAGATAGGTGGCTACACAAATCTTTTTAATTAATAAAATAAAATCCATATAATAAGCTTTTAGTGACATCATACTTTTTTAAAGGCACTTTTCACTAACATAGTGCCTTCCAAACATGGGAGACTTCAGTTCTCAGAGCACTCTGCTAACATGGCCAAAGCCATATATGTTGAAGAGGAGAATGGTTGAAATCTGCATATCTGAATAATAGGGTTCTACATTGTTAAGATATTCATGAACTGGGGGAGCCATGTTAACAAGGTTAGCCAATGAATAGGCATAGCAACTAAGTCAGCCAATGGGAGCTAACCACTTCTGAGTCTGTGCAGAGAATCGAAACTGAAAACTTAAGCTTAAGGCTGGGCGTGGCTCAGCCCACTCTGTACTCTCTGAACTAGAAGCTGCTTGTGTTTTACTTTTAACTGTTGCTACATTGAAGAATAACTCTGCTAATGGTATTGTATATATATATATATATATATTATATTACTATGTTTATAAAGAAGTTTATGAATCCAGCTGAATCAGTCATCTGTGTGTGCTTCTGGTTTTGATTTTTATGCAACAAACTCTAATATACATTACCTGAAATTAAATACTTTAAGAATAAGGGCAAAGCCAACTACAGTATATTGTCTCCTGGTGATGACCTTGATATATTTTTTTTTCTATTTAGGGTAAGCAGATTATAATGTTGCTCAAAGAAACTCTGCACCTGGAAGGAGGTAGGCAAACAGACAAAACTGATGATAAATGGATAGTTATGCTGGCTAGGAATTCTGATATGTGGTCCAACACATTAGGAAGAACAGATTGCCTTGTTGTGTGGTAGGGATGGTGATTCTATTACCTTTTACTGGCTATCCTGTCAAAGGCTGTTGGAAATTATATTTCAACAGATCTATTTAGCCATTATTCTCCATCTCTTGTTATTATGGGTACCCATTTAACATGTTGATCAAAAGATTCTTGTATAGAAGAAATCAGGCTTTCATTCCCTTATTTGCTAGGACTCCACCACAGTTCATTCTAATGTTTTGCTAAACCTTATTTGTACTTTGCAAATCTCCGATTTAACCTCTGCAAATATTAGCATTATTTACGGTCTCTCATAATCTACATGCAAAGAGATCTTCCTAAATATTACGTTTTTCAATTGAAGAACAGTTTTCTATGGCTGTTCATCCAGTATGAACAAAGATTCCAGAAAACTCCAAGCTCAAAGGAGAACTAATCTGTAGGTCATGGCAATAGACCTCTGTTTAGAATTTAGAATTGTTGGCAAAGAGAAGAAAACCTGTTTCTAAATGAAAATCTGTGGGTTGTCTGGTTGCCACATGGAGTGGGAGATCATACTCTGGAAATTATTCCCTTAAGTTTTATGAGTGCCCATAAGCAATAAACACTCCAGGGAATATATTTTTTCAGAAACTCTTGGTGACTGTATTCATGTTGTTTTTGTGGGCAGTGTGGATTTTTCCCCCCATTGCCACTGTTGGGATACTTTTGTCACTCTAGACCAGACAATCTCAAGGCTGT
This sequence comes from Diadophis punctatus similis, assembly GCA_023053685.1. Classification (NCBI taxonomy): domain Eukaryota; kingdom Metazoa; phylum Chordata; class Lepidosauria; order Squamata; family Dipsadidae; genus Diadophis; species Diadophis punctatus. Next base: position 174,196,023 of record JALIGW010000002.1, read on the forward strand.
CCTTTACTACTGTCCAAATATTAACCAGATTGACCCTGTTTAGCTTCTCTGAGATCAGCCAATGACAGCTAGATACGGACACCAACTGTGGCGCCCTTCTTACATAAATTGTCCTAATACCACAATGGTTACAATTACCAATTAGTCTTTAGAGTTCTTTTTAATCCATGCAATCCCTTGAATTATATAAGGATGTTTTTTGTTTTGTTCTCAGGGATTAAAGTAGCCAAACCAAAATATTTGAAGAAGAGAGTGAGCCTCTCTGAGTTTAAAACTACTATCAATGAAGTGTCACTTTTAGTTCTTTATTGTTAAAGACAACTGGGAAATGCGGGGCTTCATGCAGCCCTTGATTGCTTGGTCAATGTCTTCTAACCCCCTCACCCCTCAGCCCTATAAATTTTCCTGCTATCCTATCCTAAATCTAATGGCATATGAACTGGAACAAGGTCACAGGGAAGGAGGGGGAATTACAAACTGGAAGACAAAAAGCTTTAAAGACCATGTGGTAATCCAGTTCAACCTGTTGCTTTCTTTCTTCAGTAAGAATATAATAACAGGGTAAACTACACATTACATACAGTAGTAAATGTATCATGATATTTGACCTTCAGGTCACCTCCTTTGCTGGTGGAGGGAGCCAGCAGTCTCCAAATCTCACGAACAGAATCCCATTTATCTTTTTAATTTCCATAGGATGTAAAAAGACCTGATACACAGGAATGCAACTGTATGTTTTTCAATCTTCATTTTCCACAAGTCATCTTTGATTAACATTAAAATATAACCAAGGGATCCTAATTTCTTGCTTTTCCTATTTTTGGGGGGCATACCTTAGTTACAATTGATACAGGGAGATCTGGCAATTTGAGACTTTAGTAATTTCAAAATTACTAATGGGAGAAGCTGCATTTGTTTATACGCACCAGGCACCAGGCACCAAGCAAGTAATAAAACTGTGAACTTGCCAAGAAGTAAAAGAGAACTGATTGGTTCTCAGAGAGGGCCTTTAAAAAGATGAGTAGATGGGATTCAGAGATAGAGGTGAAACAGGTTGTTGGTGGTTTTGAGTTTCAAAGTAATCTGTAAGATCTCTAAATGATCCACAATGCAAGAGGCAGCAGGAAGTATTCGAGGCAGAGAAAAGCTGCAGTATAGCATCTGTTCCTAGTTGTAAGGGATTGGCTCGAGGGAGTGGGGAAATCTGGCTTGAAGAGAAAGCAATTTAGAGATCATTTAGTTAGACAAAAGATATAAAGAAATATGTTGCCTATTCTCTTAGGAAATATACACATCTTATCCTACTGCTCTAAAGCAATGGTTTATTCTCAGATTAAGTGCCATTTTAATTTCATAAAAGCTTTGTTTGTGACCTTATTTTCTCTTTTTCACCTAACAAGGTAGCTAAGTGACTTGCCTATGCATACTAGCACATCTAACTGAATCCTGTGCTAAAATGGGCAATTTTCTGCTGCAACCACAGTATTTACTAGATGCTGATTTTAACGTCTGCTACTATCTCCCATGTTCCATCTTAAGATTCCAACTAAATGTATATTATATATGCTTCTATCCAAGTTATCACATTGGATTTACACACTGCAGTAAGCCAAGGTTTATTTCACTATTGTTTATTGAATTACCTCAATTGGCTGGATTCACACATTGCACTAAGCTATCAATCTTGTCTTAGAAACTGAAATGACTAGATTCACAAGACACACTAAGCCAAAACCAAGCAAGCCACATTATGACTTACTATGATGTTTCATCCCAGCCAGTCTGCTTGAAGCAGGGCCTCTACAGAGTTAGCAACCACAATTAAGGCAACCACAAGTCTTGTATGCCCAATACAACATACTGAAGCCAGAGAATACAAAACAAACAAATAAAATACATACCCTCCAAGTCAAACTCACCCGCAACTCTTAATAATCTGCTTTTCTCGTGTACATTATAGGTAGTGTTGATTTGTTGTTGGAAAGGCCATCCCATTTGCAATGTATGGTTTCCCAGCCACTGTAACCTCATTCTACCCCTTTATTTCATAGTTGATCATTCACATTCAGAAGAACTTTAGAGTCAATTAACTTTTCAAGTTGGCACAAATATGGGCTAACTCTGAAAGCACTAGAACAGTGAGATGAACATGAAGTGAAAACATCTTTTGTTTATACATGGCTTCTGATCAAAACTTACAATTTGCAATATAAAGCAATATTAAAGGCAGCTAATTAAGTCTACTTATTTGATTTTTCAGTAAAGATAAAGTTTCTACTTTCATTTCTTAAAATTACAAGGACTGTCTGCCTTTGCCCAGAGTTTGGTAAAAAAAAAATCTCTTTCTAAGATCTCAAAGCTGCACTTAGGACCTAACAACAAAAAGTCAAGGACAAGACTTCAAGAGACTCATTGCTTGTCTTGAAAATCCAAGAGTTTTCCTTATGATAATCAGCTGCTTCATAATCAAGCAATCAAGTCCACCTATATTAATAGCCCAGGGTTTAAGTCTTTTATCACTTTCTCATGGCCTCGTATGGTAATGGACATCTCATTGCTAGCTTCTTGGCACTGGTGGTGTAAGGCACTTCCATCCTGTTTTGATAATGGCATTAGATAGTCTTAAAATTTTTTCTTCTTCCCTTGCAAGAAGAACCAGCACCACCAGTTAATTTCACTCCTCTTTAAGGACACATTTTCATGCCAGATCAAGGAATTCTTTTCTAAAATTTCATTTATTTACACTGGTACATGAAAATTGATCTTTTTGGTATCTAGCATTGAATATGCATTTGTCAATATAGAACAAATTAAGTCTACATCAAGGCTGTCAAACTCCTGGCCCATGGGCCGGATGCGTCATGCGCTGGCCACGCCCACGCCCGGTTTAGTGAAGGGTAAAAAAGTCCTGATAGGTCACATGAAGCCGCTGTGACGATGCAAGTTTGACACCCCTGGTCTACATATACTGGTTCTGAATAAGTTTCTTATTTGCATTGATTGGATTGCCATTACATTTCTGTTTAAAAATATGCTTTTTATTAAGTTTCACACCACCGTGACAGTTCCCAAATAGTAGCAAAGAACATTTCTAAACACTGGCTGATTTTATGAAACAGGAACACTCTGGAGAGACGTTATGGTGCTGTAAGAGCACATCATTAAAAGCTACATTATTGTTAATGTCTTGAATTGGTTGTTTTTATTGTTTTAAAATGTTTTTTTTTTAACTTTTAACTGTAATATATTTTATGAACTGTAAGCAACCAAGAGGCATTGACTGAGATGGGTGGCCATAAAAATTGAACAAACAAACAATGCAGTTGCCAAGACTGCAATGTAAAAAAAATTATATCTCTATTTTAAGAGCTATATCCATTATGAATAAAAAAAGCAACAAGATTTACAGTACAGGATAAACTTGGTAGTTTGCTGTAAGGTACCAATATTTTTGAGTTAACAGTACCCAACAGGCAATAAATGCATCAGTAGTGGGTTCTAAATCCCGTTGCTACTGATTTGTGTGCGTGCTTGTGCGCGTGGGCGCCGCTTCTGTGCATGCGCAGAAGCGTCCTGGGCAGGTGGGCGGAGCCTCCCGCCACCCCTGCCACCGGTTCGCTGAACCGGCTGAACTGAGAGAACCCACCGCTGAAATGCATGCAACTTAACTAAAGTTTGTTATATATAACTATTGTATTTTATAGGAAGTATGGCTAAAGTCCATAGAAATAGTTCATGAAATGCAAGTAAGAAATTTGAGTGCCCTTGCTGAAGCCAGCCATATTACTAAAAGTCAGCATGTTTGACATATGCTTGTATTTCCATTCTATACTATATGGTTTTAGATATCACGCTAGATTTATTCAATTCTGGCTTAATATATTTTAACCATGTAATTACATTTAACACAGAGAACAATTTTGCCATGATGGTTTATTTATTCTGCAAAAAAAAATATGTATAAAATTGGTAATCCATTTCAATTACTTGCTGTGTCCAAGGAAAAAACAAGGGCAGAAAAGTAGTCTGCTTGATAAGATATCAGTGCTCTTCATAAGAAAAGACCAAAATACAATTTCTAAATTAAGAATTACCAGGATAAAAAGTGTGAACTACTTATACCACTTATTTTACTGTATAAGAACTTATATATACTATGATTAACTGATTTACATTTGCTTTTATTATGAGCTTCATATACGTGTATACACAAACACATATAGACATACACAAAAGCATATTTTGTAAGTATTAGTGGTTGACATGGCTTTTCTGCTTATTTGCAATTTGGAAATATATTTGGTACAATAAAATCATGGATTAACTTTCTTGTTTTTAAGACAGTTCACAGATTAGAATATAAAGTACTTGAAAACATTTAGATATTTGGGATGGTCTTGTTTATGACAAGTCAGAGAGACATGTATTCTGCATTAATTATGGGTGGATCCCACATATCCAGTATAAACCACATATATAAATACACAGTTTTATGACTCTCTTTTATATTATCCTGTGATCTGACTACACTGGTAGAAAAAGGAGCATCTTTGGAACATTTTCCAGACTTGGAGCTGGCTGTCCCCAAGTATTGTCAAAAACATGTGGTTTGAGAACTGCAGAAAATTTGCCAATCTCTTTGATCTTTCCAAAGAAGGAAGTGTTTGTAAGATTCATGTTTAACTAGAAAAAAGATCCCCAAAAATAATATAATAAATAAATGAATATAATGAAAATTGGGTTACAAAGCAAAGTGTTGGCTGAGTAAAACCTTTTGACAATGTCCTCATCTGAAGCCACTCTTCTTTTGTATTAATATCCTGCTGCAAAGAAATATAAAAATGCTCACAATTAGTGGCTCACAATTTTTATCACTTCTCCTCACTGGTCCACTTTTCTTTCTGCCATTCTGGTATGCTTGAAGTGCAGCACCTTTCACTGAGGAGGATTCAACATTCTGTTTAGATAATGGGAACACACCTCAGGATTTTCAATGGGAGTTCTTCCTATCTAAACACTATATAGGTAGTCCTTGACTTATGACCACAATTGAGCCCAAAATTTCTGTTGCTTAAGTGAGACAGTTGTTAGGCGAATTTTGGCCTTTTTACGGCTTTTCTTGCCACAGTTGTTAAGTGAATCACTGCAATTGTTAAGTTACTAACACAATTCTTAAGTGGATCTGGCTTCCCCGTTGACTTTGGTTGTCAGAAGGTCACAAAAGGTAATCTCATAACCCCAGGACACTGTAACCATCATGAATATCAGTCAGTTGCCAAGGATCTGGATTTTGATCACGTGGCCATAGGGATGCTCACAATGATCATAAGTGTGAAAAATGGTCATAAGTCACTATTTTCAGTAATGTTATAACTTTGAAGAGTCATTAAATGAACTGTTATAAGTTGAGAACTACCTGTAAAATTCTGTGAATGGAATTTCATTGAGAAGGGAAGGATGAAGACAAATATATTGAAATGAAACATAATACATTTCATATTTATAATCAAGTATTTCATGACTAAGGAGACACAAGCTGGAAACTGGGACACTGTGAATTCTAGTTCTGTTTTAGTACAAAACCGCTTGGGTGACTTGGGTCAATCACTCTCTCTCAACCACAGAAAGAAGGCAATGACAAACCATCCCCCAAATGTTGCCAAAAAAACTGCAGGACTAATTTTATTTTTTAATTTTATTTATTTATTTTGTCAAGCGTGTATATGAATACAAAGTATAAATATGAATATGAATATATAAAAAGTACAAGCATGGTTTTGAGTACATGATATTTTACGAAATACATGGGGACTTTAGGACAGGGACGCTAGGTACGCTACCCTGTTTCCCCCAAAATAAGACATCCCCTGATAATAAGCCCAATCGGGCTTTTGAGTGCATGGCAATAAGGCCAAGCGCTTATTTCAGGGTTCAAAAAAATATAAGGCAGGGTCTTATTTTCGGGGAAACACGGTAGTGCGCTTATGCATGCCCCTTACAGACCTCTTATGAATGGGGTGAGGTCAACGGTAATCTGGGCAGTTGTCATTGACTCAAAGGGAATACTAATGCTAATACAAACCTGCCTGTCCCAGATTGTTGGAAAGGACTCAATAGATGGATTTTTAAAAATGCCAAATCCAGTCTAACCATCTGGCTGTCTGTGCAACAATAATGGCAATACAGTTAAAGAACTGGCAGCTGTGATTTTATGTTGTATACAGTAATAAACGAAAGTAACATAACTGGTTCAGGTTGGGGAATTTTTTTCTCAGGTTAAATTATTTTGGCTGTTCTCCATTATTTTCTCTTAAACTCCAGTCAGAAGCTGGAACAGTGGTTGTCTATCAGCTCAACAGCTGGCTGATACACTCTCCTTATGGATTGTTTTCCATCTGTTAAAGGCATTGCCAGTTGCACTTCTGTTGATGTACTTTATATCATTGCAAAGAACAGCTAATTTATAGGAACACTAAAAGAAATGAGCTCTCCCTTGAAAGGAGTCCAAATATTCACTTTTGATACAAAATAATGTTTGGACATCAATCTAAAAACTGGAGAGGAGTCTATAGTACCCCAAGAGGATTCATTGCTGCTAATGATTTCACTTTTTTTCTCAGAAGGCAATCAATCTTTTTATTCACGTGGAAGGGGAAAAATATTTCAAATAAACTACCTTGAATGTTTGTAAAACAAATAACGAGTTTCTCAATAGCAGGGTCTATGTGTTGAGAGCTACCACAGGAGAGCATCCTGCGGTGCTGGAGAGAACATGCAAGTTTTGAACTGTTGCCTGGATATAGAATGGAGGAATGCCAGCAAACTGAGATGAATTATGGTAAGAGGGAGAATCAAAGTGTGGATAAAGGAATTGTTACATTTCTGTATATGGATTGGGTGAAGTGGGCAGGCTTTGTTTGGATTCAGTGTTTTCATTGGAGGCTCAATTATCTTAAAACTGCAAGGATAAATGCCCTCACATGGAAAAGTTGTACTTCTATGCAAAACGACCCAAAGAAAGGAAAAAAGAACAGGTGCTAAGCAAGTCAATCAAAAAAAAGTGGCCCTTGGCAGTAGAATTCTTTAAATCAGCAAAGAAAATGAATTGAATTCTTTAATTAACACATCAGGTGAAGCACGTAAAATATACAGCTGTTCCAAACATTAATATATTTTCTTTGTGAAACCTGAATAGTAACGCAGATGCTTTTGCTTCTTATTTGTAGCAAATGACCTCTGCCACTGCTGGACAACCAGTCCTTTATAATTGTCTACCTTAATGCTCTCCAGGGATTCTCCTGAACTAAAAGAGAATGATTCTACCCCTATTGACAATGCATTATTATTGTTTTGGAACATGTTTTCGGAGCGCTCCCTTAAGAACAGATGATTATAGTGTTATTGCAGAAATGTGTGAGGCAAAACCTTGAAAAATTTCAAGGAGACATGCCTCTTTGCAGGATGGGGAAATAGGTGGCCATCCCAGATGTTGCTGAACATCTGGGGTGTTGCAATATTGGGAGATGCAATTTAGCACCCTCTGGAGGGACATAAATCCTTTATTTCTGCCTATTATTTAAAAACATCAATGTACAGCTTCTACTGGGTCTGAAGTTCCACTAGGCTGAATCTCAAAATAATAGCTTATGGGCTTCATGAGACTCTCCAGGTTGTTGTATGCAGCTTGAGCCTAGATCAGGGGTCTCCAACCTTGGCAAATTTAAGACTTGTGGACTTCAACTCCCAGAGTTCCTCAGCCAGCTTTGCTGGCTGAGGAATTCTGGGAGTTGAAGTCCACAAGTCTTAAAGTTGCCAAGGTTGGAGACCCCTGGCCTAGATGACACACATAGAAGAGCTTTGATCAGAAGTATGGTAGCAGTTTACCAATCTCAGTGCTCCTCCACCTTTCAGAAGATAGCACAGCTCAATTATTACTAGGGCAATCCACACAGCAGATGCCCTCCTATCACCACATTAAAGAACAAGGCAACCCTGTTCCTGCTTCTGGGCAAGGACAGATTTCCATCCTCCTACCTGCCTGGACCCTAGTTCAGCAGGGTTTGTGGAGATGCAGCGATCACTGCTGCTTCCTGCTTCTTCCCTTCTTTTCCTAAAGACCCTTTTCTTACATCCCAACTAATGGTTGCAAAGTGCAAGGAGACCCTAAATGGCACCAGCCTCACCTCTGTTGCTTGATATCACTACAAACTGTATTGGGTTGGCCAGATTATAAAAGTCCTAGCAGTTCCTCCACTCAACCAAATTAGAGAAGCAGGACTTATTGAGCTACGTGTTGCTATCAGCAGGACAGAGCTGGGCAGTTGAGGCAGTGGCTGAGTCTCAGTCTCAGTCTCTCAACAAACCCTAGCAATCTTGGCCAGGAGCAGAGTGTGCCTCTCAGCACAGTTAAGGGCAGAATGGTGGCCCTCCCAAGTGCAGGAACCCTGAACTCCTGGCAGGGTTTATGCCGGCTTCCTTGAAGTCAAGGCAAGAAAGCTACCATGTTCTGTGCAAAATTCTCTTTCTGGGGGTCTTCCACATCTTTTGCCTAGGAGCCCCACCAGGAGTGGGTTCTAGTTACCTTTGCTACCGGTGCGCATCGCGATGTTTATCTAGTTTATCTATGATTAATTCAATTGACCAGTTAAATAAACCATGGCTTAGCATTGACTCTCCAGGCTTTAGACCACAGGTGTCAAATTCGCGATGTCACATCATTATGTGATGCATTGTGGCTTTCCCCCTCTTTGCTAAACCAGGGGTGCGCGTGGCCAGTGCGTGATGCACCCGGCCCGCGGGCCATGAGTTTGACACCCATAGTTTTCTAGTGCCTTTAATAAATAAACATCAAACAAAAACTGAAAAAAAAATACACTAAATGAAAAAATGAAAAGAATCTCCCTGAGGAGTATTACCGTATATCTTATGATGCTTCCATTGCATGAGTGATAAAATTAAGACTATAGTGCCCAGTTTAGGTAGAGCCCTAGTCAGAAAATGGTATCAAATTAGATTATGTGGACAAGCTTATTATAGAGCACTAATGAACTTTTGTCTCTCCAGTGTTCATACTGCCTGATTTATACCCAAAGATGGGGCTAACTGGGACAATTAATGTTCATGCCCAGCCAAAAGTTAAATAAAACAAACATGGGTGGAAAAGATGGAGCTTCTGGAAGTCTTTGCAACCATTTCTACTCTGCTTCAGATGGTGGGGGCACTTATGAATGGCATGGTTGACAGCATTTCAAGCTGCTATGAGCTACCTCCTCCCAAGTGATGGACTCAGGGAAATTGTGATTATTTTTTAAAAAGGTGTCAACTGCCTTCAACATAGCAATAGGCTACATGTGGTTTACAGGTATTGCAAAACAACTGCTCCTTGCAATTTCCACAACACTGCTAACGATGAGAGATATTTGAACAACGTCCATTCAAGATTTTAGGCCAATGTTTATGTTTCCTAATAATTAATATATAGGAATTCTTTTAACTGAAAATGTAGTGATTGAATCTGGGGCCTTCTACAAGGTCAACGGGCATTTTGAAATGATTTATTGCCTATTCCTTCCACTCCTTCAGCTGCACCTTAAAAATACAGCAAATTTATTACAAACTTCATTTTTTGCTGATCTACTTGCTTCTCAAAAATGCTCCTGGATGTTGAAAATGGGACCCACTGACCAAAGGTTCAGGTATCTTGCCTCTTCTTTTGCTCACAGTATGTTTTATAGCTACTATTAAAAGCTTTTTGCTTTCATTGCTTTTATGGTGGTTTTGTTTTATACCTCACTGCTGTGAGCCACCCAGAGTTCTGTCTCTTAAGCTGAGCGGCCATGTAAGTCTTTTAAATAAATAAAGGGTAATCTAAATGTTACTATTCTATTTTTTCTATAAATAATTTGAACCATTAAATGCAACATTATGGAAACCTCCTGCTGACTTTATAGATTAGCTGAAAAAGTCTACTTCTACAATCTGTTTTTCATTTTATTCTTTTTTTCTACCAGATGCAGCTCTAGCATAAGCATCAGAAACTATGCCTGTTTTAGTTTTGTTCTATGCTCCTTTAACAGTATCCTATGGTTCCAATTTTATGAGATTTAATGCCCTCAAAAAGTTGATCCAAAACTGGGCAGCATGTAAAATTAAAATTAACAAGCCAGTGTCTTCCAAGAAGCCATAAATCAAGGTCAACATAGGCATGTAAGGAATGAAACACAGTGCAGCTTGTACTCCAGACCTCAGTAATTGATTACTTTTTATTGCCCCATTAACTTAAATAGCCTTCTTGCAGAGTAAATATGCCATCTTCTGTAAAAGCAAGGCTAACTGTACCTACATCAGTGAACCCAAAATAGAGTCTGGTAATGCTGGTTCCCCTCTTTACTCTTCTGCAACAGATACTGCTGAGAAGAAGCAAAAATAAATATTGAGGGGAGGGAGGCAGGCTTATATAAGACCAATTAACATATCTTTTTCATTTTGGAAATTTGCTTTGCACATCTAACTTCTTCATTTTCCCCATCCCAGATACTTTTACAGCAAGATTCTGCAAACCTTATACCTAATTACAGTTGTGCCACAAGAGGTCAGGCAAAAATGTTCTACAGATGATGATGGTGGTGTTCAGCTCAAAGGAGATAACTATCAACATTCCTCATCTGCTATGGCCTAGAGGTAGAGCTCTTGCCTCACAATCAGGAGGTTGTGAGTTCAATCCTAGGTAGAGGCAGATGTAGGGTCTCCTGCTTGGGCAGGGGGTTGGACTAGATGACCTGTAAGGTCCCTTCCAATTCTGTTAATCTGTAATCTATAGATTGTTAGACTTCAATTCCCTAAATCCCCCAGTCAACAAAGTAACATTCCCACTACGTAAGAAGAACAGAGGGGAAGGAATAGAGGTTAGACAAATTGCTGGGACAAAATATATTTCTCTTATTGCCAACTATGGGTTGGCATTATACAAAGGAAGAACAAGGCATCTGGGGTGAACAACAGAATACAAACTTCCAGCTTGCTGGTCTGTTGCCAACCATATGCAATGTCTTTTTCAGAGGTTTTGAAATCGGAAGGAGATTTTATTGCCCTGTTAAATACTCTTTATCTTCTAGCTCTTGCATAATTATAACCAGTAATTGGGCATAAGGGGTCTGTAAGCAGAATGAAGCAGCAGGCTGTGGTCTAGTGGAACATCTGTGGTTCATCCCTTCATTCTGCTATATTTACAGCTGAAGGATCTTCTACTTCCAAAAGTTGAAGGAGATAATAATGAGATGCCGGTTTTTTGTATGTTTGGAATTCAAAGAAAGCTATAGACACTGCCACAATATCAAACAGTGTCAGTTGTCATTTGACCTCTAGAAGCAGAATATCCTAACTCATTCACACAATTATACTTCATAATGGATAGCGTGCACCCTGTGAAAACTTCCATAAAGAGAATGGAATGGGAAAAAATATCTGGCAACTCCCTCTCCCTCTATAGCTTTGCCACTCTTTTGACAAAATACAGCATTTCTATATAATGTTAAGGAAAATGTCTTTGGAACAATATAGGAGGGAAAAATCTCTTAAAATGACACCACTCCCTACTCCACAGACATTATGTCCTTTTAAGCAAAGACACACCATCCAGCATTTTAAAGGAGGGATTGTTAGAATTTACATCCAAAAACCTCCAAATATATTAGACAGGTTCTCAGTGAATTCATTGTACTTCAGTTGTATTTAATGGGTACAGCATTAACTATTAAATGTATTGACAGCAGATAGTTATTAAAATGATTTATTATGATTTTATTTAAATAACTATTGCTTAATCTTAAAAGTATTAGATTGGTTAGTTAATGGTTAATTTAATTTTACCTCAATACAATTTTTGGATAGACTTTTTTAGGGTTACTTTTTGTGTCTAGAATACAGATAAAAAATAAATTGCAGTAAATAGTAGGGACTATTTTATTTAAATTTGAAATCAATTACAAGATTAATTAACATAAGGCAGAAGACTAGAGATATAAATACTCCCCATGCGTGTGCCAGCCAGCTGATTTTCGGGCCTTCTGGGCCCATTGGAAGTCGGGAAACAGCCTGTTTTCAGCCTCTGGAGGGGGGTGGGGAAGGCCCATTTTTTGCTCTCCCCAAGCTCCAGAGCCTTTCTAGGAGCCTGGGGAGGGCGAAAACGGCTCCCCCCCCCGGAGACCCTCGAGAGGCCAGAAATGGCCCATTTCCCAACTTGAAGAAGTTGTGAAATGGGCCATTTCTGGCTTCCGGAGGGCTTCTGGGGTGGGGGTGGGGAAGGCCGTTTTCGCCCTCCCCAGGCTCCTAGAAAAGCTCTGGAGCTTGGGGAGAGCAAAAAAACAGCACTTCCAGTTCAACTGGAACCTGGCAAATGGGCCATTTTCTGCCTTTGGAGGGCCTCGGGGGGGGGGAGGCCATTTTCTCCCTCCCCAGGCTCCTAGAAAGGCTCTGAAACCTGGGGAGATAGAAAAATGGGCATGCCATCGTGTGCCGGGAGTGGGGGGGTGTCACACGCGCATGCACGGGGGTGGCCCATGGAATTATGTGTGTGGGCTGGGCACGCACCCAAAAAAGGTTCGCCATCACTGGTATAGAAGATTCCTCAACTATCTGAGAGATTTCCATAAGGTGCAGGGATTATAAAGGTAAGGGAAAAATGAACAAACATTGCTTTTCTTCCTATGCTCCAGGGGAAAAGTCTCGATTAATCTATGATAAGATTCTGCATTTAATTCGTAATATTATTCTGTTATAAATATTATTCTCCACTTAGGGAACTAGTGGAGGCAAGGTGTAAGAATGCATTAGAGAAACAGTTATTCCACAGGAATAAATATGGGCTTTATTAAAGTCCAGCACCAATTAAATATTTGAATGTTAAAGAAAACATTAACAGATTTTTTTAATCAGTAGTTATATTAACCAGATACATTTTAATAGTGTCACTGAGTTATTCATTCTTTTATCATACTTGAATCTATCCTTTGATAAATGTTTCTCAAGTTAATGTTTTAAGATATTTCTTAATTCAACTTTTATAGTGTAAGATACATAAAACAATGCATTTAGATAGAACATCAGGAGTTAATTTGGAATGCAAAGATTTTGATAGCTTGTTGTTATAATTTTTATAATATTTTTATTGGATTGATAAATAAGTTATATATGTTTAGAATGAGTTGAGTAAAAGTTTTTTTAAAAATATTATTAATGGATTAGTGTGTATTATTCAATGTTAAATTCACTTAGTGCACTTTATGAAATGGTTGTCTTTTCCAGATGTCCCTTCCAGATGTCATGGGGTTTATGAAGTTAGTCAATTATTAGGGGTGCTGGGAACTGTAGCCTGGCAGTCTGGGGATGAGTTCCCAATTCCTGACACGAATAATAACAAGATATTTATGTGAGTGTGTGTGTGTTTTTATTCTGTATTAAAATATATCTACTAAGAAATAATTAACACAGTTAATTAAAGAGGTAGCTATCATTGATCCGATGACTAGCATATTAATTGTCCAAGCATGGTGTCTATTCTGATAGCCTTGTGCTCCACTAAAAAGAACCACCATGCGTTTCTTGGGTAAGAAAGCCCATATACTATAAGGCTTTTAAGGTTCTTGACAACATTATGGTTATCAGAGTAAGATTTTAAATCTATTTTGTATCTATTTTCAAGGATATGTTTTTCTTTTTTAAATGTTTCCTCTTATGATTCTGGCAGAGGACCAGTTTGGAGTTGTTAAGAGTAGAAAGTGGGAGGTCATGAGTTCTACTCCTACCTTAGGCATGAAGCCAGCTGGATAACCCTGGGCCAATCACTCTCCCTCTTCCTAGGAAGGAGGAAACGGTGAAAAAAACCTTGCCAAGAAAACTGCAGGGACTCGCCTAGAGAGTCACTAGGAGTCAAAACTGACTTAAAGGCAACAACAACACACACCAAAACTGAACAAAAAAAGGAAAAAAAGATTCTGGCAACACATGGTATAGTTCTCTGGAACTGTGCTAGAAACAAATGAAAAGCGACCAAGTCCTTATCATCTCTCTAAATAAGTTTGTATTTGCACCTGTTCCTACCCCATTCTCTCCTCTTTGCCTTCAGGAACTCAGCAGAATGGAACTACAGTGCTGCCTGCAGATCTGGATGTTGCCATCCTTCAGTGCAATTCATTGGTGTCCCAAAGGTGCTTTTTCAAAAGGCAACTGGACTTTGTTTTTTGCTTGAAGATGTTTCGCTTCTCATTCAAGAATTTTCTTCAATTCTTCAGCTGAAGAAACTGAAGAAGCTTCTTGGATGAGAAGCGAAAAGACATTGAAACTCTAGAGAAAGTGCAGAGGAGAGCAACCAGGATGATTAGGGGACTGGAAACTATAACATACGAAGAGAGGTTGCAGGAACTGAGCATGGCCAGTCTAGTGAAGAGAAGGACCAGGGGAGACATGATAGCAATAGCAATAGCACTTAGACTTATGTACCGCTTCATAGTGCTTTACAGCCCTCTCTAAGCGGTTTACAGAGTTCAGCATATTGCCCCCAACAATCTGGGTCCTCATTTTACCCACCTCAGAAGGATGGAAGGCTGAGTCAACCTTGAGCTGGTGAGATTTGAACCGCTGACCTGCTGAACTAGCAGCCAGTTGAAGTAGGTTGCAGTGCTGCTTTTAACCACTGTGCCACCTCGGTGCTGATAGCAGTGCTCCAATACTTGAGGAGATGTCACAGAGAGGAGGGGTCAGGCTGTTTTCCAAGGCACCAGAAGGCCAGACAAGGAATAATGGATGGAAACTGACCAAGGAAAGATTCAACCTGGAAATAAGGAGAAACTTTCTGATGGTGAGAGCAATCAACCAGTGGAACAGCTTGCCTGCGGAGGTTGTGAGAGCTCCAACACTTGAGACTTTCAAAAGGAGATTGGACTGCCATTTGTCTGAAATGGTGTAGGGATTCCTGCTTGAGCGGGGGGTTGGACTAGATGACCTACAAGGTCCCTTCCAACTCTAGAAATCTGAATCTGAATCTGAAACGTCTCTTCAAGCAAAAAAGGTCTCTTCAAGCAAAAGACAAAGTTCAGTTGCCTCTTGAAAAAGCACCTTTGGGACAACCATGACCTGGAGGACTGAGAATCTCCATAGAAATTCATTGAAGGTTTCCACTTCTGCTTTACATATCTATGGTTGGTATTCCGAATGTAGATACAGATCAGTATACAAAGAAAGTGGGAATAACTTATCTTTTCCAGAGAATCATAATCCTAAAAAAATGGAACAGAGGAAGATGATTATTTACATAGCCTACAAAAACACTAGAGGGTGCCTCTGAGCTTAGGAAAAAAGTCTACTGGATAAAATTTGAAACAAAAAAGAAGGAAATAAATATAGTACTATAAATGATTCCCCGCCCCCCAAAGACCATTACTTAAAATGTGCATATGGCTGTCTATATACATACATATCTCAGTAGGATTTTTATGTTGGAAACAAAGTAAGCCTCTAAACATTAATTCAGTGCTAGGGCCTGCAGATGTCTTCCAAATATAGAGTTCAATTCTGTCAGTCTTATTCTTGCTGACTGGTACTTCATTACTCAAATAAGTGAATCCAGATCAACAAGGTTGCTTCAAGATGGTAAAAGGTTAAGGTTAAATGAGGCTATCAAGTTTTAGTCTCATCTAACCCCTTCTGCCCTTACAGCAGTTCAAAGTGGGGGAAAACAGCATTCAAAGTTTTTAAAAAAAATCAAACTGTACTAACATCACATGACTCTTGATACCTTAATAAAATAAAATTTTACTGGAAAAAAAATTCCATCATATGGATTCTTAGAATGTGGGACTTCATGAGGAACTTTCCCCTTTTCAACGTAGCATGGGAACAATCCATTTTTTCAGTAGGTAAAATATGAGCTTCAGTAGGTATATATGAGCTTAGTGTAGCTTTGTGGTTTCCAAGCTAGAAGAGATGGATTGAAATAAGGGAAGTGCAGACAGATCCTATAACTGACCAGAGCTCTGTCTGCATACACTAACATAACTAGGGCCATTACTTCATGTGTATTATATTACATGATTAAATAATTAGGAATGACGCAAAGGTGGCAACTTCAAAATATTTTTATGACTAGAATATAATGTCTGTTAAGGCAACCTTTTTGCTATGTCTACACTGCAAATTTCACCAGGAAATTTGAGAGAGAGAATATATAAATTGTTCTGACTTTCCCAGGAGAAAGCACATTTTATCATTTCCTAAGTTCACCATAATCAGCTTACAATCTATTTTGCTAAAGTTTTGTTTCTGCACAAGCCATTAAAACTTTATATTGGCCCAGAAATAGGGTGTCTGTTTCTTAAATTAAAAGCTGGGGGGGAGGCATATTTTAGTGCACTATTCTAAATGTTGAGCTTTTTATTAGGTACAGAAATAATACACTGGTCAAGTATCATTTTACCCAGAGGTGGGTTCCTCCAGGTTTGGTCCGGTTCGCCCGAATTGGTAGCAACCCGCTGGTAACGTCACGATGATGTCATGGAACCGGTTCAGTTAGTGCCGATCCGTGGGCACCACCATCTTTTTTAAAATTATTTTTCCGGAATTTCCCCCCAAATTTTTTGCTTGTTTTTGCTTCTGCACATGCGCAGAAGCTGAGTTTTCGGCACTGTGCATGCGCCCGCACCCGCGAGAAGCACGTGCAGCCACACGGCATGGGAGGAAATGGCGGCGAGGTAAGTTAGAACCCAACCCTGTCCCATCCGGCTTTCCCAGGGCCCGGAGGGTCGCACCGCCACCCACTGCCACCTAGAGCTTCCCTTTCACCCGCTGCCGCACCTCGCCCGCCACTGCCTGGAGCTCCTTTTTCACCTGCCCCTGCCACACCCCCGCCACTGGCAAAGCCACTGGCGTTGCAGGAGCCGGTCCATGTGCTCTCCGCTTGCTATTTCTCCCCTTTTCTCCAGTTTTGCTAAGTTTAAGTGCAAAAGTAGCAAGCAACCATGAAGGCAGCGAGAGGAATATGGGAAGATGTGCCCCAGCCGGTGTCTCGGGGTGGAGCGTCTCCCCATATTCCTCTCGCTGCCTCCAAGGCTGCTTGCTGCTTTTGCACTTAAACATAGCATGGAGAAAAGTCTCCCAACAAAAAGAGGCAAGTAGAGGGGTGCTTCGCTCCCACTCTGGAATATGGAGTGAGTCTCCATCCGCCACCGTCACCCTTCTCCTTTCAGGGCAGGCGAGGAGGCAGGACGAGGGGGGGTGATGGGGGGGGGAGAAAGCCAGCTGACAGGAAGCCAAAGCAGGGGGACAAAAGAGCTTCATTTATCTGGGAACCTGAAATGACTCTTTATTTAAATCTGGTAAAAGGTACCTAAAGAAGAACGAACAACATCAGCAAAAAAACAACAACCCAATCCTCGCCTGTTTTTGGAAATGGTTCAAGAGGGAACTCACACACACGTAAGCACACACACATGCATGCACACACACACACACAAAAGGGAGAAAGAGAGAGGGAGAAAGAGAAATATGAGAGGGAGGTAGAGAGAAAGAGAGAGATGAGAGACAGAGAGGACTGCCTGCCTTTTCCTGCTGCAGTCGGGCTGCTCCCATCGAGGCAACCTCGTGGCGCTGAAAGTCACTCCTTTTGTAATGCAAGGTTTATTTTTATATCTTTCCAGAGACAGAAAGAACATGGCCGAATTTCCTTACAATTATTCTCTGGGTGTGGGGGTTGGGGAGTGGGGGTTGGGAGTGGGGGAGAGGAAGGGAGAATGAGAGAGAGAGAGAGAAGAATGAGAGAGAGAGAGAGAGAGAGAGACAGAATGAGAGAGACAGAGAATGAGAGGGGGAGGGAAAGAGAATGAGAGAGAGGGGAAATATAAGAGAGACAGAATGAGAAAGACACAGAATGAGAGAGGGGGAGGGAAAGAAAGAAAGAAAGAAAGAAAGAAAGAAAGAAAGAAAGAAAGAAAGAAAGAAAGAAAGAAAGAAAGAAAGAAAAAGAAAGGCTCGGTGGCTAGCGGGAGACCAAATCCTCTCAAATGACTTTGAGATCTTGTGATCTTTGACTTTTACACTTGCTGTCAAACATCAGCCATAATACTAATTACTTCCCCTCTTCTTTCTGCCAGCCTCTTAAAAGCGTGTTGCCTATCACACTCTTGGGCAAAGCATGCGAGCCATTTCCTCCTTTCAGTGATCCATGAAAGTACATCTATAGTATGTAGATAATAAAGTTGAAAAAAGGTGAAGAACATTTTTACAGAACTATAGATACGTTGAGGCTGGGTGTGACAAGGAATGGCTGGGAGGGGAGGGGCTAGGCGAGGCACCCTTGATGTGAGTGACATTGAGTTGGCCATGCCCACCCAGTCACATGACCATGAAGTCATGCCCACCCAGTCACATGACCATTAAGCCACACCCACAAAATAAGCCACACCCACAGAACCAGTAGTAAAAAATGTAGAACCCACCCCTGATTTTACCTATAGGAACACTTCTGGCAAATGATGTGGCTGATTGGTGGCAGTCCTTCTGCCTGAAGTACAAAGTTGTTTTGAGTACTACCTAGGTTTCTTAGGTATCTGATGATCAGAAAAGAAGAAATCTTGCCTTTAGAGCAGTGTTTCAATATTGAGCACTTGAAGAATTGTGGACTTCAATTCCCAGAATTCCCGAACCAGCCATGGAAGTTGAAGTTCACATATCTTCAGGTGCCCAAGGTTGAGAAACACTCTATTAGAACAATGGGAGGAGAAAGAAATACCAATCTGGGATACTATATCACTGTCTGTCCTTCATGCCATCCCCAGTAATAGCATTTCAAGATCCCTGATGTTCCTCTTAAATTTTTTCTATTCACTAAAGGAAAGTAAAAACAATGTTACTTGTAACTGAACCCCTGAAATATCAACGTTTCCCAAACTGAAAAGAATCTCTAAAACCATGGTTCTAAGATAAATCTTAACAATGACCTAATTTTACAAAAATATCAAGATTTTGTGAGGGGAACAAACTTTTGAGGCATCAAAAGAAATCCTAACCTGGAACAAAAAACAAAACAAAACCCCTTGCGGCTCCTGTTCCTGTTTTTGCTTTTTCAAATACTTCCATTTTGCCTTCCCAAAATAGCTGGGCTATTGAGCTGTAGCAGCCAAGAAAGTAGTTACTGTAGGTGTTTGCCAGGGGACAAAGTCAAATCTGCCCGCACATTACCTGTACTAATAATACCCAGGTATTATTAGTACAGGTCAGAAGGGCCATTCCTTGTAGATCAGAGAATCCCAGAGTTGACAGGTGCCAAATAATAATCTAATTCACCCCCCTTCTCAGGGCAGGTCCACTAGAGCAGTGGTCCCCAACCTTTTTATTGCCGTGGACCGGTCAACGTTTGATAATTTTTCCGCGGCCCACTGGGGGGGGGGGTTGCGGCATTGCGTTGATTATTAAATCAAAACAATCTCAAATATAAACAATTTTAATTTAATTGTATTTAAACATGGCATCAAAATAAAATACAGTTACAATAAAATTAATATAACTTAATTTAACATTTTAACTCTTTGGATTCTAGTGACTAGAACGCTAAATCAATGAGAACCCTGAGCTTGTTTCTCTGCAACGAGACGGTTCCATCTGGGGATAATACACGTTACTTTCAATACTGATGAGCCGCGCACAGAAGCCCCGCCCCCACGCTGATCAGCTGGGCCGGGGCATGTCGGCAGACGCAGGAGTCCCGTCCCTGCGCTTATTATCGGGACTCGCAGGACTCGCAAAAGTCGCAGGACCCGCCGCCGCCGCTGCACAGAAGACGCAGTAGCAGGGCGGACCGGTACCATTTGTTCTGCGGACCGGTACCGGGCCGCGGACCGGGGGTTGGGGACCACTGCACTAGAGCATCTCTGACAGCCCAACCTCTATTGGAAGACTTCGACAGTTCATGAACTTGCCACTTCATGGGACAACCTGTTCCATTGCCCGACAGTTCATAAACTCAGGAAATTCCTCTGATGTTTAACCTGAAATTCTTTCCTTGTACCATTATTCCACTGGTTCATGTCCAGTCTTCAGGAGTAATGAGCAATCTCTCTACTGAGTGACAACTTTTCAGATATTTGAATACAGCTATCATCTCTTCCCTCAGCCTTACCTTTTATAAGCTAAACATGCCTAGACCCTTCAACTATCTCTCATCAAACGTTGATCATCTTGATAGCTGTCTTCCGAACTTCCTAGAAATTGTCAGTGTCCTTTTTGAACTAAGCTACCAAGAATGGATACAGTACTCTAAGCAGGGTCTGATCTAGTTAGAGTAGAGTGGAACAATTATTGTACTTCCCATGATCTAATCCAACTGGATTTTCTACTGTTTTGCTTTTCTTGTCAAACTTAAATCTAATTGTCACGATTCTTATGACAATGATTCCACAATTCCCAATATTTCTAGGTTTTGCACATCTGAAGCACAGATCCTGAAGGACTGGACAAATTTTTAGACACAGAGTCACTGTCTAGATAATCATCAAACTGTGCATGAATGCCTGCCAAAAACCAGTAAATTAAACTCAAATGTTTTTTTTTCCTCCAGGGACAGACAGGAGCAACCAAGGTCGCTAACCTTCTAACCTAATTCTCTATAATTAAAATCCAATCAGACGATCAGATTAATTAAAAGTGTTTCTGCAGGATTCAGAAACAGAAGGAAAACATTTTAAACTGCTCAATGTTTTGCATGTACATTGGGAAACAAAACAGTATATTTGACAATAAGCAATGAGGATGGAATAGAGAATGACTTTAACTCTTTTTTTAAAGGTTTTTATTGTATTTTTTCCATTTAACAAATTTCCATACTTTATATATAATTGTGCTCATTTACCTATTATTTACATGTCTATTCTTTACATATCATTACATTCAAATTTAAGAATACTTCATGCATAATATTTACACCTCCCTTGATTCAAATCCATATATTCCATACTTTTCAAATATACATTTTACTTTTTTATATTTTACCTCTTTTTTCTCGTTTTCTATACTCAATGCATTCGTACCATTTCTTCCATATTGTGTAATATTCCGAATTCATTTGTCCTTTCAGTTCAATTGTTTGTTTGTCCATTTCAGCACAATCATATATTTTTCTTATTACCAAACTTTCTGAGGGTGTGTTCTTTTGTCTCCAACATTGCGCAAATGCTATTCTTGCTGCTGTTATAATATGTAAAATTTATTTATTTATTTTATTTATTTTGTTATTCTTATATGCCGCCCAACTCCCGAAGGACTCAGGGCGGCATTATATACATATAATGTATGTGGTAGTTTTATTATAGTCCCCCTTGGTAATCCCTAACAAGAATAATTCTGGTGTATATTCTGCTTGAAGGTCTGTTATTTCCTGGATTCATCTATGAATTTTTATCCAATATTTTTTTGTTTTTGTACATGACCACCATATATGGTAAAAGGTGCCTTGTTTTTGGTCACATTTCCAACAGTTTGGTTCCAGGTTTGGATAGATTTTTGCCAGTCTTGCTGGTCCCATGTACCATCTATAAAACATTTTATATTGGTTCTCTTTGTATTTTGCCGATTTAGTTATTTTATAATTTTATAATTATAATTTTTTCATTCTTTTAAGTATTTCATCTCGTCTCTTTCAATCGCCGCTTAATCTCTTGCCAGAACTTCACTCCCTTTGCCCAAAATCTTTAGGATTGCTCGATTTATTAATTCCAAATCACTGCCCATATGGAAGTCCACAGTAACGGGAATGAGCACAGTCTGCTACTCACTTTTATACTTCCCAAAGCTGGAGTGGTTGTCGCGGCCTCGGATCCGCCATGTCAGAATAACATGACAAATTGCATTCGCTCTGGGTTAAGGAGGGTTTCCCTCGTTTCAGCGTGCAGTTGCTTTCCACCTCGCTGTCCCCTGGGCTTCCTCTCCGTTTTGCGCGGTCCTCCAAACACAGCACGCCTTCGAAGGGTCCCCAGGCATGAAAAATCAGAGGTTAAAGGACTGAGCTCATCCTTTCCCCTCTGCACCGCCTCGACATTGCCACCAGAAGTCCGACTTTAACTCTACATGACAAAAGCTGTGCACAGAAATGTAGTTATAAAAAGAAGCACAGTTGGTTTCTCTTTTCTCTTCCAAGTCGGTTGCTTTTTTTCATTTTCAGCTTTAGATCAAAATGAAACAAAGGTTCCTCTATAAAGGAACCAAAAATAAAATTAAAAAAGAAAACACTAATTAAAAAGAAAGTTCAATGCAATTAGGAATGGCATTGTTTTTGATGGCTAAAAAAATATGCCCTGAATCACAACATGTTGTTGTTGTGTATGACACACCCAACCTAACTGAACTCAAGGACAGAAGTGGGATTGTGCTCTAGCTAGGAAGGGAATCGGGAGTTCTACAGTGGAAAATGAAAAGAAAAATCCTAGGTTGCACAAGTCTATTCATTCCATATGGATCTGTTTAATTTTTCTGGCCTTCAAGCAACACGATAGTCTAGAATTATTTCCACATATCATTTAAGATGGATAGTGTCAAACACATTTCTAAACAAAATTAAATCTTCCATACCCCCCAAATTTTTTTTTTCTAAATTAACGTTTCTATTCAAGAAAACAAATTCATGAATTGAATTCTCAGTTCATTCTTGCAAGGAAGCAAGAAGTTAATGCTGGGAAAAACGGTAATATTTTTTATCGTTGTTATGATTCTTTATATTATATAATACAACCTACATATATCTTATTTAAGAATCTCAATTATTTAAGAATCAAAATTTTACTTCAGCAGCATCCTAGGTTCTCTGTTCTGCACAGGAAGTAATTTTAATTAACCAATATTTAATCTCTGGCAAATAATAATAATAATAATGGGAAGAATAAGGAAATAAAAGTAGCTCTTTATTATTATGATGATGATGGTGATACCATTTTTGGTTAGTGTTGGTTTCCACTATCTTGAATCATTCTTAGAGCATTGCTGTGAAACTAAGAGCTGAAGCTAGCAAGAGAGGATAATGTTCGGATCAGACAGAAGTGTTATATAAACATGGAACAGGTGTCTCTGACGCTCAAGGCCTGGAAAAGAACAGTCAAAAATCCACTGGGTTGAAAGAGTAAAAGGACAAGACCAACTCTGAAATTGGCATAAATATCTTTACACACACACACACACACACACACACACACACACCAGAGGTGGGTTCTAACTTACCTAGCTGCCGGTTCGCTTCCCCCTGCGTCGCATGGATGTGCCTTGTGGGTGCATGCACGCTTTGCGTGCGCACATGCGCAGTGCCAAAAAATCTGAATTTTTTTTAAAAAGCCAAAAACAAGATGGCGACTGCATGCACAGTGCTGGAAACTCGGCTTCTGCGCATGCTCAGAAGAAAACAAAATTTAAAAAATTCAAAAAAATATTTTTAAAAAAGATGGCGGCACCCACAGACCGGCACCGACTGAACAGGGTCGGTGACGTCATCATGACGTCACCAGCGGGTCGCTACCGGTTCAGGCAAACCGGTCCGAACTGGGAGGAACCCACACCTGACACACACACACTCTGCAGTTGCCCAAGATAGATATAGATATAGATGATATAGGTATATAACTGTTTATGAAGCTTCTGCTATTAGCTACAGTAGTTATTGAAACTGGAGTTGAATTCCTGGTAAAGTCTGACAAAAAGCAATGGGAAGTTCCACTTTAGATGGCAGAGTCCAGGAAAAATATCTGCTGTGAGCCGCCCAGAGTCCCCCGGGAGTTGGGCGGCATAGAAATTTTAATAAATAAATAAATAAATAAATAAATAAAATGACCTCATAATAGTTTCCTTTTGATTATTACTTTGGGAAGGAAGATTAGTGGTAAGGGATCAAAGATTACATTTGTCATGGAATTCCCTATAGTGTTTTTTAAAACTCATGCTTTGAACTGACTTCTGGTTCTAATAGGAGAAAATATATTCTAAAAATGGATAAAGAACCTGGCTGATGCTCCGAAACAAATCGAGGAACAAAGTAATTTAGAACAACAACAAGGATTCTGAATTTCTGAAGCCCCTCGTGTTGAGGACAATAAAGCAAATGCATACTATGATAAATTAGATTGTATTAAGAAAATACTGCACGTAGTGTGAATGTGAGTAAAGCTGGCAATCTAGTCTATACCTTCTCTATTTATTAAAAAAATATTAGGTGATAGGTTTGATTAAACAAAGCCATGATGAGCAACAGGGGTCAGAATCTATTGCTTCATTGGTGAAAATCATTGCATATGGAAGACTGAGACTTGGAACAATAAAATAAATGATAAAGTACCTGGATAAATGAAATGAAGATGTGTGTCTATAAAATCAAGAGAACGGATAAGGAGATAGTAGATCTGAATAAACTGAACAAGCTTCTTCAGGTTTTAAGGAAAAAACAAAGAAGGTCCAGTTGCCCTTTGAAAAACACCTTTGGGAAAATCATGACCTGGATGATTGAGAATCTCCATGGGTCTTAAGATCGGAACGAAGGTGGCCTGATTTTGTATGAAATGGTATCATCTAGGTTGTTGTGGGGGCATATGGAAGTAGAAATTTGACCGTTTTTCTGAGAAACCTATACAACCACCCAGAAATCACTAGGGGGGAGGAGATATAAACTGGAAATTGGGAGATGGAAAGATTTAATATATTTTCCCTTTTCTTTCTGGCTCCTGATCTGGATCCCTTCATCCACATTTTCCACCTAAATGTTTTAAATACACAAATACATATATAATTATTAGCTTCATTTAAGGTCACATTGAATTTGGCCCTTAATTACAGGATTCTTTTTATACTATAAAAATAGTACTTAGGATTCTATACTTCACTGCCATTAGAGAAAATGACTTGAATCATTGAATGCCATGTATACCAAATGAGAAGTTCTGCAGCCACCCATTTGAAGGCACAGACGGACAAAATATTCTTCCATCAGACAATCTAGTATCTCCAAGTACTTTGGACTACAGTTCCATCTATGACTTTTGGCCATGCTGCCTGGGCATACAGGGTTTACAATTCATTGCATCTGGAGGACATCAAGTTGATTATCTTAGCTCATGTTATTGAACTGCTGAAGCCTTAGGCAATGTGAATTGTAAAACGGGTGGAGGACCAGCGATCTGCCAGATGTTGTTCAACTGTAATCCCCTATAATCCTCAATTGGCTGGCTAAGGCTGCTATGAGCTATAATTCAATATTCTTTTGAGGGCTACATGTTCTCCATGTATGTTTTAAAAATACGAACACACCTTTTCATATAAGCTTGAAACAAGCAGCTAACCTGATTGAATCCAACTGATGCCATCCTTTTATATGAAATTAATTCTTTAGAGGAATTCCTAATGCAGTCATTACAATCATTGAGACACATTGCTCACAAATACATTTCTTTATACCGTGAAACTGTTTTCCTAAGCCTTAAAAGAAGTAAATTAACTGTACCCCATATTTCAAAACAATAAATATGCAAATTTAAATGACAAAGCAAAGCAAATAAAATCACAGAGATCTAAGAACACCAGCTTAACCAAATACAAGATCATGGCATGCTTTATTAGCAGTTTTCTTACATTATGAGAGAGCATATCCTACTACTTTGTGAGACCCACCTCCTTTTCGTGGTAGTGAGTTTTTTTGAAACGTAAGTGCACGGCAGGAGTTGGCCTTCTTTGTTTTTATGCAATAGCACCGCCGCTAGAGCTACGTCGCTGGCATCGGACTGGATTATGAATTGCTATTCTGGGTCGGGGTGTTGCAGAATGGGCTCTTGGGCAAAGAGCTGTTTTAGCTTTTCGAATGCTTTTTGACATTCCATCGTCCACCCAATAGGATGGTTTGGCTTTGGCTTTGGCTTTGCTGGCGATGGCCCTGTCTTTAGCAGTTCGGTCAGTGGCAGCACCACCTCTGCAAAAGCTGGGATAAATTGCCGATAGAAGTTCACAAAGCCTAAGAAGCTTTGTAGTTGCTTGCGGGTGTGAGGATGTTGCCAATCTAGCACCGCTTTTACTTTTCCTGGGTCCATCTCTATCCCTTCTCTAGAAATGTGATATCCCAGATAGTCTAGTGAGGTTTTGTGGAATTCACACTTAGACAGCTTTGCGTGTAGCTTGTCAGCCAGAAGTTTTTCTAGGACTTGCCGCACCAGCTTTAATTAATTAATTAATTAATTAATTAATTAATTAATTAATTAATTAATTAATTAATTAATTAATTAATTTGTGAGATTTATATACCGCCTCACAGTGCAAGCACTCTCTAAGCGGTTTACACCAGTAAGCAATGTATATTTATATTGCCCCCAACAATCTGGGTCCTCATTTTACCGACCTCGGAAGGATGGAAGGCTGAGTCAACCTTGAACCGGTGAGATTTGAACCGCTGACCTGTGGATCAGAGTCAGCTAAAGTGGCTTGCAGTACTGCCTCTAACCACTGAGCCACCTCAGCTCTTATGTGCTTTTTATTGGCACCTCTTTATGTGCTCCTCCAGGGTCTCAGTAAAGATGAGAATGCCATCTAAATAAACAAGTACCCCCCTTGTACAAATGGGGGTGGAGCACCTCATTTATGTATTGCAGAAAGACCCTTGGAGTCCAAACGGCATGACTCTGAATTGGAAGCTCCCAAGAGGGCAGTGGTTTTCCACTTGTCCCCCTTCCTAATGTGTATTCGATAATATACTTCTCTTAAGTCCAGTTTGGGGGAGGGGGTACGTGTTTTGTATGCAAACGGCGTTGACCCCCCCGGAAGTCCACACACAGTCTGACCCCTCATCTTTCTTCTCTTTGAAGAGCACTGGGGTGACCACTTGCGACTTTGCCGGCTGGATGAATCCCCATTCCAGATTGGCATCTATGTATTTCCTTAGTTCCTCCATTTCCTTGGGGGTCATGGAGTACATCTTTGGTTTGGGGAGTTTGGCCCCCGGCACAAATTCTATTGCACAGTCAGTGGGTTAGTGAGGGGGGAGGTAGTTGCAGTCTTCCTCACTGAAGACCCCTCTACGTCCTGATAATCTATTGGCACCTGCTGGATGTCTGGGGGCTTGGCCTTGACTGCAGGGACGGCTCAGGTCGGTCTGGCCTGAAGGACTTTGCTTCCTTCAGGTGGTCCTTAGGCATCCAAAACTAAATCAGAATCCAAGGCAAAGTATTCCTCAAAGTTCCAATTTATTAACAGAGCCATGTTGGTACATCTGGGTGAAACCCGAATCTGAAGCCCTCTGGGTTTCACCACCCAGTTGAAAGTTCAAGTCCATGCCCCCACACCCACAAATCCATCACATTGTCCAATATTCATTTGCCATGCTGGCAGGGTGCAGAGACAAATCTCCTTCCGTGCAGGTGCAGAGGTGCAGAGACAAAGGATGACCTTGGCTTTCTAGGAAGAATTTGTTATGGCTAC
This sequence comes from Diadophis punctatus similis, assembly GCA_023053685.1. Classification (NCBI taxonomy): domain Eukaryota; kingdom Metazoa; phylum Chordata; class Lepidosauria; order Squamata; family Dipsadidae; genus Diadophis; species Diadophis punctatus. Next base: position 174,223,497 of record JALIGW010000002.1, read on the forward strand.
ATACTAACAACCTTATACAATTCCCCCCTCCCACTTTCCCCACAGTAGAAAATGCATAGTAAAATAGTATAAAGTGTGGCAGGCCAAAGATCCCAAATAAAATAGCTTCGGCCTGACATACAATTTGCTTGTCAATCTTTATTGTCTTCTGTTTTTAAAATGTAAGCTGCCTAGAATCCTTTAGAGTTGGGAGGCGTCTATAATACATAAATAATAAGTTAAGATTTGTTGGCTGAACTCATTTTTTTCTAGTCATAATGAGGTGTCCATTCTGTGGCAGCAGTCTACTGTACAGATAACACAGACTACAGTCCTAGAAACAAAATCTCTCCAGTTGGCATCATCTACTTAATCCACCACTTGCATCATTCGATCCTCCAACCGGAGATTGAAAGGAAAATAAGAACCCTGGCTTAGCCATCACATTCTTGAGTGTTATTTCTTGATTCTCAAAAATCATGGCATCCCTTTGGTTTGCAGTACCATTTGTCCAAACATGGATTAGTAGGAAGGAATAACTATCAATGCTTTAGAAAAATCTTGGGTGTTGCTTTCCTGGTCTATGTTCCTAGCAATCAGCCAACTATTTATCAACTACCTTTAATCTTGTTGCAGAGCACAGCCACATCCCCTGTGTAGGGATATACCATCCTATTTCTGTGTCTGTTCTTCTCCTGAAGACTTAGAACTTGCTTCCTCAACAATGGTCAGAAAGAAGTTTCAAAGTTTCAGCAGTGCAGAGTATCTTCTACATCAGTTGCTTCTGATTATTGTTTCCATCACTGGGCTTGCTCCTTTGTTTGACTATCTTCCTCTGTCAAGTCCTTCCGTAGTACCCTCTTTTTGTGATCTGTTAAGTCTTCATCCCCACTCATCAGAAAAGTGTGGCTACTTGTTACTTTAATCTTCTGACATTTTTGCAGATACATGCCAGATTGTTTTCAGATAGAAATATTTTAAATTTGCTTGCCTGCCTTTGGTTTTTTAACACAAAAATTTCAATTGAGGGTGGTCATATTTCATTATAATTGTCCATATATGTGTTACATCTGTAAGCAATTTATTCTGATGCTATTTGCAACTTATGAATGAGGTAGGAATTCAATTATGCCACAAATATTGTAGGTCAGAACTGCGGGATAATTTCATTTTCATTCATTTGGTTTCTTAAGCTTTTCTTTCTTTTTTGAACCTTTCACTTAGGCCAGGGGTGTCAAACTCAATTTCATTGAGGGCTGCATCAGGGTTGTGTTTGACCTCGGAGGGCTGGGGGGGAGCATGGGGCGTGGCCAGGGCATGGCCATGGGGGGGCGTGACACAGAACTCATGTCAGGGGCACCTATGGTGACCAAGTGCTAAGGCAGGACTTCCCTGAGAGCTTCCCTCACTCTCATTATAATCTCCTTCCTTCCTTTCTTCCTTCCTCCCTCGCTCCCTCCCTCCCTTCCTTCCTTCCTCCCTCCCTCCCTTTTCTTCTTTTTCCTTCCCTCTTCATTCTCTTTTCTTCTTCCTTCCCCTCTTTCCTTTTCTTTTTCTTTTTCTTTCCTCTTTCCCTTTCTCATTTCCTGTCCCTTCTTGGATGCTCAAATGCAAAAGGGGAAACATTTCTCCTTTTGTTTTGTTCTTAGTTTGTTTTAATAGCCCTCTGCCAGCGAAAATGTGCCCCCCCCCGAGCTCCATTTTCCCTAGCAGAGGCACCGCTGGCTGGTCCTTTGCTGTTTCCAGGCCGGCCCTGCGGGCCAGATCTAAGCACCCCGTGGGCCAGATATGGCCCCTGTGTCAGGCAGTGATTTTATATTGCCTGTTACATGTATATGCAGGGGAGATGCATCCCTATCAAATATAATGGTTTATTCTTGAGCACGTGATTAATATGTTCCTAGTATGCATGTGTACATTCCTTTCTTTTGTTCCCCCCTTCTTCTTCCCCCCTTGCTCTTCTGTAAGGAGCAAGACTTTTTTTTATAGCCAGGATGTGATTTATTTGTTTTTGTACCGAAATAAATATTTTATACCTTAGTATTTAAACTGCGGTTTTCTTTTTATAATGTCAGAGTTTCAGGAAAAGATCTATTTCGCCTCTGATGAGAGTAATTCTTATCTAACACCCCGGGCCTTGAGTTTGACATCCCTGACTTAGACTCTTTCGTAAATTCCTCTTTGCTCTCCAAATTCTCTTGCTCAGCCTTCTTTCTCTATGGATGCTAGCTTATATGCATTATATATGCATGTTTACTTCATTATCAGTTAGAGTAGAGAAAGCAAAGACTATGATGCTGCTGCTAGACTTTCATTCTCAGATATCCAAGTGGGTCAGTCATCAGTAACTGAGTTTAAACATGCTTGGAATAAACACATGTCCACCATCCAACAAAAATTAAAAAAAAATACTTAATGTTAATGAGTGTGCAGAGCGACCCCTGAGTTATCAGGGACATGCACGTAGAAACGGGGTATTTCAGCTTGGTGACCAGTGGATAGGAGTAATGATCCAGTCACAAATAGATTCATTAAAGTGTATAAAATAGTTTACTTTTAGATAAATAGCACAGTTCAATTAAACAGTCCAGGTCATACACATTCAGTCAGTCAATATCAAGAAGTACAATAATCTTCTTACCAGCCTGTCTTTGTCTTAAATATCAAACAAAGATATTACAGCTTACAAACACTTCGATACTATCAAAGAGTAACAGAGCTTCACACAGAGCTCACTATCAGACACTAAGTCAATCACGAATGAATCAGCAGAGAGAACGAACCTGAAACCATGACTCTAGCTCCCTCTTATGGCAATTTTGAAACACTACAGCCAATCAGAATACAACAATATATTTAAAGTTGTAGTACTTAAATATATACAAACATAGATTGGTGGCTTGTTTATATATTAACAACCCAACCGTTTGGACATAGTCCTAACAGATGCTAGCCTATATGCATTATATATGCATTTTTACTTCATTATCAGTTAGAGTAGAGAAAGCAAAGACTATGATGCTTCTGCTAGACTTTCATTCTCAGATATCCAAGTGGGTCAGTCATCAGTAACCGAGTTTAAACATGCTTGGAATAAACACATGTCCACCATCCAACAAAAATTAAAAAACAAAACAAAACTTAAAAGGCCGATTCGATGGACCACTATGTCTCTTTCTGCCATTAGTTTTCTTTGTTTCTACCCAACCTGAAGATAACCAAAGGGATTGGTTGGCATCAGGAATTCATCGTAAGGTATCAGGCCTATTTTTCATCCCAGCATGCCCAAATATGCTGTATGTATAAGCATACATACATGTAAACTCATCTTTTTGAAAATATTTTACCTATTTTGTTCTATACTTGCCACTTTGGCTGTAACCCTTATTGATTCATATCAAAGCACAATTAATATTTTGGGTAGATCATTGTAACATATATAATGATTTGTTTAAGTGATTAACTGCAGACTTCTAGGATCCATAACAAATGTGGTATTTTATGCTTTACAAATGTCTCTTTTGTGTAATATTCCTATATAGGTAAAGATAAAGGTTCCCCTAGCACATATGTGCTAGTCATTCCCGACTCTAGGGGGCGGTGCTCACCTCCATTTCAAAGCTGAAGAGCCAGCGCTGTCCAAAGACATCTCTGTGGTCATTTGGCCGGCATGAGTAAATGCCGAAGGCGCACGGAACACTGTTACCTTCCCACCAAAGGTGGTTCCTATTTTTCTACTTGCATTTTTACATGCTTTTAAACTGCTAGGTTGGCAGAAGCTGGGACAAGTAACAGGAGCTCATTCCATTATGTGGCACTAGGGATTCGAACCGCTGAACTGCCAACTTTTCTGATCGACAAGCTCAGCGTCTTAGCCACTGAGCCACCGTGTCCCTAATATTCCTATATTCAGATAGCCAAATGTGATTATTTGTTGGGGCAACCCCTTTAACAAATATTTGTAAAAGTTTCCAAGGGAGATGATTTAAACGGGCAAGTTGCATTACAGGCCTCCCTGCCTTTTCTTCCCCTTATTTTGAATATGATCAAATATTACTTCCACTAAAGGGTAACTTTTATTTAATTGGAATTGTCTTCTCTGAAAATACAACTGGAGTAACATGGGCTATATGAAGAGTGAGGACAATGCTACATGTCCCTATAAAGTTATAGGGACTTCTTTTGATATGCACTCATTTACATGAGGATCAATGTTAGTTGATATATAAGCAGATTCTAATGATATAATTTGACTGATTTGGGAGCAAGAGTATAAGTAAAACTAAGATAAGAAATGGAATAGAATGATGATACTATCTTGTACTAGAATCTGTACTATCTTGTTAGTGACAAGTCAAGGGCTATATCTTTTTGTGCTGCTCCCAAAACCCAATAATTATTCCAATATTACTGATGAGCCTCTGCAAGTTACAGAAAATCTATCAAGCATTTAAAAAAATGTAGTCATCTTGGAAAATACCACAATTATTAAATAATTGCCATCCCTTACAAGAAATGTACTAAAGGACTTTTGTCTTTTTGTACAAAAGAAAAAGACAGTAAAAACTTGCAGCCATGCTGAAAGTTAAAGACTTATGTTGAGAATTTTTCAGTTCTGCTTCTAGGCTCCAGTCCAAAATCTCACTTGATATTTGCCAAGAACAATACTTTATTATTTGCTTTCATGCCAAAGAGTAAGCTTATGAATGAATGTAATGTACTGTATCAGTAGGCATAAATATGCATTGCTTTCTTACCAAGGTCAGATTATAAACTTATTATCAAGCAATCTACATATCAAATTTGGTGCATTCTAGGACTTTTAAGAATTCTGTATTTCATGGAATTGGAACTAAAAATGGGCATTTCTTTAAAAAAATTGAATCTAAAGTTCTTGTATTGAGTATACAATATATTTGTGTATTTCTATATTTAAGTCTTTTTACAACAGGAAATTCTCAGTGTTGGTCAACTGATTTGTTTGTTATATTCATTGCACCTTTTTTGCCTTTGATAGTAGCAAAACTTAGAGACATCAACAAATCTCTGCTATTTTCACAGCACTAACTGCTTTTCACTGTAGTTGTGTTTGACTACAAGATATCAAAGGGAGGATATAGATCAGCAACAATGGTTCACTTACACTGTTGCTTGTAATACAAAGATTAAAAGAAATATTATCAGATGTTTGTTTAATCTTATGATTTCCCCACACTCACAGTCCTATACTATAGGATGGGGGGGAAGGGAAAAGTAAACCATTGTTCATCCTTTAAAACAACAACAAAATAATGACTGTATGCATGAAGAAATATAATGCCATGAAGAAAAGGAACTTTGTCAGTATGAAAATCCTCTCTCTTTGAAGGTGTTACGATGCTACTTATGATGGATTTAATTAGATCTACTCAGAACTAAGAGCTAATACATTTGAAAATTAAAAAGCTCACAACACGATATAGCCAGTGGAGATTCCTATTCTTCTTCATTTATGCCATACCAACATCAAATAAGTGTTCATAACGAATGTTCAATGCACTCCATAAATTGAATACATTAGCAACATATGTGCTACCTGAGGAACAAATAACGTATTTCAGGATATAAATTATGGAATATGCTAGAAAGCGGCAATGTCAGTAATAATGGTTGAGCAATAGGGAGACTTTAAGGAATACTTCTGTATGGTAGTCAATAAATAGGGTTAATATTCTACTGTAAAGATAGCTTTCAGATGCTAACACTAGCATGTATTTATTAGACCAACATTACTAGGAATGCTGTGCGTATGGGAACTTTATAAAGTATAGTGTAAGTACAGTGCTTTGAATAATAATTAAATATCTTGAAGTGATATTAATAGAGTCAGCTAGATCTAAAGGTAGTAAACAGATGTTCAAGTGGGTGAAGTTATATTAGTTTAATACTTTTGAAGGGGCAAATATAATATAGAGAGTGAAAATGGATTAAGCAGGAATAAACAGTATGCAGGAAAGATTGCAAAATAAAGTTACCGGGTAACCATCTCGTCCTGACTGCCCCTGTGATATTAAATAAGGAAAACAATAAGATCAGTCAGTGGCACTTAATAGCAGCAAGAGTTCACAGTCAGTATCAAAATGATCTGGAAGACAAATAAATCTAGTAGGTTCCACCCACTAGGAAATCTATATCAGAATAACAGAAAATAGGAATTTATGGCAGGGGTATCTCCCTTTTAAAATTTTTGTAACAATCCTATGATATAGTTGAAATAGAAAAACAGATATCTGCACAAGACCACAATTTAAGCACTATGCCTCAGCAAACTTCACTCATCCTCTATACATGGCTTTTAAAAGTAAATATTGTTCCTACTAAAAGAAAAACAGATATATTTAAAAACTTTAAAGAGAATTCTAAATTTCAAACATTTTTAGATAATGGAACCTTTATTTTCCCCATAACTCTACTCAGTCACATTTCATCCTGCAGTACATCATGTATTACTGTGTGAAGCTGACTCTGATTGTATATGATCTATTTTAATATGGAAACATGCAGGATTATTTTTCAGTGTAAATGGCTTGCTCCATAGTCAAATTGTTCAACTACAGTGGAGTACTCATTTACTTTACTGAGCTTTGTTCTAGTTTGTTGTCTTGTTGGTAGAAGCATCTGTGAGCAGTATTTATTTATTTATTTATTTATTTATTTATTTATTTATTTATTTATTTATTTATTTATTTATTTATTTATTTATTTATTTATTTATTTATTTGGTATTCTTATATGCCGCCCAACTCCTGGAGGTTCTGACAGGTTCTGGAGAACCGGTAGCGGAAATTTTGAGTAGTTCAGAGAACCGGCAAATACCACATCTGGCTGGGGTGGGAATGGAGATTTTGCAGTATCCTTCCCCTGCCACGCCCACCAAGCCACACCCACAGAACCAGTAGGGAATTTTTTTTGAATTTCACCCCTGAGATGGCCAATTTGAAACAAATCTGGGTTCACAACAAATGAAAACCAAGATTTAAAAACATCTTGGATAAAAATATTAAGAGTAAACAACCATGTAATTGGAACCTTGACAGTTTAGTTAAACTGGTTTATGAACCACTGTTGTTGGTCTCTTTAAGGCAAGAATTAGATTTTTGTGTCACTGTATGTCACTGCAACACATGCATCTGTGGTTCGGAGAGGGTTGCATAGCTGTTGCCAATCTGCAACCATCTGCGACCTATGCTTTCCCATCGCAGTGTAGGTATGTGTCGACCCCAGGGGTGGTTTCCACTTACCTTCGCCCACGGTTTGCATTGCGAAATGCAGAGTTCTTCTAACAATGTTGTGTTGTGTTTGGGGAGGCATTTTGAGTTTAAAGGAACTTTCTAAGGCCATACACATAAGCCTTAGAAAGAAAATGTGTTTCATAAGGGAAAATAAGTTAATTTTATAAACCGTTTCTGGGAGGAAAAAACTCCTTTGCAATTCTAATATTGTATAACTACTTCCAGTAGAATTCATGGGGCAAAAATAGAAAAGTAAATCTTATCTAAATAGTCAAATATAGAAAGTAAAAACTGAAATCATTGAAGAAATATAATTGCCTCACAGTTGAGAATATGATTGCAATCTATTACAGCCAAACAGAAGAGTTTTAATATGCAGCTCCATGTGGAAAAAATAATGGTATTTTAATCCAAAGTATTTCTACTTGTTAAACTGAATTCAGTAACAATATTTTAAAATTTATTTGTTCATTGATATTTTAATTTTACTATACCAACCAGTTAATGGGGCAAATTGCAAAACAACTTACAATTATACCATTCAGAATTAGTTGACTGCTATATTATCAAATACTCCTTAAATAATTGATTCATAAATTCCATTGTCAATTTAAACGAAAAGCCAAATATATTCACCTTTATCATTTTTTCTTCTTTTGATCTATAAATTTCATGAATTTATAGATCAATATAAATTTCTATTAGTATTCTTTGGTATGATTAAGATTCAAGATAAAGTAGCCAATTGCTTTCCAAATTGAGTCCTTTGACAATTCAATACAGGAAATAAGAAAACCCATTAAATCTTAACACATACAAAATCTTTAAAGGGCCTGAGAAGAATATTAAAATATCACATTTTGTACAGGGTCTACATCATTTCACAAGTTTTTCCAGTTTCTACTCAATTTAAAACTGTATGTCTCATTTAAATTTTAAAGTTGAATTTTAAAGCATCATATTTTGTAATTAAATTTCCAATGGATTTCATATTTGAATCTATACAATTTAATAGAAAAACATTTTTCAAAGATCCAGGGTAGTACAGTTTGCTGTCTTTGCTGATGTTAAATCTTCCTTTCATTATTACTCCTAGAAGAAACTTGAGATACTACTTGAGAGCCACTTATTTCATATTTATTTGTAAGTTTATTTATTTATTTATTTATTTTAGTGTTCTTATATGCCACCTTTATGAAAAGCCTACTTATGGGTAAGATGATTGGCATATGTCGACAGCCCATGCATTAACTTCATGGCAGTACAGGTAGTCCTCAATTATAACAGTTTGCTTAGTGATCATTTGAAGTTACAACAGTAGTGAAAAAAGTGACTTATGACTATTTTTCACACTTACAACCATTGCAGCATCCCCATGGTTACATGATTAAAATTCAGACAATATGGCAAGTGAGTCATATTTATAGTGATTGCAGTGGCCTGGCGTCCTGTGATGACTTTTTGTGACCTTCTGACAAGCAAAGGCAATGGGGAAGCCGGATTCACTTAACAACCATGTACTAACTTAACTGCAGTGATTCACTTAACAACTGTGGTAAGAAAGGTCATAAAATGGGGCAAAACTCACTTAACAACCATCTCACTTAGCAGTGGAAATTTTGGGCTGAATTGTGGTCATAAGTCGGGGACTATCTGTGTCTATTGTTACCTGCCTAGACTGGCTAACACACCTGGATGATAAAGTGATCTTGCCTTATTATATCAATAGGACTGAAGCAAGTTCTCCAGATTCTCATTCCCTTTGTATTGCAACCTGAGCATCTTTCTGCAACCTGAAAAGACTAAGGATATGATGTTTGCTAAGTGAGGAAGATAAAATAGGTGGAAAGTTGTTTAAATAGTCCAAGAACTGGCTTAAGGAAGGCATGTTCTACATATGTATCTCACAATACTCAAAGAAATATCATTTCCTTCTACACTTTATCACACAACTGGCAGAAAAACAATACGCCACTGTACTTTACAACATTTAAAGCAAAAAGTGCAGTTCAGTTCCGCTTTAGTTGCCACCAACCTATCAGAACTACAACCCGCTAGGAAAGATTTGATCTAAATTTTTGAAAACCATTTTACTATTTTTTTTTGCAGATGCTCTTTTGTTTTGCTCTTAAAACTCCAGGATAATTCTTAATTGATCTAGAAGAGGACCATGAACAAAAAGCTTTGTTCATATTGTTGTGCCAAGAATTTGTAGCTGCAATGTCATTTCACTACACCAAGACAATGTTTTAGCAATAGATTAAAACCACAATAAAAAAGCACTGAATTTAATGTCTAGCAGTCACCAGGAAACGTTGCAGTCAACTGATAACATCTGGAGTTTGAATGTGGGACCTGCCATGATCCTATGGCAGGAGTGGTGGAATAGCTCTAGTAATCTGGTGTTTTTTCCCCAAGTTAATTGGATATGAGATCCTACTGCTGAAATTGGGCTCCAGGGATTAGATAATCATAATATGAGTTTGTGGATTAAAAGTCAGTTTAAGTCAAATCAGTCGGTTAATCAAATATATTTCCTTGTACCTTTGGATAAAGTTACAAGGTAAAAAATGAAATACTAAACTTGCTACTGAAGTAGAACAAGGTACATTGGGCTTCTTTCCATGGGAGACAGATGAATATTTAAGCTACTTCTGTATAGGCCTGTCTCTGGCAACGAAGAATTGTTTGCAGGCTGTCCGATGAGATATAGATTGCCATATTCTGTGACACTGGGAATCTTCCCATTTTCTTTTTCAGTGTCCAAAGATATTGCTATGTGAATCAAGACACAGTAATCTAGTATATTATTATGGTGATTTTCAATTTCCTTTCATATTTCTTTTTGTTCATGCAAAAAAGTAGCAAATTTAAAAAGAAATAACAGATGTATGAGGGAAAGTGGAGTGAGGATAAGATAATTATCTGCTGCAACTGTATTTACAAGGTGCATTCAAAGTGACAAAAGTTGTTCATTCCTCTGGACAATCACAGGATGTATGTAATCTGCATTTCTAGTAATTATTTCTCAAAGATTTGGAGACTGAAAGGCAGCAAGGCAATTTAACATTTATGAAAATAATAACAGCAGAACAAGAATATTTTTTTAAAAAAAGTTGAGATCAACAACAAAAAAGCTCATTCTTAAAAGAAAAAAAGGTTTTACTAAGTTTAAAATGGCACAAAACCCTTTAGGCAAATAAATAAATAACTACTTTTTCCTCTTTTACCATTTCCCAGAGAGAGAGGGGGGGAGGGGAGGAGGGAGGGAGAGAGAGAGAGAGAGAGAGGGAGAGAGAGGGAGAGAGAACAGCATCTGGTACCAATTTCTGGACCAGACACACCTCTACTGAAAGGCCTGTTCTTATGAAATGAGACAGAAAGGAAAATAAATGCCTTAACTTTGTTGACTCGTGACCAAGAGTAATGTCAATGTTACTTACTGGAGGACCTGAAAAACAAAACATAATACATTGGTTATTAATTACATGGGACAAACAAGCTAAATTTTTTATAATACAAAGCATTAATTTTAAAAAACAGTTTTAGTATAACAACTATTAAATGGTAATGTGATGTCATGCTATTATATGATGGAATTTTAACAAATCTGGAATTAGAAAAGAAGCATTGCCTTCTTAAAAGAAAAAAAATAAACCAAACCAAATTGCAGTGCAAGTTTATTTAGTTGGAATAATATCAAAGTCAAAATAATAGTTGCCTATAGTCTAAGATTTAAGGCTTTCATTAAAATAGGAGTAGTTATTGAAGTAGTTATACCGCCCTTGATAGATGAATATTATTTCTGTTTTTTAAAAAAACCTTTTTTATTAAAAGTTAATGCAAACTAAAATCAGAAAGAAAAGAAATGCTAAGCGCAGAAAGAAAATAAAAAAGAAAAGAGAAAAAAGAATATGCAAAGAATATGTAAATTATTTATATATCTTATGGCTATGCAATGAAGCGACTCCCAATCTTCCTTGAAACAAGTACAGGAGAATGTAATATCTCCCCCCCCCATACATCTTTCTCTCATAACCCCCACCCCCTTATCTATTTCACAAATCCAAAAATATGTACACTGTATTTATTTATCATATTTTAAAACTGCCTATCTCTATCATAGAGTAACCTCACTTATTGCTGAACGAAAGGTAATATCCCTAAAACATTAACTGTGGAAGATGGCTATCATTATTCTGACCATGATTGTGAGTTTTGTATATGTGCTTAGTTGGCTGCTGCATGACATAGAATACTGGACCAGATGGGCCCTTTTCTTGGTTGAGCAGCCAAACAATACTACAATTTAAAACAAAAGACAAAAGACAATTCACACCAAGCTAATCACATCTAGAAACAGCATTCAACATAGCCATTGAGTTGGCTGCAATGGATTCCTGGGTCCCCCCCACATCCTATTGGCAAAACCATGATCTCAGGGTCTTTTGAAAACCCAGCAGGGTCAGCGCCAATCTACTCTCTGGGGAGATGATGTTCTTATGTCCTTACTTCATGGGTGACCTGGACTGGATAAGGCTGTTTACAGAACAGAACTCTGAACCACATTAAGTGGCCTTCCTACAGCCCTAATTGGAAATACATGGGATCTACTAGTATCCTTTGGAACTACCTTGAAACAAAGGATTCTTGCTCTAAGTAATTAAACTTCCATTCTGTATCCCATAGAAGCAATGTATAGTTTAATGTAGTCTCTATGTTTTTTTTCCTGTACCAAGAGAAAGCTAAAGCTGAACTGGAATCCATTCCTGTTCAAATACTGTAGTAATGAGAAAGGACAGTACAACTAATGGCCTGTGATGCTGTCGAGGAGAAGGGTCCTTACATAGGATGTTTTATATTTACAGATTAGAGCAGGGGTCCCCAAACTTGGCAACTTTAAGACTTGTGGACTTCAATTCCCAGAATTCTCCAGTCAGCTATGCTGGCTGGAGAATTCTGGGAGTTGAAGTCCACAAGTCTTAAAGTTGTCAGGTTTGAAGACCTCTGGATTAGAGGAACTCCATCCTTCTCTCTTCCCTGTTTCTTTCATCTCAGTTCCTACTGTAGAATTTCTAGCAGGACCTTGGAACACAGGGAGGGAATAGAGCCATCATAAAAGAGATACGTCAGCCCAGGGGAATGGGAAAGTGTGAGAAAGAGACTCAGAATCATTCCCCTTAACCACACTACGGTGATCTGGAGAACTGCTTCAGCAGGCCTTCAAGAGTCTGTTACTTTAGCCAAAAAAAGAAAGAAAGAAAGATTTCCCCAGGAATCCAAATGCCAGCCTCCTAGATCTTGGCATTTTCCCCCTTCCAGAGGGAAGAGCAAGGGCATGGGAGAAAAAGAGAGTGTGCTTGTAGGAGAGAGGCAGATCTTCATCTGAATTTTTAAATAAGAGACCAGTGTAGTTGGTGAAGATCACTGTAATTTGAGATGGTGAATTGCACAGATTAATTAGGCACAGTAATTTGAATTACTTTTTAAACTACTGAATTTTATGGAATGATACAGGGAGAAAAGAGAGGATTCTTTTTCTTTCTATCTTCTTTCTACATAATGTGTATAATTTTATTCATCTCCCAATGTTTTTAACTAAAATTTCCCAAATATTGTGATCTTTCCTTCAAAGGAAGTTATTCCACTCTTTAATAAAACCAATTGCCTTTTTATGTACTTCTTTCAGCAATAAGGCAAATTTTGGGATCATTGTGACCAGGACTACACATGTGTAGCTGCACCATAAAGATATTAAAAAATACTGTTTTATTTTTTTTAATTTCTTTATTAAAGATCTCCAATACTGAACTTGTCTTTATTTTAATACAATAAACTACAGTACATTAAGGTATTCCCTCAAGAATCCCCGATAGCTCAGATACCATCAGCACTAATGTAAAATTAGAGTTTTCATGATTCAAAGTGCATCGTTTAACACACGGTTACATTTAATTTACTTTCATGCATTAGATTTATATCCTACTTTTCCTCTAAGCTAAGATTGGAAGGTAGTATACTCTACTTCCATTTTTCTACAAACAAGAAGCCTGTGATGGAGGCTGGGCTGTGAGTGGCCCAAAGTCACTCAGGAGCTTCTGTGGCTAAAGATAGATTTGACTTTGGGCTTCCCAAGTCTTAATCTAAAACATTACAGCATGGTTGACTCTTCCTGACTGTCATTTACCAAGTTAATACTGCTATGGGGAGATTTAAAAAAAATACTGTTGTTCTTTGCCCTAAATAGTTAGTTATCATCATCAATTCATTGACAATTTACTTCTACCTCCCAAGAATAGAGAAATAATTCAGAAAATCCCAATTCGGATTGATGGGCAAACTCATTATTCATGCCCAAACAAACTTGACATTTATACTGATTCTCTGCTTTCTGTACTTTGTTCAGTTACTGATACATAAATGGATCCATCAGGTTCACACTACTGCTTTCAACAATCCCTCTTTCTGTGGTGTTTAAAGGCAATGATATTAATTTTCATTATAGTGTTACAGCCTTAGAATGTCTCATCAGAAATAGATACCACGGTATTCAATTGCTCTCACTATTTGCGAAGTTTATATGTGCAGTGGCACCCACAGGAACTTGCTGCTTTCATCAAAGTGATAAAAGCAGCACTATGCCATCATGTTAAAAGTTTGGCGTCTTTCAGACAAGCTTACAATATCATGACATATATAGAAAAGGGGAGGGGCTTGTGCGGTGACATTCTTTTTGCCCTTTAGAGAACTGTAGCCAGAATCTATTCTGAACCATCATGCTATATGTGAAAGAAACAAACGTACTGAGACTTCAAACTGAACAGAAATCCACAGTATGATATCTCTGCAAGAAAAGCAGATGTTGGGCTCCATCAACAGAATATAGTTTCCAAACAGCAGGAACTAATTCTTTAGTTTTTCCCGTACTGTGTAGAGCTCTTCTTGAGTATTGTGGTCTGTTCTAGTCACCACGACGTTTTAAGGAGGATTTGGACTAAGTGAAACAGGTTCAGAGAAGAACACTTGAGGTGAACCAAAATGAAATTTTATGAAAAAAGACAATAAAGGGATTGAGAAAAGAAGACCATGGTAGCACTTATCAAATATCTGAAAGGTGGTGAAGACCTGTTTTCCATCATTCTAGAATACAAGGCAAGAAATTATGAATTCAGATTACGGGAAGAAAGATTCAAACTAGACATCAGAGGAAAACTTTTGAACTGTAAGAGCCATCTGGCTGAGGAATCAATTACCTAGAATGGTGCAAGTTCTTCTTTTCTAAATATGTGTAGGGTCTTAGCCAACCATCTGCCGGATACGCTGTCATTTGGATTCTTATATTGAGCAAGAGGATGTACTCAGTGGCCTTAATGACCTTTCTGAACCTATGATGTCTACACTCTTAGGATTACAGGTTAGACCTCTCTCTGATGCACAATCCTGCTCATTCCTATGGCTCTGTGCTTGGAGTTTCAAATAGTAGAGTTATAGATTTAACAGAAACTATTAAAAATATACCTAAACCGTCTCTTAGTCATGCAAAATAAAATGGAATATTTAGTGTTCCAACATTTGCCCTTTCATAATGTTTCCAGAGAGTCTAGTCATATTAATTTCTTACAGAAAAATACTCTTTAAATATTGCTGTTTGCAAAACATCATAGTTTGTAAACAGTCCACTGCGTTACAATGGTTTTTGATCTCTCCAAATCTTCTAGACATTTGGGAAGACTATGCAAACAACAGAGGTGAGCATTTGGTCTGAAGAGACTAACAAATCCATGTTTTACTCCTATTTAAAAAGGCATTTTACACTCTTTTAAAAGCTTCTTCATGCTTCGTTTCCTATATGATTAATACCAGAAGGATTAAATATGGGAAAATGTGGGAAAAATTAAGGAAAAACTGAACTCCCTGGAAAACAATATAAAATGAAAAGCATGTTGTTTTGTTTCTGCAACTATCTTGAAACACTAAATCTGTTTTAAAGCTGTTTTAATTTTTGAAAAACAACTGAAACAATATATTACCAACATGAAAATATGAATAATGATAGTAGTAATAGATTATGAAATCCCATGATTTGATTATGGCCTCTAGTATGATCATGTTCTGATGATGCAAAGCCACAACTCAGTGGTGTGTAAAACCTTGTTTGAGAAGCTAGCCCCTGTCTTGCTCCAGGTTTTAATTGCACACTCAACTAGAGTTACTATGGGGATCAGCAACTTACTCAAGGCTGAAGAGATAACCACAGACAAGGAATGGTGGAAAAAACAGAGTCTATGAAAAATGGACACTTGCCTGAATGGTTTTACTTTTAAAAGGAGCATACAGAAGAACTGTCAAAATCCGGTCCAAAGTTCAGAGACTCAAATCTGATTTGCCAGCCAGTCCAAAGGTCAGGATTTCGGGAATCATAAGCAGAATTACAGGAATGGCACACTAGAGCAGGAGATCAGCCAGTTGCTTCCAATGAGGGATCATGGTCAGGGCTACCTCTTAAATCAGGCTGCAGGGAGCTATCTCTAACCAATAGGTTTACTCCCTTGCTTGGCAAGGACTCTCATATAACATCTCTGGCTGCTCTGCTCTCTTCTCTACTTGAGGGATGCAAGGACTGGGTGGACTTACATAAGCCTCACCTGACTGTTCCTCCTGTTTGGATGGTGCCTCCTTTAGTTCAGTCTTGTGTAGTTCTTGACTTTGACTCTCCTGAAGCTGACATTCAACAGTAACAGCTGGAGCAGCTTCTTCAGAATCAGAATCAGAATCAGAGCCTGAGTCCTGGTCTGGGCCATGATAACCTCAAATGGGGCTATGATGGGCCCATTTTTAAAATTAATGATTACTTGTGTACAACTTAGTAATAATAAGTTGGAAGGGACCTTGGAAGTCTTCTAGTCCAACCCCCTGCTTAGGCAGGAAACCCTACACCACTTCAGACAAATGGTTATCCAACATCTTAAAAACGTCTAGTATTGGAGCATTCACAACTTCTGGAGGCAAGCTGTTCCACGGATTAATTGTTCTAACTGTCAGGAAATTTCTCCTTAGTTCTAAGTTGCTTCTCTCCTTGTTTAGTTTCCACCCATTGCTTCTTGTTCTACCCTCAGGTGCTTTGGAGAATAGTTTGACTCCCTCTTCTTTGTGGCAACCCCTGAGATATTGGAACACTGCTATCATGTCTCCCCTAGTCCTTCTTTTCATTAAACTAGACATACCCAGTTCCTGCAACTGTTCTTCATATGTTTTAGCCTCCAGTCCCCTAATCATTTTTGTTGCTCTTCTCTGCAATCTTTCTAGAGTCTCAACATCCTAGTGGTGGCATACATTTGATGGAGGTGGTAGAGCGAGGGAAGATGGTGTTCTTTCATAAGATCATAGTACTTTTGTACATTTAATGTGAAAGTGGAAGTTCAACTACTAGACCAAAGCACTATTAACATAAAGAGAAAATTAAATATGTGCAAGGTCTAGATTTTCTTGTTGAAACTTTGCTGGATAATACTGTCCTCACTGCAAAGAAGCAGCTATATTTGATTATGTTTTCAGTGTTGTTCTATTTGGAAAATGAAGATCTGTATGAGAGGTAGGGAACCTGTAACACCAAGGATGTTGTTGATCTCTAGTTGATCTCATTAGTATTGGCAGAATATTCAGGGTTGATGAGAGCGTCTTGTAACAGTATCTAATGGCCTACCATTTCCCATAAAATGTGACTGGTGAAAGGCAGTTTGTAAAGAGTCAAAATCAGAGCATTCTCTCTTGATTGTTTATAATAATTAAAACAAATTTAAATTTTGCAGAACAATTTGAGTACTTCTGACATTTGCTTCTTTTTTGAAAAGAGATTCCCCCCATAAGTATTCCAAATTTTAGATAGTGAAAAGAGGGGATAGCTTTCACAAATTTAGAATGATAAAATATTTTGGTCAGGAAAAGGCATAACTGAGAGAGCAAAAGAGAAGGGCAAAACTATATGTAATTTATGTCAGAAAACTAATTCAGTTTTCTGTAGACTTCCTCTGCATCAGGTGTTACAACATTTGGGGTTTTTTTATTCATGTATTTGCTCTGAATTACCGTCAATCTGGCAATGAGAAAATGCTGTATACGCACTCTGTTATGGAGGATGTTTTCTTAATTTTCTTTCTTAAAATTACAATGAACCCAGGGATACAGCTAAAGGATTTACTGGTTTTGCTGCCACTACTGGAGTAGAAAGAGGTCATTTAGGCCACTTTTCTTTTCAAGGCAGGAATACAAATTTAAACAATTTCCAGAAGATAGTTATCCAGCTTCTATTTGAACAGTTCCGCCACTTTTTGGGCAATTAATTGTACTATTGCTTTTACTTTTAGTAAGTTTTTTTTCTCCTTAACGTTCAGTTGGATTCTGGCTTCCTGTAACTTAAATTGATTATTCTGTGTCCTTCACTTGGAAAGTATTGAGAAAAGAACATGTAATTTACAATCTTTTTAATACTGCCAAGATTAAATTGATTTTTCAGGAATTAAGAATGAGAAACTTGGTGCATTAGGAGGCATTTCATATTTTTAAAATGAAGATGAAAATAATTGCAGAAACATATTCTTTCTAGTAATTCCAATACCATTAGTAAATTACTAAAAGAAGTTAATCTGTGGCACTCCTAATGGGATTATACTTCTTCCTTTCAAAATATATTTTTATGTATTATTAATATATGAAAATGGCCAGAGGTGATGGTGGTGATTCTAGATTAACTAATGCAGACTTTAAGGTACATTAGGAAATTATTATATCAGAAACATGCATATTATATTTTTAGACATGCATGACTCTATCTTTGTATACATCTAACATATACAAAGTTTAGAAACCTAGTAGAATGATATAGCAGAGAAGTGGGAAGTAGGCAGCAAATACATTTGGAACGAGGCTCCTCATATCTACCATACTTTAGCAGGCTGGTCAAATGTGTGCTATGGGCATTCAATATTATGAAAAAGCATGATAAATAATAATTACATTGCAGGATCTAATCTAGGTCAGTCACCCAGTTGGTAAATTCTCACTGGTTAGATACAAGTTGAAATCAGATTAACAGAGTTGGAAGGGACCTTGCAGGTCATCTAGTCCAACCCCCTGCCCAAGCAGGAGACCCTACATCTGCCTCTACCTAGGATGGAACTCACAACCTCCTGATTGTGAGGCAAGAGCTCCACCTGTAGGCCACAGCAGCGGGGTTCCCTGAAGATGGGCTCCAGCATGAGTCCAAAAGCTTGGAAGACAAAATCTCTCGTCCCGATGACTGACCCAGATTGGATCCTGCAACATTATCCTGGGACATTGCCTTCATTAGTAATAATTACATTGCTCTATGAAATCTTAATTTCTATAAAAAATGGACTAAGGCAAATATAGAGTTCTGAAAGCATGAATTTGGACAGGATTGGGACTGATGGAGTGAAAAGTCAAACTCAACTTAGATTCAGAGAATCTAGATGGGGGGAACGGTCATTCTATCTAGAGTTATGGAAAAGACTCTGTTGAATACATTTATTAGGAAGCTTCCAGCAGCATTTGTTCAATAAATGCAAAATTGAAAAATAAATAATACATTTTACTTAACTATGTTAAGAGAACTTTCTTTAAATACCAAGACATTGTTAGCCTATTTTGAGTTATCAGGAAAAGCAGCCATCAAGGAATTGCTTCTAACTCTCTGTACATGTTATAACACTGGATATTCAACTTTAAACCATTGTTCTTTACTTCAATTTGGTTCCCAGAAAATATCTTTTCCCCTGTAGAGTTTAGTTTTGCAAACAATATTATTAACTTGGAACTCACCATCTTGTCTTCTTGCAGCCAGCCAGCACCGTCCTGTCATATGCCCAAAGCATTTAATTTTCTTTTGTTTACGTAAATTGCCATGTGTTATTTCTTTGAGCTAGACAGCTCTGCAATTAATCATTATCAACAATGAATATTTGCAAATTAATATTTAAATACTGGAAAGTGCCAAAAGGAACTTCAGGACTTTATGACGGAAGGTGCTTGATTCCTATCAGATCTTTCCTCACAAAATGAAAAGGGTATCTACCTGGCATAAGTATGTAGGAACCAAACACCATCAAAGTCTGAGCAGTTTATGCAATTTTATGATCAAGTCTTCCTAATAAGATCCAAGACCATAGAGACAGCATGAGAGATAGGTCAACGGTAGGAAAATTTCACACCCCAGGAGATGGTGGAACCCTACCAACATGATCACCCCAAGATATTCTTGAGGTAGGAGGAAACCTAGCCAATCAAAGCTAAGCTGGAGCTGAATCGCATCCAAATTCATGTATTAAGCACTATTTAACCTACTAGTAAGGCAAGCTTTCTTTCAAAAAATGGAGAAACCAGATAGATCAGGAAAGTCTGCCCCAAAGTAAAAGTTCAAGTAAAACCAGTTTGAAGCCAAAAGTAGTGAGCCAGAGAAACTGTTTCTGAATCTTCAGGATCTAAAGCTGAAGTACTTAAACAGAGCAAGCCTCAAACTGTGCAGTAGGAATTATGAAGAGAGCACTTTTCAGGGGATGCAGATCCAAGCTAGGCACCATCCTGAGCTAGGACGTAGGATCACAGAACGTGAGCTCAGCAACACAAGAGAAATTAAAAGAGTAGAGCAAAGAAAGTCAAGCCATCTACCTGAAAGAAAGAGGTGTGACTCAGTTTGTGAAACCATCAAACAATGCTATCAAAAAGAGATGGCTTCCGTGACTGACCATTTATTATTTGTTTGTTTGTTTGTTTGTTTGTTTGTTTATTTGTTTGTTTGTTTGTTTGTTTGTTTGTTTGTGAGATTTATATACTGCCTCACAGTGCAAGCACTCTCTAAGCAGTTTATACCAGTAAACAATGTATATTTATGGCAAATACTGTTCTGATTTCCCACCTGTGATTCACTCTATATGCTTCCATTGGATTAATGTGAATCCTGGAGTGAAATCAACTATTATTGAATCTTACTAAACTTGAGATTTGCCTCTCCAGGCTCTTGCAAAAGTAAACTATTGTGCCTGTTTTTTTATGCAGAATTTTGAGATTATAGCATGCTTCCTATTATTTTGGTAAAGATTTACAACTGCAATCAATGTTTTGAGTTTGTTGGTCATGTGACAGCAGAGAACGGATATGGGAATTCAGTGTGGATTTGATTCCACCCATGAAGTCAACGGATACAGTAATGAATTTCATCATAGACCAAATGCAGACTAGTTTCAATTAAACTACCGTCTCAATGGAAAGACTGGAAAAGAGGGTAGAAGGCTGAAATAACATTTATTATATTAACTTACCTTCCTCTCTTTAAATAGCACCAGTAAGTCAGTCTAGTCACTCAGTTGTTTTAGATAAGATATCTATTATCTTTATTTAAATTGCAAATGGTTTTGGAACAATGGAACAATTGATATTTGCATTATTCTGTTTTATGCTAAATATATCTTGATTCACAAGAAACTGTTTGAAAATAGAATAGTCTTAGAAAATTATAGCATTGCAGTTAATTATACAGGGGATTGACATTTTCAAAGTTTTATTTAGAAAACCAATTTTTGAGATTTAATATTGAACAAAGTTACTACCGTTTTCAATCTATGTTTTTTCTAGTGGTATTTTTTTAGTATATTTGCATTGTAATGGCCTTTGGCTATAAGGAAATTAATGCTACCAATAAGTGTATTTTATAGCTTGTTTTGGCACTATTATTTGCTGTTTTAACATGTGCAGATTTTTATAGATTCTTTATCTCTAAAAACATCAATGTACTCCTATGAACAATAGTTTTATACATACTAATTTACTAATTATGCATTTTTAAATTTCATTTATTGAATTCAATTTATTCAGTTTAGAAGCTATTTGACTCCAGATGACCCCCAGGCAGCTTACATTTATTTATTTATTTATTTATTTATTTATTTATTTATTTATTTATTTATTTGTTTGTTTGTTTGTTTGTTTGTCTGTCTGTCTGTCTGTTTGTTTGTTTGTTTGTCAAACATGTGCAAGATAGTAGGTATTGGTATAAACATAAACATTAGCAAAGTAGGTACAGGTAAATTAGGCAATAGGATAGTAGGACAGGGATGGTAGGCACAATGGTGCTCTTATGCACTGTTAAGGTGAGAATAAATCTCATAGAGGCAATTTGGATCTTTTACTTGGAATTCAGACAGTTAGAAATAAAGCCGAAAGTCTAATAGAAAATATTTATTTCGGTACAAAAACAATAAATCCTGAATAATTACATTTTTGCTAAGAAAACGCGACTGTTCAGGTCAAGAGCCAAGTCAAAAGTGATCAATGGTGGATCAGGAATGTGGACATGTGTACAAGATCATATCATGTGTTCTGCTTGTATTGGAATGTACCATAATATTAGGATAGGGGTGCATCACCCTGCATAGACATACAACTGACAATATTCACTACGTGACATGCACACCCCTTACAGACCTCTTAGGAATGGGGAGAGGTCGACTGTAGACAGTCTAAGGTTAAAAAAAAGAACAATTTTAAAAAGGTGATATGGTTCACAAAAGGGTCTCTTTAACAACATTATCATCTTATGGGGATTTAAATACCACTCTGCTCCAAGGCCCGGAAGAACAGTCAGGTTTTCAATTTCTTTCTGAACATCATCTGAGTGGGAGCTGAACGGAGGAACGTCCTTTGTTGTTCTAGAAGGCAGACAGTGCAATAGAGTAGACACACTTCCTGGATCTTGATAAGTAACACAGTTTTATCCAAGATAAAACATCTGCGCGATGTTGCTGCATGGGCAGAATCAATTGTTTTAAACAATTGTTTAACAACACATTTAAATGTAAGTCATATTTGGCTATGGCTCTAAACCAGAGGTCTTCAAACTTGGCAACTAAGAGTTGTGGACTTCAACTCCTAGAATTCTCCAGCCAGCATAGCTGGCTGGAGAATTCTGGGAATTGAAGTCCACAAGTCTTAAAGTTGCCAAGTTTGGGGACCATAAATCTGTATTAATCCAATTTTAAAAGATGAACATTTCTATTAAGAAATAGCAACTTTTTGCAAAAGATATATGACTACATTTGGTCATGCTGCAGCTTCATGGTTATTGCACATGAAGATTTAAAATGCTGAGTTGATCACTCAATATCACATAAGTAGTTTTTATTTTATTTTTCTCCCTTTTGAAAGCCATTTGCCATGAGCTCTTTGAGAAAAGATGTCTAAAAGAATTTTCTCATTCTTGAACTTATTTATTTATATGCATCCAGTATATATATCCTCGTTAACATAATTAATTAAAATCCTCAACCTTACAAAACTATTAAAGGAAACCACAGTTTAATCATCATTACAAAATATGCTTCTGAAATATGTAAGTCAGGAGAAGGAGAAAGAAGAGAAGTGGAAAGAGAAGAAAGAATGTGTGCAGCCATGAAGTTTTGAATCCTATTACTGAACTGTTTTAATTTTTCAGAGAAGTGGATGAATGACAACTGGGACTCAAAATTTACATTAATTTTCCATTCAATTTTCTTTTTAAAAATTACAACTTATGAACCCATCCTGTTCTATGTCCTGCAGATATGAAAGATATTTTATATTGTTTAGTGGTTCTTGACATGTTGTACGCCGCCCTGAGTCCTCAGGGAGTAGGGCGGCATATAAGAACTCTAAAATAAATAAATAAATAAGAGACCAAGAATGAAAGAATGAAAATTCTTTCCACAGAATGTTTAGCCTTGGAATACAGTTCTGCCAGCATTTAAAAAAAAGATTCAACTTTGCATTTGCTAGAATAAAGATCTACAAGGAAATATGAAAAAAGACAAGTAACTAAATAAAGATCTACAAGGAAATATGAAAAAAGACTGAATGGTAGTTGTGAGAAAAACAGATGCATACTGATTTGCTATCATACAATTATTTGACTAGACATCCTTTAACTTTACTTAAAATAAGTTACAAGAAAATAAACAATTCACCATTTCTATTCCTCTGTTTTTACATGAAGATGAAAGAAAAATAGTCTGACCTTCTTGAGAAAAATCTGGGATGGAACTGGCATGTTCCATATTGAAGAAGGCTAAGAGAAATTGAATCTCAAACATCTGTTTTCAGGCCAGACAGAACAAAATCCTATGAAGTTGATCCTCCCCACTTAAGCCTGTTTAACTAATTACTTTTTGTCAAAGTCCATATTATGCACCTTCAAAACTGCACTACGCGCAGAGGCTATTTAGTTTTTGTTCATTTTAAAAAAATACAGCTATATTTGGTCTTTGTAAGAAAACATGTGTTCTGTATGAAGCTGGAACATGTGGCTATGGCTTGGAATCAGACGATTTGAAGTGCCGCCTTCACCAGTATCGAGTGCCAATATTTTAGGATTAGTTTCAGAGGATTATAATTACGTTTGTAGAGACAAAGACCTTCTCAATGATAGCACATGTTACAAACCTCAGTGCAACTGAAAGTCGTGTACCACTAGAGATATTTAATCAGGTTCAAAAGATCCACCTGTTTTAAATACCGTAGTTTTCTCATAAATAATTGATTGTTTTGCAATTTGATTTTGTGCGACATACTGATAATGCAGTGTTATTCTCAGCATAAAGTTGGCTTTATTCTTGATACTGTTATTTGTCATTATAATTACAAATTATAATAACATTAGATGCTGATGTGATGGATTTGACTACAAAGGAATTCTTAACATTATCATCTGCCTGCCTGCCTAATTATCTATCTATCTATCTATCTATCTATCTATCTATCTATCTATCTATCTATCTATCTATCTATCTATCTATCTATCTATCTATCTATCTATCTATCTATCTATCTATCATCTATCTACCATCTCTGCCACACTCTAAAACAACTCTATAATATAAATTATGTTTATATAAGATGGTAATTTTCTGATTCACATATCTTTCTGTGCTTGGGTAATGATGAACAACTACTTCAATGGGCAGATACAACATAACATGAACTGATATTAAATGACAAAGGAAGTTAAATAATATGGAGGAATTATACAAGGCAATTTAAATTAAGCAGCAACCAGTTCTTAAGAGTGGAGCAAGCCAGGTAGATGGAGGTAGGGCTAGTAGGACCAAAGCATTAAAAAAATGGATTCCCATATGTGAAGTATATGAAAGTCACGTCTTCTTCTGCTTGTCTTTATGGCTGGTGGAAGAGTGGTGCCCTGCCTGATGCTTAATTCCCAGTCCTGCTGGGTTGATGGTACTGTTGTCTCCTTGCCCTTCTAAGTGGATTGCTTGGCATGTCCCACGTAAGGCCAAAGTGAAGACACTCCAATAGTTAACAGCTATTTCCAAAGTGCCCAGTTAATAAGTCTTACATTTTGAAGCAATCTGGGAAGAGTTGTGTTTCTATAACTTTAGTTTATGATCATGAGAATGGTGTGAATCAATGCCCCACATAGACATATTCCTTTTCATGGCCCAGGAGATGGGTTCAGATAATAAAAGTACAAGTTTAGCTTAACATTTTCCTCTCTTTGATAGTGTTGCTTCCAACACAAACCTATTTGACAGATGTGTATTATTTATGGACCCTATGTGTAAAACTAGAATATTATGCTAATATTCTGGCTTGCATTTACTATCTGAACTTTTGCAGTTTTAACTGTGCATAGGACTAAGCATTTTAAGATTTGTTAGATAATGTCAAACAGATAATTTTGTATTTGTATTTTGTTTTTAGAAATCTTCTAGAGTAACAACATTGCTGGAAATAATCAACATGTTGGAACAGTTCTGGTTTATCTTCCCAAATTTCTGCATGCTACAAGTATAATGACATATACACAATCAAACATCTATTATGAAGTGCACCCAGCTAGTCAATGAAGTGAAAGCTATATATATATATATATATATATATATATATATATATATATATATATATATATATATATATATATATATATATATATATATATATATATATATATATATATATATATATATCAGCAATTGAAAGATAATCATATTACACTCAGCAACATAGCATAAGATTAAAAAAAGAACTAACAATCTTAAATTGATCATAAATCCAAAAGCAGAGACAGGATAGAAATTCCTTTCTTTTCTAGCAGAGTCTGCAGATGACTGGCTTTTAACTTGCTGCCAAACATTGGAACAAATTAACTAGCAACAACTACAGACATAGAGAGCTGTCAATTGGCTCTCTATAGACTGAAGTACTAAAACCTCACATTAGCTTCACATATCACACAAATGTACTTTTTTCTTCTTTGATGGGCAAGTCACATCCCCACCCACCTACCTAATAGCCTTTTATTTTCTGGATCTTCTACTTCTGCTATAACTTGTCATCATTTATACCCTTAGGCCTCTAATGGACATTTATGCTCAAGGAAAGTACTTAAAGAGCCGAGGTGGCACAGTGGTTAAAATGCAGCACTGCAGTTCAGCAGTTCAGCTGTTCAAATCTCACCGGCTCAAGGTTGACTCAGCCTTCCATCCTTCCGAGGTGGGTAAAATGAGGACCCAGATTGTTGGGGGCAATATGCTGAACTCTGTAAACCGCTTAGAGAGGGCTGTAAAGCACTATGAAGCGGTATATAAGTCTAAGTGCTAGTGCTATTAAAAATTACAATGTCAAATATCTAATGACAGGACTTGACAAAGCTCACATAGCAAAATATTCCATGCATGTGGAGCCACTACAGGAAAGGCCCTGTCTTTTGTCAGCACTGTTAAGCCTTGGCTTAGTCAAACCAAAAAAAACTTATTTAATATATTGGAACAGAGATGGTATTGGAACAGAGATGGATCTGATACTCCTAAAGAGATCATTTATAAATTTTGGTTATGTTTCCTTGTAAAATCAATTGATCTTGAAGAGGTGTCTCATGCAAAAGAGGCTGGTTCATTATACTTTGTGCACTGTGATTTTACCACCTGATTCCGTAAAGAGCATTGGCAATGCTAATTCTTTTCTGATACATGGAATCAATTATTTATTTATTTATTTATTTATTATTGGTTCTTCTATGCCGCCCTACTCCCGAGGGACTCAGGGCGGCGTACAACATTATACAAGAACACTAAATAATAAACAACAGTTAAAAACAGAATTAAAAAATTTAGAAAGTTAAAAAATATTCATCACCAGACATACCGGGGGAGAGCTCAGATGGAACTAGGCTCACCCCCTGCCTGCAGGAAGAGCCATGTCTTAATGGCTTTTTGGAAGGCCAGCAGGGTGGGGATAGTTCGGGTCTCTGGGGGAAGTTGGTTCCAGAGCACGGGCCCCCCCACAGAGAAGGCCCTCCCACTAGGGCCCGCCAGCCGGCATTGTTTGGCTGATGGGACCTGGAGGAGGCCCACTCTGTGGGCCCTAACCGGTCGAAGGGAAGTATGAGGCAGAATGCGGTCCTGAAGGTAACCTGGTCCTAAGCCATGAAGGGCTTTGAAGTTGATGATCAGGAGAATCTGCGGACGCAATAAGAGCGGAAAAATGAGACCGTTTTGCCGCCCCTATCGCCATTAAATAAGACTTGATGTAGGTTCTTAATAGTGTTCGATCAGACTCGGTTTTACTGGCTCTCCAGCGGCGCTCCAGACGGAATTATATGAAGCAATCAAATTAATACCAGAAATACAGAATGGATACGTGTGAAATCATATGAAATCAAGTGATAATATATTTGGTGTGGAAAAAGCACCCTTAAAATTAGTGATCTTTCCTATTAAAAATGATCAAAGATTCCTTGAGCAATTATGAGGTACAAAGATGAGTCCTATTTCTCACCATGGACTACTCCCCCGCAAAAAAAGTTAAATAAGAGAGACTCAATAAATTGGCACTAGAACCGATTAGAAGTAACCAGTCCAATTGCCAGGCTTTAGATGGCATCAAATGTCATGCTGGATTGTCACACACAAAGCCTTGAAAATGAAGAAAAATAACTGACTGTTAAAGGACCCAGACAAAAGAGTAAGATCAGTTATCTGTTTTAAGTTAAATGTTCCTTAAATACAGCAATAAAATCATGTGGTGATATCTTGGCTTTGTTTGAGGGAATAGCCACAAGAATATAATGAAAACATCTATCTCTTTTCCCCCAATAATTTTTTGCCTAAATTGGAGTCCAATTGATTTAGTTACTTGTTATACTGTGTTTGTAGCATAATTCTGAAGGGTTGCTTGTTCATATGGAATATGAAAGTATTCAGGCCAACTATGAGAATTGCAGAGGTACTTTCCCCCCATTAATCCTGCATTCCTAGTTAGGTATGCAACCTATTTTTATTGTATAAAAATCCAGATTCAATACAGAACCTAGCCTTGGAAAAATATAATTCTTCTGCAGCTCCTGGATGAAACAGACCATCTAGATCCTTATCAGTCGGGTTTCAGGCGCGGCTACAGTACCGAAACTGCCTTGGTCGCCCTGATGGATGATCTCTGGCGGGCCCGGGATGGGGGGAACTCCTCCATCCTGGTGCTACTTGACCTCTCAGCGGCTTTCGATACCATCGACCATGGTATCCTTCTGCATCGGCTTGGCGAGTTGGGAGTGGGAGGCACCGTTTTACGGTGGTTCTCCTCTTATCTCGCCGATCGGATGCAGTCGGTGTTGGCAGGTGGGCAGAGATCGTCCCCTAGGCCCCTATTATGTGGGGTGCCCCAGGGGTCGGTTCTCTCGCCCATCCTGTTTAACATCTACATGAAACCGTTGGGTGAGATCATCCGCAGACATGGGGTGTGTTTCCACCAGTACGCTGACGACACCCAGCTGTACATCACCACCCCGTCTGACTTCAGGGAGGCAGTGGACGTAATGTGCCGATGCCTGGACGACGTTAAGATCTGGATGGGGAGGAACAGGCTCAGACTAAACCCCGATAAGACTGAGTGGCTGTGGATACTGCCTCCTAAGGTTCATGACAATTACCCCTCCTTGGTCTTTGAGGGTGCGAAACTGACCCCCTCAGACCAGGTCCGCAACTTGGGGGTCCTCCTAGATCCACAGCTAAAATTGGACCACCATCTTTCTGCTGTGGCTAGGGGGGCCTTTGCACAGGTTCGCCTGGTGCACCAGTTGCGGCCATATTTGGAGAAGGAGGCGCTGCTCACGGTCACTCATGCCCTTGTCACCTCGCGGTTGGACTACTGCAATGCGCTCTACATGGGGCTACCCTTGAAGAGTATCCGGAGACTTCAGTTGGTGCAAAATGCGGCTGCGCGTGCTGTGGTGGGTGTGCCAAGGTACACCCACGTGACACCGATACTCCGCCAGCTGCATTGGCTGCCCATCGGTCTCCGGGTCCAATTCAAGGTATTGATCACCATCTTTAAAGCCCTTCATGGCTTAGGACCAGGATATCTTCGGGACCGCATTCTGCCTCATACTTCCCTCCGACCGGTTAGGGCCCACAGAGTTGGCCTCCTCCAGGTCCCGTCGGCCAAACAATGTCGGCTGGCGGGCCCCAGGGGGAGAGCCTTCTCTGTGGCTGGCCCCGTGCTCTGGAACCAACTACCCCCAGAGACCCGGACTATCCCCACTCTGCTGGCTTTCCGTAAAGCCATTAAGACATGGCTTTTCCTGCAGGTGGGGGGGACAACTTAATTCCACCTGAGCCTACCCCCAAGTATGTATGTGTTGAATGGATGTGGCTGTTGTAAATAATTGTTTTATATTTTTGTACTTGTTTTTAAATTTTATGCAATTTCTTTGTTTATTCTTGTATTTCTCCTTGTTGTAAGCCGCCCCGAGTCCCTCGGGAGTTGGGCGGCATATAAGAATAACAAAATAAATAATAAATAAATAATAAATAAATTCCTGCTACCAGAAAAAAACAAAATACTGTAGGTATAGTTTCATCTTTCTTTGATTCTTCTTTGTTGCTCATTTCTCTTAGCTACATGCTGATCTTTACAGGAGATTCAGTACAGATCTACAAACTGATGCCAAATGAATCTATCTATCACCATTGCTCCAAAGCCATATCTGGTATATCTTTATTTATTGACCCAATTGAAAGGAAACTGGACATTCATATGGGCAAGAGTTTACATGGTCAAGACTATTCAAGAAGGAAACAGCTTTACCAAGACTATCACCTCTTTCTGTCTCCAAAAGCAGCTGTACTAAGGGCTGGTTATTCTTGTTGTAACAGTCATGTTACAAGAAATCTTTCTTACCTCTCCTAACCTCAGAGGAGAAGATTAGGAAATAGAAGAGGGGAAGTGATATTCCTTTGAGAATGCAAAATTATTTGATAGATACAAATTGCTTCATACTAGGAAGATTAAGGCTGTTTTCCTCTCTTAACTATTTTTTTAAGTTAGCCTATACTTCAAAGGGGCTTCGAAATTTAAGAATAAAAACATATGATAATAAAATCTTCAAAAATATTTTGGTCATTTGTCTAACAGAAATTTTAAAAAGTATAGTTTTTTAAAAATCCAAGGCACTACCGTGTTTCCCCGAAAATAAGACAGGGGCTTATATTTTTTGACCCCCCCAAAAATGCCCCTGGCCTTATTTTCGGGGGGATGGCTTATTATTTTCGGGGTGCAGGCAGGGCAGGGCACGAGACGCACCACTTACTGGAGTTTGCCAGCTCCATGGTCTCTCGGCTAGTCTCTTTAGGGGAAAAAACTTACAGACAAGCCGAGAGACCACAGAGCTGCAAAACTCCAGTAAGTGGTGCGTCTCTCTTGGCGGGGTGGGGCGGGGCAGGCGTCCTACCTGGGACTTGTCTCAGGATCTCCGTCGCATTCTTACGGTCTTCTCTCCATGGCAGCCCATTCCAAAAGAGAACGTCTCGCGAGTTCAAGAAGTTTGAACTCACGAGATGTTCTTTTGGAACGGGCTGCCATGGAGAGAAGACAGTAAGAATGCGACCAAGGTATCGGGACAAGTCCTAGGTAGGAGGGGCGTCTCGCGCTGGGGTTTGGCAGGGCGGGCGGGACGAGGCAGGGCGGGCGTCCTACCTGCGACTTGTCCCGGGACCTCCCTCACGTTCTTATGGTCTTCTCTCCACGGCAGCCCATTCTGAAAGAACGCCGCGCAAGTTCAAATTTCTCGAACTCGTGCGGCATTCTTTCAGAACGGGCTGCCGTGGAGAGAAGACTGTAAGAACATGACTGAGGTCCCGGGAGAAGTCGCAGGTAGGAGGGGCGTCTCGTGCTGGGGTTTGGCAGGGCGGGCGGGGCGAGGCGGGCGTCCTACCTGCGACTTGTCCCGGGACCTCCCTCGCATTCTTACGGTCTTCTCTCCACGGCAGCCCGTTCTGAAAGAACGCTGCACGAGTTTGAGTTTGAACTTGCGAGACGTTCTCTTTCAGAACGGGCTGCCGCGGAGAGAAGACTGTAAGAACGCAATAAAGGTACAAGTCCCAGATACCGGTAGGACATGCGTCTCACAGCCCTCCCCACCGCGCGACGCCCATCGCAGCAAGGGAGGGAATCAGGACAGGCAGAAGCCGCCAGGTAAAGAGCGCTCGTCCAGAGCGGCCACTGCCATGGCTGGATTTGTAAGCCGAAGAGCCAGAGTTTGGGGCAAACAAAGAAAGATTTATGCTGCTTTCCTTCCGTGCATCCAAAAGAAGAAGCAGTAGAAGTCTTTTTCTTTCCCCCAACTCCTGCTCTTTGGCTGTTGCAGGAGAGGATTCCCTCTTTACCCGGCAGCTTCTGCCTGCCCAGATTCTCCCCCTTCCCGTGCGTGAGCTGCTCTTTCTGCGGCCGGCGGGCAGGGGAGGGAGGGAGGCGGTGACAGGCACAGCCGAAGGGGCAGCGGCAGAGCTGAATGGATGGTGCGAGGCGTGCAAAGGAGGCGGCGGTGGGAGAGCTGAAGGGGTGGTGGGAGGCAAGCAAAGGAGGAGCCGGCGGCAGAGCTGAAGGGGCGGTGACAGGCACAGCCGAAGGGGCAGCGGCAGAGCTGAAGGGATGGTGCAAGGAGTGCAAAGGAGGCGGCGGTGGGAGAGCTGAAGGGGCGGTGGGAGGTGATCAAAGGAGGAGCCAGCGGCAGAGCTGAAGGGGACGGTGACAGGCACAGCCGAAGGGGCAGCGGCAGAGCTGAAGGGATGGTGCGAGGCGTGCAAAGGAGGTGGCGGTGGTAGAGCTGAAGGAGCGGTGGGAGGCGAGCAAATAGCAATAGCAATAGCACTTAGACTTACATACCGCTTCATAGTGCTTTACAGCCCTCTCTAAGTGGTTTACAGAGTTCAGCATATTGCCCCCAACAATCTGGGTCCTCAGGAGGCGATGGTGGCAGGAGACAGAGCCGAAGGGGCTTGCTCTGGCTCTCCTGGCCGGGAGCCGGTCTTTCTGCAGCAGGCACTCTTTTGGCCGGGAGAGAGAGAGAGTAAGCGAGAGGTGGCTACGTGCACCCCCCGCAGGATTAGCTCCGCTGCTCTGGGCTGCCTTTGGCAGCATTTTGAAACGTGCTCCTGCCTGTGATGAAGGGATCCATGCTCATCTCCTGTTCTTCCCAGGCAGGAGCGCATTTCAAACTGACGTAGCCAGAGCCCAGATGAGCCGAGCTAGTCCCGCGGGGTTTGTGCGCACATGTCTCTCACTTGCTCTCGCTCTCCCGGCCAAAAGAGTGCCCGCCGAAGAAAGAGAGGCTCCCGGCATGTCCCCCCCTTCCCCCGGAAATTATTTGGGAGGGGCTTATTTTCAGGGGGGGGCTTATTTCAAGGCATGTCCCGAAAATCCCTGTCGGGCTTATTATCGGGACATGTGTTATTTTCGGGGAAACACGGTATTATGAATCATATCAATAATGTATCTGTTCTCCTGTTTAGAACAAGCAAAATGATAGACGAAAGAAAGAAAGAAAGAAAGAAAGAAAGAAAGAAAGAAAGAAAGAAAGAAAGAAAGAAAGAAAGAAAGAAAGAATTTCAATAGCTGCCAGAGCAAAGATACTGCCAAGCAAAACAACTGCTGAATATTTGGCTTTAACTCAGCCTTTGTCTGGAAGCTGTGAAGTTATAACCACATTAGGGAGGATGTAATCATAGATAGATAGATAGATAGATAGATAGATAGATAGATAGATAGATAGATAGATAGATAGATAGATAGATAGATACACACACACACACACACACATACATACATACATACATACATACATACATACATACATGCTAATTATGATAAAAAAAATACTCAGCAGCTGGGTTAGTATACTCAGTATAACTAAAATACTGAGGTCAATTTGCTTTTTGATTAGGCTGTAATCCAGATAAAACATTCTCTTAGAGCAACAATACAAAACTGATATGCAACTGGAATGCTATTATTATGTTTTGAATTTGGGTGCCTTTGGATTTGTCTATTTATATGTTTATATCTTCTTCTCTTTCAAAAAGTCCTTCAGCTTACTTTCTGTTGAAAAAACATACACTCTGCTAGCCTTCTGCCAAAAACAATTATTTATTTTCTTCATCTCTAAAAGAATATACATTAAATTAATTGT
The DNA here is from genome assembly GCA_023053685.1 of Diadophis punctatus similis. NCBI lineage: Eukaryota > Metazoa > Chordata > Lepidosauria > Squamata > Dipsadidae > Diadophis > Diadophis punctatus. The sequence continues at coordinate 174,256,266 of JALIGW010000002.1, forward strand.
GTACAATTATTCCTTTATTGGTAGTGTTTGCGATATGGTTTCAAAGAGCCTTTTACATTGCAGATGAACAATAATTTTGTAGTTCCGGCAAAGAATCAAAATATGTGAATTATATGTGTGTGGTTCTGTCTTAAACACAGTTTCTATGTAATACTTGATCTGAAAGATAGCATTCAAAAAAGCAGAAGAAATACAATTCGGAACACTATAATTATTAATGCCACTTAACTAAGGCTGAATACATTTAATCAAAAGTCAAACGAACAAAATAGTGTTTAATTCACAAATCCATATTTAATCTTGATACTAATGTGGAAATATATTTTTCATAACTGAACTATTAATCAGAATTGTTTGGAGTTGGTGAAAAAGCTCTGATTATTATTCTATGCAGCAAAATTTCAGATGCTTTCAAATAATATTTGTCAAAATCAGTCATAACATTCAATCCTTTTCTCCATAGTGGGCGGAGCCATCCTCCAAGAATGGGTTAAACCTGCCCTCTAGCCAATCAGGACCGAGATTTTCAAAGTATAAATACCACCCTCTTGCCTTGGCACCCCCTCTTTTCTTCTCGGTCTTCAGCCAAGAAGGACAGTACTTAACCATCCTTGAATTCTCCAACTGCTGAATTCTACTGTTTTTGTGAGTTATTACTTCATTGGATCGTGTTTTGACAGCTGTCAATCAAGACTCCATTGACCGCTGCTCACTGGGTGTTGCCCATAGGGCCTACCCCAGCTGGGGCCTGTGGCTCCCCGGGGGGGAAATTTAACCTGTAATCACACCTAGCGTGTGCTGAGGTTTCCCACCTTAATTGCCATCTTGACAGCTGCAGCTCCCCTTGTGCTTGTCAGGGAGGGTGGAACCAACTGCAACCTTCAGCCACGGAGCCCTGCGTCCGGGTGGCCTTGTTCCCCTCCCAGCGGCTTGAGTTTGTCTCCCATAAGCCGGCTAGCACCCTTAATTGACTTTCTGAGCTGACCTCGGCCGCGAGCACTCGAGCGGCATCAGCAAAGGGTGCTAGCATTTTCCCTCACTGCCTTCGTCTAGAGAGAGAGGCCTTCGATCGGCAGTCTGACAGGCACAATTAAAATCAGCTGGGGAGGCTCCTTCGGCGGGAAAAGCCATTACGGAGCTGAAGGAATCGTCGCGGTGGCCATTTTGAATATATTAACTTGATTGACAGCCGAGGGCCTCGTGACTGCCGGAGCTGCGTTCTCTCGAGCCGAGCCTGTCATTTTACTGCTGATCGGCTCTGTGCTTTCGACGCTGACGTGCCTTGCCCCCTGCAGCCTCCTCTTCAAGCCGAACCTGTCATTTTATTACTGATCGGCTCTGTGCTTCAGTGTTAGCTTGCCTTGGCCCTGCAGACTGTTTTTTCAAGCCGAACCTGTCATCTTATTGCTGATCGGCTCTGTGCTTCGCTGCTAGCTTGCCTTGCCCCCTGTAGTTTTCCAGCTTAGCCAGCATGGCTGATAAGACCACTAAACAGGGAAAGGCAAAACAGAAGACCCCCAGGGTCAATTCTGAGGTGGACAATGGCCAAGGGGGGGTGTTAGATACTATGAGCCCTGCTATTGGCAGGGACAAGTCTCCGCTGCGCCCCTCATCTCCCTCTGCACGCTCCAAATCCTCCAGCTCTGCACAGGGTGCTGAAAGGTCAAAAGTCCAAGGCAAGTCCAGCCATAAGACTCACTCCCATGAGCGTGGCCACACGGGGTCTAGCTCCCACAAGACCCAGAAGATTGCTCCCCCAGCCCCCTTGTCTCGCACATCAGACTGTTCTGCTGACAGCCTCTCCCTGGAGCACCTGGACTGCCACCTCAGGGAAGGGGATGTCTGGGGGGAGCAGGATGAAGGGACACTGGCAGAGGTACAGGTAATCCAGGCTCCACCCCCTGTCACGCCAGTCATACCAGATGCCATGCAGGTGAGGATGGATGCTGCCATTCGCAAGGGGCTTGAGGCAGCCATCAGAGCCATGGCAGAGGCCACACAGGGACAGGCGGTTTCACCACCACCCCCACACGCAGTTCTCCCCCAGCCCCTCAACATCACACAGGGCGGGGTTGATGACCGCGACGACTCTTCTCAGAGCTCTGAGGTGTCTCTGGACCAACCTACACCTGACCAGGCTGAGGAGGACCACTTGGAGGATGCGCCCCTCGACATCAAAATGTCGGATGACGAGGACATGGCCCCAGAGCCCCCCGTCATCTCGGGTCTCTTTCATCCCAGCCTGTTCAGATCGCTGCTGCATAAGGCGAGAGCCACGGCCAATCTGTCCACTGCCCAGCCTGAAACACCAAAGGCAGCGACCCAGGATGACCCCATCTTCGAAGAGGCCACGGTCTCAACGGCAGAGGTGATACCTATCCCCAATTTTTTCGTGAATGCTTTAGTCAAGCAGTGGCAATCGCCCAGCCTGGGTCCCCTGGCCAGTGCGCAAGACAAGCGCTACTTCAACGTAGCACCTCACCTGGCCCAACACCTGCAAATAGCTTCCATAGATGCTCCGGTGAAGGCTCTCTACTCAGCCACACAGCTCCCTGGCGAACCAGATGAGCTGCTCCGGCCTGAGGATCGTCGTACAGAGATGGCCTTATAGAAGGCGCATCTGTCAGCCGCCTGGGCCATCAAAGCATCTACGACGGCCTCCTTCTTCTCTTGAGTCTCTCTCAAGTGGCTCCATGCCTTACAACAGCACATTCCTGCCTCGGACGTCCGCGCTCAGCAGGACATTAAGAAGCTGTTGGCCGCAGCCCAATTCACTGCCGATGCCACTTTACAATCCGCCAGATTCTCCGCACGTTCCATTGGGTCTACGGTGATCGCGAGACGCATGCATTGGCTACGCTCGTGGCAGGCGGATGCGCGGCACAAATGGAAGCTGGCTGCAGCCCCCATATCTGGCCAGGCCCTTTTCGGCCCAGCACTGGACCCAGTCACAACTGAAACTAAAGACAAACGTAAAATTTTGTCAAATTGCAGCAAAACCCCTAAGAAACCCTTCTTTAGGAAGGCCTCTAAGACCCCCGACCACGGGTACACGTGGCCTCAGAGCCAGTCGGGGTATCAAGGGCAGTCGGGCTACCAGAGCCAGACCGGGTACCAGGGTCAGTATGGGGGACGATCACGGGCTAACACAGATAGGACCTTCAAGGGGTCCAGGTCCAAACGGCCCTTTAGAGGAGCCGGTGGTCGCCCTTACCGCCGGTAAACCTAGTAACGCACCGGTTCCTCCCATTGGGGGTCGCCTGGCATTATATGCCGGTCGATGGGAGGAAATCACCAATGACGCATGGGTCTTGCAGACCCTCTCGTCAGGGCTATTTCTTGAATTTCTCTCCACCCCCCCCCCGAGGTTTTTTCTACGCTGCCCCTTGTCTTCCAATTCCACCAAACGGACCCTGATGAATCAGGCAATCCAGCACCTGTTGGACATTCGAGCCATCCAACAGGTGCCCAGGGACCAGCAGGGGCAGGGATTCTATTCCATTTTATTTGTAGTCCCAAAATCCTCGGGCGGGTGGAGAGCCATTCTGGATTTAAAATGCCTCAATAAGTACATCTGTTATAAGAAATTCAAGATGCACACCCTGCAATCAATCCTGGCGGGCATTAGGCCAGGCGACTTTCTCGCCTCCATTGACCTCTCGGAGGCCAACTCCATATACCTATCAATTCGGCCCACCGCCAATACCTCCGGTTTTGCTATGCAGGGGTGCATTACGAATACCTGGCGTTGCCCTTCGGCCTATCTTCTGCACCTCGAGTGTTCACGAAGATCTTGGCCGCTTTGACCGCCCACCTGCGGGCTATACCCGTGCGTGTTCAGTGCTACCTGGATGATATTCTCATCCAGTCTTCATCTCTGCCCCAGGCAGCGCAGGACATCCAGGTAGTCCTTAACACCCTCGAGCACCACGGGTTCCTGGTTAACATGGGGAAAAGTCAACTGTCTCCCTCGACCAGGGTAACTCACCTGGGGGCTATCATTGACTCTCTGGAGTGCAGGGTGTACCTATCCCTGGAGCGGAGGGACAGCATATCGGCCTTAGTCCAGCAAGTTCTGGCCAAACCAAGGGTTCCCTTGAATCAGCTGTCCTCGCTCCTGGGGAAGATGATCTCGGCTATACACATCACCCCATGGGCACACCTGCATTCCAGAGACCTCCAATGGTTTCTTCTCCCCTTTCAGCGGGCCAACCGCAGCTCTTCCCCGGCCAGGGTCCTAGTTCCAGCCGCAGTCCGTGCATCCCTCAGATGGTGGTCCTTGACTGCTCTTCGAAGAGGGACGGAGTTCCTGGAACCACAACGCCTGACCCTCACCACGGATGCAAGCACCGCAGGTTGGGGAGCTCATCTCGGGTCCCAGATTGCACAGGGCACCTGGACTGCCTCCGAGCAGGATCTTCCCATCAACCTCCTGGAACTGCGAGCGGTGAGGCTAGCCCTAGCCCACTTTCAGGGCAGTTTGTCGGGCAAACACGTACTGGTCCTTACGGACAATATAACAACAAAGGCGCATATCAACCGCCAGGGCGGAACCTTCTCCAAGGCCCTAATGGCCGAAGCCCGGACTCTGGGGCTCTGGGCAGAGCGGCATCTCCATTCCATCACTGCAGAACACATCTCCGGGGTGAGCAACACAACAGCGGATTGGCTCAGCCGGAATTCCATCGATCCGGCGGAGTGGTCACTACATCCGGACCTGTTCCAGCAAATCATCAGCCGATTCGGACTACCGGTCATCGACCTGTTCGCCACCCCGGAGAATGCCAAACTGCCCAGATTCGTCACCAGGTTCCGAACGCAGGGGGCAGCAGATACCGACGCTCTTCGATGCGCCTGGCCACCAGGACTACTCTACGCCTTCCCTCCCCTCCCCCTGATCCCCAGGGTCATTCGGAGGGTCCTACAACTGAGGGCGGAGATAGTACTCCTGGCACCACACTGGCCCAGGCGGGCATGGTTCGCGGACCTTATGTCCCTGTCTGTGTCACCTCCCTGGCGGATCCCGCCGACAAAGTGGTCGCTTGCCCAGGGGTCAGTCCATCATCCAGAGCCGCACTGGCTACAACTGACCGCCTGGCGCTTGAGCGGATCACTCTGAAACACCACATGGTCCCGGACAATATTGCCTCAATCATGCTGGCCTCTAGGAGGCCCTCCACTGAACGTATTTATTCCGCCACATGGAAAGCGTTTTGCCGTTGGTGTGCACAGGTGGGTTACTCCCCTGTAGAATTATCAATCATTAATATCATTCAATTTTTACGTCAGGGACTTACTAAGGGGCTCTCTCCCAACATGCTCCGCAGACAGGTGGCGGCGCTGTCCACAGTGCTTTATTGCCAAAGTCTAGACTCCCTTTCTGCTCACCCACTGCTGAAGCAGTTCCTGAAAGGGGCTTCGAACCTATGTCCGCCGGTGGTCCATAGATTTCCTACCTGGGACCTTTCGAAGGTGCTCACTGCCCTGACGACCGGACCGTTCGAGCCACTCTCTACGGCATCTCTAATTCACTTAACGTACAAAGTGGTTTTCCTTGTAGCAATAACATCTGCTCGCCGGATCTCTGAACTGGCGGCCCTGTCCGTGAGGGGGGACCTGTGTGTCTTCCACTCCGACAGGGTGGTGCTCCGTTTGGACCCCACCTTCGTTCCAAAGGTAAATACGTATTTCCACAGGGCGCAGGAGATTGTTCTCCCTAGTTTTTACCAAGATGCGACTTCTGACACTGAACGGACATGGCACCTGCTGAACGTTCGGCGTGCCCTGGACATATATGTACAGCGGACCTCCAGTTTCAGGCGCACTGAAGCCCTGTTCGTTTCCTTTCGTCCCTCCTCCATGGGCTCCAAGGCATCGTCCTCCATGGTGGGCCGTTGGCTACGGGCAGCCATCTCCTTGACTTACGAACAGCTGTCCTTGCCCCGGCCCCCCGGACTTACCGCGCACTCTACACGCAGCGCGGCCACCACGGCGGCCTGGAATGCTCGAGCATCCATCACGGAGGTCTGCCGGGCGGCTACATGGACTTCTCCGACCCCTTTTGTCCGGCACTACAAGTTAGACTTATACGCCTCGGAGGAGGCGGACTTTGGTCGGAGGGTGTTACGCCAAGGTGTTGGGGACGGTGGCAGCTCCAGTCAGGTGTAGGTCACCCACCCTAGGGACAAAGGTCTTTGGTATGTCCCATTCTTGGAGGATGGCTCCGCCCACTATGGAGAAGGGACGTTGTTACTTACCTGATATGTCCTTTCTCATAGGGGGGAGCCATCCTCCAAGTCCCTCCCTGGTCTGGGTTTGGTCTGGACTGCCACACTGATGTAAATATGTTCATGATTCTTGGTTCTAATGGTTGATTCTCTAATGTTGATTGTCCTTAATAAAACAGTTGGTTGATGGTTAAGCACAACGAATTTCACCTTCTTCCCTCGAATAAAAGAGGGGGTGCCAAGGCAAGAGGGTGGTATTTATACTTTGAAAATCTCGGTCCTGATTGGCTAGAGGGCAGGTTTAACCCATTCTTGGAGGATGGCTCCCCCCTATGAGAAAGGACGTATCAGGTAAGTAACAACGTCCCTTTTCAGCCATATTGTTTTTAGTGGAAAGGCCAAACACCCCCCCAAGAAATAAATTAAAATACCAGCCATTAACATATCTGGTCTCTTTTACTTGACCCACCTATTAGACAATATAGCCATTCAACCTGCTGTTCAGACCCACAGCTGTGACAATATAATGTATTATTTTCTCTTTAGCCAGTTACTTCACCCTTTGTTAAATTACATTTTCTTGTAATTCCTTCTCTATATTTTTAGATTGCATGACACAATTCTATCAGCTTGGGTGACCGCAATAGGTTTTGTGGTGGCATATTTGGGTCCACATTGAAAACTGCATGACACTTCACAGAAAGCACAAATAATTGTCAATGGATGTCTAAAAAAAAACCCTGTGAGATACAAAAAGGGACAAATTAGGGATGCCCACTGCCTTCTCTCCTGTTTGTTTTAGTTCTTGAAATATTGAACACAGATATAAGACAAGATGAGAGAATTGTGGGAGTAAAGATTGTAGTACCCTAGAAGATTTTAAGGTTAATAATCAAAAGATAAAGATGTCCACAAAAACATGAAAGTAGAGGATCAAACAGAATTGATGAAGAAAATGAGATTTCAGATTGATAAGCAAATAAAGTATCTGTGTATCACCATCACAAATATGCACTACATGTTATTTCAAACTAACTAGGTTAAGACAAGGAATGAAGTTTTTAAAAAGATATATTAAGATGGGAGAAATTACAATTGTCGTTGTTGAGGAGAATTTCTGTAATAAAAATGAATATTTTTTAGTATTTCCCTTCTACTAAACACAAAAATAGAAACAGCCAGTGGGTGACTAAGAAAGTGGGGAGGAAAGGTTTGGGCAGGCATTGTAGATAGTGTATGAATGGGCAAGGAAAGCTTGGATAAGGTTTGGATGGTCAAAAAGTTATAAAACCAACTGGAAATGCAAAAGTTGGGGAAAATATGTGGAGAGGCCCAGGTGGCTCCCGGAAAGAGGAAGTGAAGAACTGTTAAGAGTAGAGCAGCAACAAAAATTTGGGGACAAAGAAGGACAAATGAAGCAAGATAGAGAGAATGAATCGAAATACAGTGGATCTAAAGCAGCAGTAGGATGGCACGGGGTAATGGTAACAGCAATTGGGTTGAATAACTTATGGGACCGAAAATTGTTGCAGACCACAATCAACTTCTCATTGGGCTGTATATGGGCTGAGACTGCACATCTTGCGTTCCTGTCTTAGATAATGCCCTGATTTATGCTTTCATCATCATCTTCTCCAACCTAAGTCTAAATCTCTTACCTAAGCCCTGCTGCTAAAACAATTAAGCTCTTCTTACCCATCAGCTCATCTGATATCAGCCTCAGATCTTTTTGCTTAGCTGTCCCTCCCACTTATAAAGAAAGCATCAATTTTAAGCTTTCACGTTTTGTTTCATTCTTTTGTGTTTTAATGAAATTGGCAGATGAACAATTCTAGACAGAGAGAGGGGCAAAATATTTTTGTGGCATTATGTTTGTTATAAGAAAAGTTGCAATGATTTAAAAATAAACAAAAGGGTCCACCTTCTTTCCATTAAAACTTTCTGAGGTCTTGGAGCAATGCTACGACATTTAACATCAGAGCCTTAGCTTTTCTTTCTCTGCCTAAGCATGTTTGCCTCTTTATTATAGCAACACATCTCCCTTTCTGCTCCTTCTGTCTATATTTCCCATCTTTACATTAGCCATTTGCCTAGCCATTAGTTGTGTCTTCCTAAGCCCAAGAAACTAAGCTCTAGGGAAGGCTTTGTTGAATTAAGATAGATGAAAACCATGGAAAAAGCTTGCTCCGTGAAGGATGCTTGGAACTTTTGCTGAATGATTTGACAACCATAATCTGATCCAGACAAGGGTTACACTTGGAAAAGGCATACGAGATGGAATAATAAAGATTCCATTCTGAAATTAATGCAGATAATGGGAATGATCCAAAATGAAGAAAATATAAACAGATATGAACCTGTCAAGAAGAATCATTTCCACTTTCCTATTTCACCTTCCAGTATTCCATTTCTCTTTAGTTTGCTTATTCAGGTCTACAGTAATTGTTTTCTACATGAAACGCTAGTTGCTTCCACACATCCATGCAATTTAATGCAATATGCTTTTAATTTTGGCTTAGCATATTTTAAGAAACAAGTCATCGTAATTGATATATCATGGTTCATATGGCTGTGCAATGCGTGAATCTGAACAACTCTGCTTTATTCAACAAACCATGATTAAGTAAGCTATGGCTTAATACAACGCAGATTAAGTTTTGTGAATGGGATGATAATTAGAAGTCTGTTTCATGGTTTGTATCAGATCCTAGTAGCCCAGATATTAGACAGGCAACAGAACAGATTTTACTTATGTCTCAGAATTAAACTACATGTTATATTCAATATCTAAATATCAGGGGTGGCCAAACTATGGTTCTTTGAGGACCTGTGGACTTCAACTCCCAGAATTCCTGAGCTAGCCATACATGCATGGCTGGCTCAGGAATTCTGGGAGTTGAAGTCCACAGGTCCTCAAAGAACCATAGTTTGGCCACCACTGATTCTAGAGTGTGCCTTCCTTTTCTTAAAAGTGAGCATGTCGTGTGTGTGTGTGTGTGTGTGTGTGTGTGTGTGTGTGTGTGTGTGTGTGTGTGATATGACCTGGGGCCATGTCCCAAGTGGGTCAACCCTTTTCCTGTTTTCCTAGGCTGCATCTCCTTCCTAATTAGCCACTCAGTGACTCACTATCCAATGACACCAATCTACAATCAAAAGAAGATATTCCTACTAACTGCTGTCCAGAAATGTAAGTTTTCAGATGGAAAGTAATAGCTGAGGAAGAAAGAAGTAGCACAGCCCTTGCTATGCATGACTGTTTACAGGTTTATCCCATTAAAAACAAGGAAGGAAAAATCAGCAGACAAATGAAAAAGAAAATCATACTTATATACATAGTACAGGTAGTCCTCCACTTACAAAAGTTCATTTAATGACCGCTTGAAGTTAAATGGCAATGAAAAAAGTGACTTATCACACTTATGACCGCTGCAGCATCCCCATGGTCGTGTGATCAAAATTCAGGCGCTTGGCAACTGATTCATATTTATGACGGTTGCAGTGTCCTGGGGTCATGTGATCCCTTTGGGACCTTCTGACAAGCAAAGTCAATGGGGACGCCAGATTCACTTAAAAACGGGGTTATTAATTTAACAACTGGAATGAGTCACTTAACAAACGTGGCAAGAAAAGTCATAAAATGGGGCAAAACTCACTTAACAAATTTCTCACAGAGCAACATAAATTTGGGGCTCAATTTTGATCATAGGTTGAGGATTATCTGTAGAAGAAATTTTTCCCACCTTTTACTTTGTGTATATAATTTAATTTACTAACATTACTTTACAAGAAGTACAAGAAAATTACCTGGTTCTCCCCGTCGTCCAGGTTTTCCTCTTCTTCCTGGTGGACCTGAGAAGGAAAAAAATGATTTATTTAACTCAATTCTTACTAATACATCTTTACGTAAAGAATATTTCATTTAAACCCTGGTTAGACAAAAAGATTCCATGATGGTAGCAATAGAATGGTATCATATGTTCTATTATTCTTAAACAGAAAGCCTATATCTAATTTATTTATTTATTGCATTTATTTGCCTCATATCTCACCATGGGGCTTCTCTAATACAGATATAGATTTATTTATTTATTTAGATTTATGTGGCCACCCACTCACTCTCAGTGAGCGGCTTACAAATAATAAAAATCCAATATAAAAGAATAAAAAACAAGAAACCTCACCTCCCTGGTGACAACACACAACAAGCCACTTGATGGGCTCTGTCCCACTCTGGATTCCCCAGGCCCATTGGCAGAATCAGGTTTTCAGGGCCTTATGGAAAAGTGTCAAAGTGGGGCCAGTCTAATCTTTGTGGAGATGATGTTCCAAAGGGAGGGAGCCACCATATTTTAGTGTATATGGCTTCCCATTCATGACACTGAGTGGCTCAAAATGTTCAAAAATTATTTTAAAAAACCCCCAAAACAGAAACAGAATTAATGCACAACCAGGGTAAAAATAAACCCATCCATCAATGTTCAGGCTCAGCCACATCTCCTGACACCCCCCCTCAGGAGTGCTGACTCAGTTCTTCCAGTTAAATTCAGTTCAGATATCTTCTTTCTGAATAGTCTGTATATCTCATTTGTATCCAAACTAGGATCAAATAGATTAGAAATGGAATGAAATCTGCTGGGCATCACTGCATCATATAAATTAGAGTTTTCTAAAGGCTTCTACCCAGGATCCTTACATAAATATCCATCATGTTGTTCCCTTTTGGGGTAAGCAACATTATACAAAGTGCAGAAAAGAAGTATGACATAGTAAGTCAAGGAAATGTAGGAGATGAGGCTGAGGAGATGTAGGGAGGGCTCAAATACATCATCACTCACCAGTCTCTTTGTGCTCACAAGATATCTAAGTCCAGCCTACCTTGAATTCCATTGACTCTTATCTACCACCAATTTGCTTTGACCATTAGTAGTTCAGATTTTTGTAGAGAGCTTAAGCTTGTACTAAATCTTGATACCCAATTGAACTGCCCGGATCTTCTGATTTCCCTGGCACTTGACATGAAACAGTAATATGGGATAAGACAAACAAGATAAGACAAATAAAAATAATCTTCTACACTAACACTATTCTCTATGCCTCCCTATATCTTTCTGCCTTTGCAAAGCACTTATATGCTGCTTCATCTGTTGTGTTTTGTCCCTGAAACTTATCACCTCTCCAAGGAGCTCACTAATTCTATCCAGCCACAAATTTTCCGGTTTCTCCTTTTCTCTTGACCTCATGTTTGTTTTGCAGTTCAGTATTCTTTTATGTCATCTACTGTAAATGACCAAACCATCACTGTATACCTCCTTCATATTGGTCATTCAGTTTTGTATTCAATTCACATTTCACACAATTCACCAGTGTGTGAGCATCTTCAAATGTCTGCATCCACTTTATCACCTTGTTACTAAATACAAGGTGAAGGTGAATACAATATTCTTCTGCTGTTGCTCACCATCATTTAATACGCAGTTATTTTCTCTGTCAAACATCCTAACACGATATAATTTTCCAGATCCAAGCTCTCATTACTTCATAACAACTACCTAACATTTGCTGCTGTAACAGCGGTAGTAATAGTAGTAGTAGTAGTAAACTTTATTACGACCATTGACCAATTCAGAAACAAAAATAAATCCACATCTGAGACAGCAAGTAAAAACCACAGCAAAACTTAATTATAACACTCTTGTGGTCAAACTATGGCATATTTTACAAACAGTAAAACAAAACTTAGCCACATGCAGAGAAATAAAATCACACAAATCAGATGGTTTACAATTGTAAATAAAATGGGTCTGACTAACCTGGAAATTTGACCAGCGGTGTAATTAGCAATTTTTAAAAAGCATAAGATATGTCAGAATCTACCTCTCTTACCATGCAGAAATACACACACAGCCGTAGACACACACTTGGGTAAGTAAAATGTGGGTAAGAATGATTAGACTTACAACTTCTAAGTAAAATGCATTTACAAATTGCAAGAGTATAAACATTTTTTTAAGATGACAGTGAATTATTAAATCGTATCAGTTTGAACCCATGAACTTTGTCATTAATGTATATTTGTGTGGTCATTAGGTAAGGTCGGTGGCCCTGCATTTTTTAACAAGAATAACAGCCTCAAAGGCCAGTGTGCTTCTGTTTAAAAAAATCACTTTAAGTCTAGACCAGTTTCACAGTTTAAGTAGCAGTTTATGTCTTCTCGCCTAAATTGTTGTTAAGCTGTTTTAACAGCAGAGGAAATAATATGAACGTTCTGGATTATGAAACATTCCCAGTCTATGAAATATTTGAATTGCCAGAAATGTTTCCATTCTACATATGTGAGTTTATTAGCCAAGGCGTGGAGATTCCATCTGAAGTACAAGCAACACTTGTTAATAATCTGCATGCAATTCTGTCCATAAGGGCAAAGCAGGACTCCTTTCTCTGGGAGCAAAAGGGAGAGCATTTTTCCTAATCCCATAAATCTCCATGATGGCAGCATCGTGTTTAGAGGATTACTAGGAATCCATCAAAGACCCTTTATGGATACAAGTCAGGGCACTTGTTGTCTTTCTTTCCTAACCCTTAACCAGGCTGCAAGGTCAGATATAAAATGTTACAGTTATGCACTACAGGGCAGGACTGTGCAAATCTTTTGACAAGATACTTCAGAATTCAGAAGAGCACATAAACTATTTCTTTGCCAACTGTTGAAGCAGCTACGTCTTTCCAAAAATGCATAGATGAAGGTACATGTGAATAGTTTTAAAGAAGCCATACCAACTACTGAGTCACGAAATACTCTGCAGCGGAGTATTTTTTTTTATTCTGTGGTTGCAGTATCACAAGTGTTTTTTTCTTAGGACCAGATAATAGCATCACTATATCACAGACCCGATCATTAAATGGACTGTATCAGAATGCAATCTGTGTGATTTGGAACGTAAGTTTTTCAAACTTATAATTAATTTTATTTACAATTGCATGCAATATTGACTCTTTATTCATCATGTTGAATCATGTTTGCATGAAGTCTTTGCCTCTGACTAAATCTAAAATGCTGGAGGTTGCAAAATATGCAAATGGTTCACACATCACCTTATGGTTCAAACCAGCTCTATTTTGACATCTGTAGAGCATCAAGCTTTGGAAAAGAACTACACATGTCTTTTTCTAAAGCCAGTTGCAACACAATTGGCCGAAGTAGGGGGGGAAAAGTCTTCGTAAGTGAATCCATATGAAAACCTTTTTTCAATATAGAGACTTAGACTGTAGTTGCCAAGTGGTTCAAGAAATTGCTAGCTGCTTCCCACCCACCCCTTGTCCTCTTAAGACTACCTAGGGACGAGATATAGTGGCAGATAGACTATTTGAGATCAGAGATCATAGCAAAAGTTTCAATATTTTTTTTTCTGTTGCTGTGCATGTATATAATTTGAGGTTGGTTGGAGATGTGATAGTAAGAAAGCCATTTTTTGTATTCTGTAAATGTATAAAGCCCAACCTGTTCTGAATCAAAAGAACCATGTTCTGTGCTTAAATTGATTAGTGAAGGAATTCAGCCCTGTTCAACATTCCTTTGCTAAGTGTGTTTGCCAGTTGAAAACTGAGGTATTAGAGTTAAATTTGGTACATGTGTTATGACCATTATTCTATATCTCAAAAGAAACTCAACTTGATTTTTGCATCCATATGGAATAGGGATGTCATATTCAAATAAAATGCTATTTTACTTGAAGACTGAAACTTCACAGTAGAAGTTGACATGTTGGACCCTGCTCTATTTTACCATGAAAAAAGCCCCACTTTAACGACTTCTGTAATCAAACACAATCCTTAGCCGTGGTTCTGATCCCCAAAGAGGCTGTACACTGGCCATGACCTTGTACGATTCCTTTGTGATTTCCTCTTCTGGAAGCCTCTAAGTTTCAGTTTATACAGTCAGGAGAAAACTGACAGAATTGTATACAGGAACTGGAATTAAGCTCCTTCCATCAACTGTAGAGGGGCTGATTATCTACAATATATATATGAGAAAGAGCCATTTCTATTTCTGAAAATCAGACCCCTCCTAAAGGCCTGAGACGCAATACAAAGCTTCTCCTCCACATAATTTCCAATCAGGACTTTCTTCTCAGGCATGGGAACTCCCAGCACATGTCTATTGAAAATTTCATTTACAGACTGATAATCATCGAACCCACATAACAGTCCTGTAGCTGCTTTTGGTATGGTAGCTAAACATTTGCAGACTGTTATGGTAGCTAAACATTTGCAGACACAAGAACAGTTTTTTCCCGAATGCCATCACTCTGCTAAACAAATAATTCCCTCACCACTGTCAAACTATTCACTAGGCTGCATTACTATTACTATTAGTTTTTTCTCATCGTTCCTATCACCCATCTCCTCCCACTTATGACTGTATGACTGTAACTTGTTGCTTGTATCCTTACGATTTATATTAATATTGATTGTTCCCTGATTGCTTACTTGAACCCTATGACAACCATTCTTGACAAATGTATCTTTTCTTTTATGTACACTGAGAGCATATGCACCAAAGACAAATTCCTTGTGTGTCCAATCACACTTGGCCAATAAAGAATTCTATTCTATTCTATTCTATTCTATTCTATTCTATTCTATTCTATTCTATTCTATTCTATTCTATTCTATTCTGTTGATCATCTAATCCACGTAACAGTCCTCTAGCTGCTTTGGTACGGTAGTTCTTTAGCTACCATACCAAAGCAGCTAGAGGACTGTTATGTGGATTTCTGCAAATGAAATTTTCAATAAATGGGTGCTGAAAGTTCCCACGCCTGAGTAGAAAGTCCAGATAAGATTTATATCCAACTTTCTCCATGTTCTTGAGGTGGCTTATGTAGGAAACTAATTTTATCTTCACAACAGCCACCTGAATTAAGTAGAGCTGCGGTAAGAGTCACCCTGGAAATTCCCATGGCAGAAACTGGACTTGATCTGGTCTGTCCTTACTTTAATGCCTTAACAGAGTAACAGGAAAAGAATGTACCTTGGAGGTCTTCTAGCCCAACTCCCTGCTCAAGCAGGAGATCCTGTACCATTTCAGACAAATGTTTAACCAATCTCTTCTTAAAAACCTCCAGTGTTGGAGACAAGCCATTCCACTGATTAATTGTTCTGACTATCAGGTAATTTTTCCTTAGTTCTAGATTGGTTCTCTTCTTGATTAGTTTCCATCCATTGCTTCTTAAACATGATACCACCCTGTTTTCCATCAGATGTACATCATATATTTTTGTCTTATGTTTGAGGACAGAATCTTAAGTTCCCCTCCTGCCTTTCTTTTTGACTGAAATCCCATGAGAAATAAAAAGTATCTTTGATGAGCATGAAGCCTATAAAAGTGGAAGACAAAGAGAAAAATGGTAAGATTGGAACACTTATTAATTTGCTGAAATTGCCCTCCTTATGGTAGAAGAGGAAGATGGAACATACCAACAAACACAGGATGAGCAACGAGGCGTCCTGGGATTCATCAACTCTCAAATTGTCTACCCTATTCCTTGGATCCCTTTCTAACTAAAGCTTTTGCAACCTGATAAATAACTTTTCACTATTTTGGGGGGAGGGAACACATGAAAACTATGATATAAACTCTGAAATCATAATTTAATTTAAATATCAAGAAACACTGCTTCCAGTTTCCCCACTTTACGATTCTTGATATATTCTGTATCTCTCCAAATTCAGTTGGTATTTGTTCAGTGGAAATATTTCTCAGAAAAATAATCAGCTGCTCTAACATGTATTTTACTTTTAGTACATTCCACATTTTGGCACAATCCACATCTGCAAAGTCAAAGGTCTTGCTGTAACTAACAGAGCAAAGCTAAACTCTTTCTCCATTACCTCCTCATGTTAATTATCTGATCTTAGGACCCTCTGCTTTTTCCGAAACCTGCTTATATATTTTTCATTTTACTTTCAATTAAAAAAAGGTAAAGGTGTCCTTGCTGATTTTATTCCGCAGTCATTGCCGGCTATAGGGGGCAGTGCTCATCTCCCTTTCAAGGCCATTGAGACAGCGCTTTCCAAAGACATTTCCACAGTCAGGTAGCCAGCATGACATCTCGGAGCACTGTCACCTCCCCACCAAAGTGGTATTTACCCGTGTTTCCCCGAAAATAAAACTGGGTCTTACATTAATTTTTGCTCCAAAAGATGAATTAGGGCTTATTTTCTGGGAAATACGGTACTAAATGCATCTGTCCAGCTGACAATCTTAACTGGGGCTTATTTTTGGGGTAGGGCTTATATTATGAACATTCTGAAAAATCATGCTATGGCTTATTCTCCGGTTGGATCTTATTTTTGGGGAAACAGGGTATTTAGCTTTTGAACTGCTAGGTTGGCAGGAGCTGGGGCAAGAATGGGAGCTCACCCTGTTATGGTGCTCAGGTCTCAAATCTGGGCTGCCAGCTTTTCAGTTGACAAGCCCAGCACCTTAATCGCTGAACCATCACACCTCCCCTTTACTTTCAATGTATGAGTCTAATCTTAATAAGATACGCCATCACTCTGCTAAACAAATACATCCCTCACCACTGTCAAACTATTCACTAAGGCTGCATTACTATTACTATTAGTCTTCTCATTTTCCTATCACCCATCTCCTCCCAGTTATGACTATTTGACTGTAACTTGTTGCTTGTATCCTTACGATTTATATTAATATTGATTGTTTCCTGATTGCTTATTTGTATCCTATGACAATCATTAAGTGTTGTACCTCATGATTCTTGACAAATGTATCTTTTCTTTTATGTACACTGGGAGCATATGCACCGAAGACAAATTCCTTGTGTGTCCAATCACACTTGGCCAATAAAGAATTCTATTCTGTTCTGTTCTGTTCTGTTCTGTTCCGTTCCGTTCCGTTCCGTTCCGTTCCGTTCCGTTCCGTTCCGTTCCATTTCATTCTATGAATATCAAGTCAACTTGTTTGATAAATCCATGCAAGGGTATATTAATTTGCACATCACTGGCATCTTCCTTTACATACCCCCATCTTTTCCAACTTCTTATTCCAGAGCAATTGACACTGACATATTAGTAGTTCAGCTGCATCTTCTCCTACAACTTAAAGATGTTTTTTTAACATTTGAATTTATAGCTGTCTCTTTGAAACTGATGTATTGCCTTTATAATAGTCAGTTTATGAATATATTCTCTTTTAATAATCCTTTCTAAAATCAGAATCTTGGCAGCATCTTTTGAGACTAACACATTTTATTAACAGGCATGAATTCCCTGAAGCTTATTCTTTTTATAAAATATATTAGTCTCATGCCAGCTCCTCCTGGTTTTTGGCTACCAGATTAACATGGCTCTCTTTCGCCAATGTTTATAATTGTTTGTATTCCATAAACTGGCGTGCAAAGTGTGCGTGTGTGTGTGTGTGTTTGTGTATACACAATCTCTAATAAATATATTCCTTCTAGTTTTCTTTTTTTATATATATTTCAAATTTTAAACATTTTATTGGGTTATAAGATAAGATACAAAATACAAAAGGAAATAGGAAAGCAGTAGGGGGAAAGGGGGGAAGAGAAGTGAAGAAAGTTTGGGGGAAAAAGTGTTGACTTCTGACTTCCTCTGCTGCAGTAAAATAAGGCATCACCATCAAACCACAACGTTTTGCTTTTTCATAATAGCAATAGCAATAGCACTTAGACTTATATACTGTTTCACAGTGCTTTTCAGCCCTCTCTAAGCAGTTTACAGAGTTCAGCATATCGCCCCCAACAATCTGGGTCCTCATTTCACCAACCTCAGAAGGATGGAAGGCTGAGTCAACCTTGAGCCTGGTGAGATCCGAACTGCCGAACTGTTGGCAGCCGGTGATCAGCAGAAGTAGCCTGCAGTACTGCACTCTAACCACTGCGCCACCGCGGCCCATTAATAATATAATAATATAAACTAGCCATTTCTATAAGCATCTATCAATCTAATAGGTAAAACCCAAAATCAAAGTTTCATTTTTTTTCCACATCTAGCAAAGTTCAGAAGCTGTCTCCATGTTTCCAGTTTTCTTTCACTTTCTTTGCCTGCGATTACTTGAGTTGCCTTACCTCAGTTTGTTCTGAAAGCTGTTTGGATCTTTTCCTTTCTGAAATTTTATCTATGCTTCTGCTTTCAAAATTTCTCTTTTTTTCATATAAGTTAAGCATATTAAATTTATTCCTTGCATATCCACCAGACCAAAACTATTCTATTCTATTCTCTACTATTCTCTTTAATTTTCCAAGTATGGCCTATTTTTCTGACACCAATAATTTATAATCTGAATCTCTAAGTTGCCTGTCTTTCACTTTTCCATCTTCTTCTTCTTCTGATGGTGATGATTATCATCCCCTGTTGTTCATCTAATGATCTCCAGGTCTATAGCCTGCTTTTATGTTGCTTGAAGCAGATGTTGGCAATGAACAAAAGATTCTCTTTCCAAAATCCAATTTATCTCTTTCTATTGCCCCACTTACCTGTTTCAAATCTTTCTGCAATTTTATGTTCTTCTATTTCTTCAATTTTTGCATTCTAAGAACTTTCTCAAGTACCCCATCCCTTTTAGAATTTCTTCCATTCTAGCCTCTGCTGCAGGTACTTACAGTTACATAATTTGCCACTGGTTTCTTCTGAATTTCATTTTGGAATTTCTTCTCTTGTCTATTTATGGAAATTCTCAATTATCCAGGTCATGGTGTCCCAAAGATGCTTTTCCCATGTTTTCCCTTAGGTAGATTGGCTTCACAGCTTCACTTGTCCTCACATTTCTTGCTACTGGAGAGGAATTAATTGATGGGGCTTATCCAACCATCATATAACATTTCCAGACTGAAATATTCCAACTTTTCTTCTTCTGTTATTATTCATAAGGTCCCTGTTTTATAGAATAAAATTATACTCAGCTGGAATGAGATTAGATACTAAGGCTGTGTTATGCTCTAAATTTAGACTGTCTCCAGGAGGAAAAACTGATAAAAATGTAAAACAAAGTTTTTTTGTATATTATAGACTGGTTCAAAGGGTTTTAAGAAAAATAATATTTGTTATATGATGACTGTAATGAGAGAGAAATCTGGACTGGATTGGACTAAATGGACCTATCTGCTAATGTATATTAAGACCAAATTAAAATTATTTCCCCTTTTCTAGTAAAACAAACCATAAGAAACCATTTAAATTCATAGCAAATAATTTCAGCAAGGTCAGAGCAGAGATTAGATTTTTTTTTGCTTTACAATGTACCAAAAAATAACAATGTAATGCCAGTACATATTTTTTTCCATTTAAGAAGACATTCCTCCTCATTTTATCTCTGACTTCTGAGTATCTTTTTCTACCTGTCAGTCAAAGAAGATTGTTGCTGTTGTTGTTAGTTGCGAAGTCGTGTCCGACCCATCGCAACCCCATGGACAACGTTCCTCCATGCCTTCCTGTCCTCCACCATCCCCCGGAGTCCATTTAAGCTCATGCCGACTGCTTCAGTGACTCCATCCAGCCCAGTAGTGGGTTGTAAATCCCATCGATACTGGTTCGCTCATGCGCGCAACGCTTCTGTGCATGCGCAGAAGCGTCCCGGGTGGGTGGGCGGAGCCTCCTGCCACCGCTACTGGTTCGCTGAACCAGACTGAACCAGGAGCAACCCACCACTGATCCAGCCACCTCATTCTCTGTCGTCCTCTTCTTCTTTTTCCCTCAATCTTTCCCAGCATTAGGCTCTTCTCCAGTTATGTAGGACTAAACCCATCTCCACAGTTAATGAACCATGATAATATGAGTCTGTGTGCTATTTTTCTGAGTTACCTAATATTTGGTCAGTCTTGAATGGCAGATAACATACATTCCAAAGACAACTTGGGAATTGCTGGTTGTGCGTGTCAGCTTTAGTGAAAAGTAAAGACCTTCTCTGTCTTGTTTCATAATGTGAAATGCAGAATAATAAGTTTAAGTAACAAGAAAGAAGATTTTGACTGAATCTTAGAAAATGTTTCTTAGAAGTAAAAGTAGCTTGATATTCTTTATGTAGGTCATATGAAGATCTCAGTGTCACTAGATAAATGCCATGCTATCAATAATTGAATTGTTAGATAATATGGAGGTAAAGAAATGCAGTAATTTTCATCCACATTACATTTCAACAAGGATTCTACTTCAATTTACTTTGCCTCACCCTTCCCCTTTAAAAGTCATTTCATATTTTTTATCATTAATGAAATAAACATTTGCCTTCATTGGTAAACATGGAAATGAAAGAGAAAGGGCTTTTATTTTCCAGATTTGGAATCTTATCCAGAATCTCAGCCTTGGCTCTGGGTTTTATTATAATGGCAAACTCCATTATAAAATATATTTCTCACTTGGCTTCAAAAACACCAAATCCAAATATTTAATTCTCCCAATGACTAAAAAGAAAGTTATAAATCTGAAGACCATTTGTACAACTACAGTGAGACTGCACAAAAGTCGGATCACGGTTAACCTTTAATTTTGTATCAACTAATCTCTAAAATCAGCCTAGAAAACAGATCTTTCTCTTTTTTTTTACTGGTGGCATTGTATTTAATTAGACTGCATAGATTTATTAAAGAAAATGAGTCCCTGCAGAGTCATATTTTTCTTTCCCTCTTGTTTGGTCCACTGCATGCCTGAAAAAAGTTTCCCACTGAAAGTCAGCCTGTTATGGCATAAATGGGTCTTGGAGAGTGTGAGATTTGGACAGTGGTGGGATTCAATTTTTTTTACTACTGGTTCTGTGGGCGTGGCTTGGTGGGCATGGCAGGGGAAGGATATTGTAAAATCTCCATTCCCACCCCACTCCAGGGGAAGGATACTGTAAAATTTTGTTAACTGTTCTTTGAGCCACTTCTTCACTGCAGTTTTCACTTCCTCATCACTGGAATAATGTTTGCTTCTCAAATCCTCTTTCATGGGGCCGAAGAGATGATAGTCTGAAGGCGCTAAATCTGGTGAGTATGGAGGATTATTATTCCAGTGACAAGGAAGTGAAAACTGCAGTGAAGAAGTGACTCAAAGAACAGTCAACAAAATTTTACCCTGCTCTCATTCGAAGGTGGAACATTGCTATTGAGAGAAACGACTATATTGAGAAGTGGGGATGTGATCCACAGAGGACCAGCTTCATTTTGATGTATGCTACATGTTCCTGTGTTGGTAATTATACTGTCCTAAAGAAAATGGCATTATGTTTTGACTCACCCTCGTATATCCTAGGAGACAAACATTCCTTTTCCTTTTCATATACAGTATGTCACAGAAGTGAGTACACCCCTAACATTTTGTAAATATTTAAGTATATCTTTTCATGTGACAACACTGAAGAAATGACACTTGGCTACAATGTAAAGTAGTGAGTATACAGCTTGTATAACAGTGTAAATGTGCTGTCCCCTCAAAACAACTCAACACACAGCCATTAATGTCTAAACTGCTGGCAACAAAAATGAGTACACCCCTAAGTGATAATGTCCAAATGGGGCCCAAAGTGTCAATATTTTGTGTGGCCACCATTATTTTCCAGCACTGCCTTAACACTCTGGGGCATAGAGTTCACCAGAGCTTCACAGGTTGCCACTTGAGTCCTATTCCACTCCTCCGTGAAGATGTCACGGAGCTGGTGGATCTTAGAGACCTTGCACACCTCCACCTTCCGTTTCAGGATGCCCCACAGATGCTCAATAGGGTTTAGGTCTGGAGACATGCTTGGCCAGTCCATCACCTTTACCCTCAGCTTCTTTAGCAAGGCAATGGTCGTTTTGGAGGTATGTTTGGGGTCGTTCTCATGTTGGAATACTGCCCTGCGGCCCAGTCTCTGAAGGGAGTGGATCATGCTCTGCTTCAGTATGTCACAGTACATGTTGGCATTCATGGTTCCCTCAATGAACTGTAGCTCCCCAGTGCCGGCAGCACTCATGCAGCCCCAGACCATGACATTCCCACCACCATGCTTGACTGTAAGCAAGACACACTTGTCTTTGTACTCCTCACCTGGTTGCCGCCACACACACTTGACACCATCTGAACCAAATACGTTTATTTTAGTCTCATCGGACCACAGGACATGGTTCCAGAAATCCATGCTCTAAGTCTGCTTGCCTGCAGCAAACTGTTTGCGGGCTTTCTTGTGCATCATCTTTAGAAGAGGCTTCCTTCTGGGATGACAGCCCTGCAGACCAATTTGATGCAGCGTGCGACGTATGGTCTGAGCACTGACAGGCTGACCCCACCCCCACCCCTTCAACCTCTGCAGCAATGCTGGCAGCACTCATATGTCTATTTCCCAAAATCAACCTCTGGATGTGACGCTGAGCATGGGCACTCAACTTCTTTGGTCCACCATGGCAAGGCCTGTTCTGAGTGGAACCCGTCCTGTTTATTTATTTTGGAATTCTTATATGCCGCCCAACTCCCTAAGGACTTAGGGCGGCGTACAACAGTGAAAGATACAAGAATAACCAAATCTAAAATGTTAGTTAAAAGCAAATATAAAAATTAAAACACAGTATAAAAAGATCATCAACAGCCATTCAACATCATACATACTTGGAGGGTGAGCTCAAGTGAATTAAGCTCTACCCCCCGCCTGCAGGAAAAGCCATGTCTTAACAGCTTTTCGGAAGGCCAGCAGGGTGGGGATAGTACGGGTCTCTGGTGGAAGTTGGTTCCAGAGCACGGGGCCGGCCACAGAGAAGGCTCTCCCTCTTGGGCCCGCCAGCTGACATTGCTTGGCCGACGGGACCTGGAGGAGGCCAACTCTGTGGGCCCTAACCGGTCAGAGGGAAGTATGAGGCAGAATGCGGTCCCGTAGATAGCCTGGTCCTAAGCCATGAAGGGCTTTAAAGATGGTGATCAACACCTTGAATTGGACCCGGAGACCGATGGGCAACCAATGCAGCTGGCGGAGTATCGATGTCACGTGGGTGTACCTTGGCACACCCACCACAGCACGCGCAGCCGCATTTTGCACCAACTGAAGTCTCCGGGTACTCTTCAAGGGTAGCCCCATATAGAGCGCATTGCAGTAGTCCAAGCGAGAGGTGACAAGGGCATGAGTGACCGTGAGTAGAGCCTCCTTCTCCAAATATGGCCGCAACTGGTGCACCAGGCGAACCTGTGCAAAGGCCCCCCTAGCCACAGCAGAAAGATGATGGTCCAATTTTAGCTGTGGATCTAGGAGGACCCCCAAGTTGCGGACCTGGTCCGAGGGAGTCAGTTTCGCTCCCTCGAAGACCAAGGAGGGACAGTTGTCATGGTCCTTAGGAGGCAATATCCACAGCCACTTAGTCTTGTCGGGATTAAGTTAAACCACTGTATGGTCTTGGACACCATGCTGCAGCTCAGTTTCAGGGTCTTGGCAATCTTCTTATAGCCTAGGCCATCTTTATGTAGAGCAACAATTCGTTTTTTCAGATCCTCAGAGAGTTCATTGCCATGAGGTGCCCTGTTGAACTTCCAGTGACCAGTATGAGAGAGTGAGGGCAATAACACCAAATTTAACACATCTGCTCCCCCTTCACACCTGAGACCTTGTACCACTAATGAGTCACATGACACCAGGGAGGGAAAACTCCGAGTTGGTGCAGTGGTTAAATGCAGCACTGCAGGCTACTGCTAGTTCAGCAGTTCAGCTGTTCACATCTCACCGGCTCAAGGTTGACTCAGCCTTCTATCCTTCTGAGATCAGTAAAATGAGGACCCAGATTGTTGGGGGCAATATGCTGAACTCTGTAAACCGCTTAGAGAGGGTTGTAAAGCACTATGAAGCGGTATATAAGTCTAAGTGCTATTGCTATTGCTATTGCTGAAACGGCTACTTGGGTCCCATTTGGATATTATCACTTTGTTGCCAGCAGTTTAGACATTAATGGCTGTGTGTTGTGTTACTTTGAGGGGACAGCACATTTACACTGTTATACAAGCTGTATACTCACTACTTTACATTGTAGCCAAGTGTCATTTCTTCAGTGTTGTCACATGAAAAGATATACTTAAATATTTACAAAATGTGAGGGGGTATACTCACTTTTGTGATATACTGTTATACACTGTGTGCCAAAAACATTGTAAATTGCACCTCCAAAGCTCAGGCACTTTTGTAAACATATGAAATACATCATTACAAGAATTGTGAATAACCACTTAGTAACTGAGAACAGAAGTGTTAATGGGTGAACTTGACATGAAGAACATTTAGCTTTTCTAAGCATTTAAAATTTCTACTTCTACACTGGAAGTTATATTCTACTTAAGAAGATCCCTGCAATTCATTTGAATGTTTTATGCAATATATACAAATGAATGAATGAATGAATGAATGAATGAATGAATGGACTAATTAATTAATGTGTTTTATATATATTTTATATTTTATATAAATATATATAAAATATATTTTGAAGAGGCTATTTTGAATATCTGAGAGAGAGTCAGTTTGATCTAGTGATTAAGGCACCAGGCTAGGAACCAGGAGACACTGAATTCTAGTGCCACCTTAGTGACTTTGGGCCAGTTCTCTCTCAGCCCATGATGTCAAATTTGGGCAATAAGCCAGTTGGTCAATTTTTGATTGCAACCAATGCATCAACACTCAGTTGGTCCAAAGGAAAAAAAAATCCAGACCCTGTACTTGTGGGGAAAATGCTAGAAAAAAAATGAACATCTGAGAGATTCATAATATTCATTGCAGTTAGTAGTATCATAGCTTTTAAATGCTTACTCTTTGCAAAATATTTAGCTAGGAAAAAGTTTGCACTATATACTTTCTGAAGATTAGGTCTCCTTCATGATAGATGACAAATTTTGACAAGCCAAGAATTGCTTAGCTAGATCTATGTTGGGGCTGCTACTTAAAATTATGACTAGATAATTTTAATACAAATGCTACTATTTAATTTAATTAAAATGCACAGATAGATAAGGTATTAAACAATAAATCTCACCCATCAGACATATAAATCAAGGCTATTTCCATGCCCAATTTCAACACAGGGGAATACACTACATTACTTCTGAGAAGTAATTATGCTATTTTGACTTGGAAAACTTGGTTGTGCACTATACATGAACCCGAGAACTCTGGCAAGCTGTTATCACCTTACCATTAAGCACCCCAGAAGCATTCCATCAAAATTATCAAAGGATTAAACAAGCAAGGTGTCTAAAACGAATGCTGTCCGGGCACTTGACAAACAATCAAGAGAAGAAGCATGTTTAGTAGCCACTTGACTCTAAAATCCTTTGCCAACGGATGAAACGTATCAGTTACAAAACTGTTCTGAGCAGCAAGGCAAAAATTAGACTGGTTTTAATTGTTAAGAGAACATCTGGCTCCTCATTAGGGGTAAAATGGGAAAACACTTCAGTGAATAGATTCTGGAGGTAAAAGCCTTTATCCAAACTGATGCCATCCAGATGTGATGAAGTACAAGATGAGCCAGTGTAGACTCAACTGCAGTAAAGCACCAGATATTATTATGTGTGCATTTATCTGTTTTGGAGTGGATTGAATCAAGGAATCCCTGAAATGGATTCTTCTGGACATGAAGTACTCCAAAGGGATGCCAACCAAATTGCCATTGGCTAATATTAAACAGAAGGGAGGAAAACCTACAGGAAATAAATCGACCTACAGTTTATTATAGGATATTTTTGGACAGCCAGAAGAAATTTACTTTTTTTGTCTTCGGCTCCTCTTATCTAATTGGCCCTTTCTTGACCAATGGTAACCAGGTATTTATTTATTTATTTATTTATTTATTTATTTATTTATTTATTTATTTATTTATTTATTATTTATTTATTTATTTATTTATTTATTTATTTATTTATTTATTTATTTATTTATTTATTTATTTATTTATTTATTTATTTATTTATTTATTTATTTATTTATTTATTTATTTATTTATTTATTTATTTAGGTTTTCTTATATGCCACCCAACTCCCAAGGGACTCAGGGCGGCATACAGCAGAAAAAAAATACAAAAATAACCAACAATAAACAATGCTTAAAATCAAATATAAAAATTAAAAATTCAATATTAAAACCATCCAGCAACCATACATACCCGGGGGTGAGCTCGGATGGATTAGGCTCTACCCCCAGCCTGCAGGAAAAGCCATGTCTTAACGGCTTTTCGGAAGGCCAGCAGAGTGGGGATGGTTCGGGTCTCTGGGGGAAGTTGGTTCCAGAGCGCGGGGCCCGCCACAGAGAAGGCCCTCCCCCTAGGGCCCGCCAGCCAGCATTGCTTGGCCGACGGGACCTGGAGGAGGCCAACTCTGTGGGCCCTAACCGGTCGAAGGGAAGTGTGAGGCAGAATGCGGTCCCGGAGATAGCCTGGTCCTAAGCCATGCAGGGCTTTAAAGATGATGATCAACACCTTGAATTGGACCCGGAGACCGATGGGCAACCAATGCAGCTGGCGGAGTATAGGTGTCACATGGGTGTACCTTGGCACACCCACCACAGCACACGCAGCCACATTTTGTACCAACTGAAGTCTCCGGATACTCTTCAAGGGTAGCCCCATGTAGAGCGCATTGCAGTAGTCCAAGCGGGAGGTGACAAGGGCATGAGTGACTGTGAGTAGAGCCTCCTTCTCCAAGTATGGCCGCAACTGGTGCACCAGGCGAACCTGTGCAAAGGCCCCCCTAGCCACAGCAGTAAGATGATGATCCAATTTTAGCTGTGGATCTAGGAGGACCCCCAAGTTGCGGACCTGATCCGAGGGAGTCAGTTTCGCTCCCTCGAGAGCCAACGAGGGACAGTTGTCATAGTCCTTCGGAGGCAATATCCAAAGCCACTCAGTCTTGTTGGGGTTGAGTCTGAGTCTGTTCCTCCCCATCCAGATCCTAACGTCGTCCAGGCACCGGCACATTACATCAACTGCCACACTGAATTCAGACGGGGTAGTGATGTACAGCTGGGTGTCATCAGCGTACTGGTGAAAACACACCCCATGTCTGCGGATGATCTCCCCCAGCGGTTTCATGTAAATGTTAAACAGGATGGGCGAGAGAACTGACCCCTGAGGCACCCCGCATAACAGGGGCCTAGGGGACGATCTCTGCCCTCCTGTTAACACCGACTGCATCCTATCGGCAAGATAAGAGGAGAACCACTGCAAAACGGTGCCTCCCACTCCCAACTTGCCGAGACAATGCAGAAGGATACCATGGTCGATGGTATCGAAAGCCGCTGAGAGGTCAAGTAGCACCAGGATGGATGAATTCCCCCCATCCCGGGCCCGCCAGAGATCATCCATCAGAGCGACCAAGGCAGTTTCTGTACTGTAGCCGCGCCTGAAACCCGACTGATAGGCATCTAGATGATCTGTTTCATCCAGAAGTCGCAGAAGCTGAGTAGCCACCACCTTCTCCACAACTTTCCCTAAAAAAGGTACGTTGGAGACCGGACGATAGTTCTTCAAGTCAGCTGGATCCAGGGAAGGCTTCTTCAGGAGGGGTCTCACCACCGCAGCTTTTAACGACTGCGGTACGGATCCCTCCCTCAGAGAAGCGATGACCACCGCCTGGATCCAGCCATGTGCCACCTCCCTGCTGGCCGAAACCAACCAGGAGGGGCACTGGTCCAATAAACAGGTGGAGGTACCCATCGCCCGCATGGCTCTGTACACATCTTCGGGAGAAACAGGCCCAAACTCTTCCCACAATGGTGGACTAAGACTTGCCCCTGTCAACTCCATGGACTCTGCCCAGCCAGAGTCCAGGTTCGACCGGATCTGAGCAACTTTATGCGACAGAAACTCTGCGAATTCCTCAGCTCTGCCTTGCAAGTGTTCCTCGCTCCCCCCTTTAGCAAGGAGGGAGCGAGTCACCCTAAACAAGGCGGCTGGACGAGAATCTGCAGACGCAATAAGAGCGGAAAAATAGGATCGTTTTGCCACCCCTATCGCCACTAAATAAGATCTGATGTAAATTCTTAATAGTGTTCGGTCAGATTCGGTTTTGCTGGCCCTCCAGCGGCGCTCCAGACGTCTCTTCTGGCGTTTCATCTCCCGGAGCTCCTCAGTAAACCAGGGAGCTTTCCGGGATCCACTGCCGCGGAGAGGTCACTTAGCCGCAATTCGGTCTAAAGCCCCTGATGCTGCAGTGTTCCAGGCAGCCACCAGGGAGTCAGCCGAATTGTGTACCAGGGTTTCAGGTATTTCCCCAAGTTCCCTCTGGAATCCTTCTGGCTCCATTAGGCGCCTGGGGCGGAACCACCTAGTCGGTCCCGCCTCCCTGCGGGGGAGGAATGGGGCTGCGAAAACCAGCCTCAGTAGTAAATGATCTGACCATGACAGTGGGGTGATGACTATGTCCGTTATGCTTTCTTTGCAAAAAGAAGAAGCATAATCATCTTCCAATTCTTGTTTTGTTGGTATTATTATAATTTTCCTTGCCTTTTGGTTTTGAGAAACTCAAGGATATTTTCACAATGCAACACTCCTGCTTATTATTTGTTTGCTTTTACAGTAAGGATGCAAATTAGAAAGGCAAAAACATTTGTCTTTGTGAGATTTTCTTCATCTTGTCCTATTTAGGCCTTTCAAGTCTTGGTAACAGCTTATATTACCATAAAGAGGAAAGGGGAATCCTTACCTACATTTTCCATTGCTATCATGTAAAATCAAACAACTGCATCTTGCACTTCTTGCATAAAAATACTTGATAAAGTGGTCCTCTTTGCTTAACACCTATGTGCTTTAGTTATTTTACTCAGTGTGGCAATGAAGGGCTTCAGTAAAGGATCTAAACAGATGATCTAAAGCTTCCCATAACATCGTATTATATTTTCTATCACTTAACGCCAGGGGTGGGTTCCACTTACCTTTGCCACTGGTTTGCATCGCAATATTTTGTGCGCGCGTGCTCCGCTTGCGGGCCCGCGCGCGTTCCCCCAGGCAATTTGGCTTCCGCGCATACTCAGTAGCTGGAATCTACCCGAAACACAGCTGAAGAGCTGATCAGCTGTGCTTCGGGTGAATGAATAAAGGACAGTTTAAATCTGGGGGCGGGTGGGAGGGCCCTTTTACAAGCAGCAGAACAAGAAAAACCTTCAAAAAAGTAAAAAAAAATTGCAATTTTTTTTTTAAAAAAGGTGGCGCCCAGTTCAGTGACGTCACCAGCGGATCGCTACTGGTTCGGGTGATCCGGTCCGAACCGGGAGGAACCCATCCCTGCTTAATGCCATACTTCCTAACAATCAGGCAACTCTCTGCTCTAAACTTACTCATTAAAGCTATTTCTTTGAACACAAGAACCTGCCTTATTCCACATCAGACTGCTTATTCACCAAACCTTTTCTTTCTTTCTTTCTTTCTTTCTTTCTTTCTTTCTTTCTTTCTTTCTTTCTTTCTTTCTTTCTTTCTTTCTTTCTTTCTTTCTTTCTTCCTTCCTTCCTTCCTTCCTTCCTTCCTTCTTTCTTTCTTTCTCTCTCCCTCCTCCTCCCTCCTTTCCTTTCCTTTCCTTTCCTTTCCTTTCCTTTCCTTTCCTTTCCTTTCCTTTCCTTTCCTTTCCTTTCCTTTCCTTTCCTCTCCTCTCCTCTCCTCTCCTCTCCTCTCCTCTCCTCTCCTTTCCTTTTTCAATTTCAACCCATGGGATATTTTCTGCCCACCAAAGTAGTGGCAGAAAATAAATAGGGCCAGGTCTTCCTGCCCCAATATAAGTAAGGAAAACAAAAAAAGAGATCTGCTCGCATCTTCAAGGTGACCCAATATATTATAGTCAAAACATTTGTAGGCTGGAATCCATTTAATTAAATGCAATGTTATCTTCAACTGACCCCTGTTCAACACACAAACACCAAGGTTTAAATAAGTGAAATCCAAACTGTCATCAATGCCCCAAGTGCAGTTTGCAAGAACACTTTCCTATCAATGCTTTATATGATAAGCCACATATTTTGATATTACCCTCCTAGGAAGAATGAATTTAGCTGCCCATTTTTCATTAGCTGCATTCTGGAATTCCACAGAAATGGGGAGACACCCCTCCCCCCCATATCATAAACATGTCTCATTGGTTCTCTGCCAATGGCCTGAGCCAAATGGAGAGAGCAGCTGAAGCAGAGTGCCAGTCTTTGGCTTCCTTCACACTGGCAGGAATGGCAGGTATCTTACGTTGCATCATTGTGGGTGAAGAGTGCTTTGGGCAGCTACAGAGTCATCTTTTCATCCATACATTATTTTGGGCAGCGGTTTATGCTTCTATTATGTTAGAAGGAGAACAAATGCATTAAGGCAATATATCTGTTCCTAGCACATGTTTCTGGACAATTACTCAATAAGATTTCCAAGAACAGTGAAGGAAAAAAAATCAGCAGTATTTTTGGGGGTGGGGAATGAGAAAAATTGTCTTCTAAAGACAAAACATACATATAGGTTGATAATTATTTTCCTTGTTTACAAAAAAAAATCACTGGAAGTAACTTAACTACATGGATTGCAGATTATATGTATTTACAGATTATATGTCAATCTTTTATTAGACTAAAAACCCAGGGTCTGATAGCAATTTTGACTACTAACTACCAGTGAACATAATACATTTTTGTCATTTTTTAAAGAATTCAGAACACTAATTCAATTATCTTGGTATTAGAAATTTAAGGCAAACCAAAAATTCTCCTTGACTATAATTTGGAACATAAAGCAGACAATAATTTTTCCTCTTCCTCCCTCCCTCCTCATCTGTTCCAAAGCATTTCCCATTCCTCTAGAGGAGATCTTGGGGATGTATAGGACAGAGCAAGCATGAAGTAAGATATTCAGCTGTAAATCCAACCTACTGGCACAGATTCACAAGATACAAATGATGAATTTTATGAATTACCACATTTCATAAATAATATATAAACAGCCTTTTTTTTCTTTTGCTCCTCTTAATGAAAAGATTTCCTGAATGCTTTAGAGAAAAACTGGGCATCAGTTCTTAAAATTATAAAGTTCTAAAAGCAAGAACCTGTTGCTCAGCATGGAGACGTTTAAGCTCAAAAAGAAACTGTCTCTCTGTTTTACACAAGAAAGATCTTTACAAAAAAAGAGATCGCCCCAAGCATTCTATCCTTTTTACTCTGAAAAGTAAAAACTGGACATCAGGCCATATATGAAAGCATAATTTTCAATGTTGAGTTGTTTAGATAAATTCAGAAATTGTACTGATAAAGACATTACGCTGCCTAGTTAAAAGTATAAGTTTCGTTTCCAGTTCAATGCACAAATGAATCAAGATAATCCAGAAGACTATTATGAATGAAGGCAAATGGATAATGTTGCAGGATCCAATCTGGGTCAAAGTCATAAACCCATCAGCTCCAGCACGAGTCCGAAACCTCTGTCCCATTGACTGACCCAGATTGGATCAGAAGACTGTTCTTTTTCTTGAACAACTGTAAGGGCATTTCTACAGGAGCAAGATGGTAATGTTTTTCATTTCAGATGTTAGACCAGCCTTCGTTAATCACTGGCCATAGTGACTAGAGCGCAGTAGAGAATCCAGTCCAAACATCTGGAAAGAATTGCCAATATAATTATGTGCTTCAGCATTATTTCTCAGCCTCTGAACAGAATGAGTATCTAGGGAATTTATTAACATACCATGCATGCAAGCACATTAAATCTATTTAGTCCATCGCTAATTCATTATAGTAAGTATACTTCATTCATATTCATATGGCAAATGATAAAAGGTCTCTAAAACTGACATAAATAGACATAAAGTGGACAAAAGTAGTCATTGTTCTTGATTGTCAGTCTCAAATGGCTGAAGCTAATATCCAGAATTTATGATGCAAAGGACATTCAAAAGTGCAAATTTCCACTTTTACAGTACAAGCAGATTCATATTATTTTATCTATTTAACTTATTTGGAAATCTATTCTTGGTTCAATTATTTAACGTATTTGTCTTCTGATCAAGTATCTTAATGTACGTATGTACATTGGTCTCCTGTTTACCTTTAAAGTAGCAAAATATACGAACAATATAAAATACTAAACAACCTGTGAACTGTTGGGTTATTCTTCTTTCATCATCACCTCATCACCCTCATTCCTCCCTCATTAGTCACCATCATTCAGAGATTTCAAATTTTGGCCTTGGTTCTAAACCAGCCAATGACTGTTTGCTCGTCAGGCTTTGCCATCAGCCAACTGGGCACAGGGATAAGAGAAAAGTGGAAAGGGGGTGGGAATACAGCCCTCTCATTTTCCCTAGTGTCATGCAACCTATGAGTTTCTGGGAAGTGTAGTAAGAAGGTGTGATGGTGCTGAAGCGGCTACAACTTTGCCAAATTTTAATCCCACAGGAGTCAAGGGTCCAAGATTTTGGATACACAAGCAATTATCAGCCTCCCGACTCTCAGCTGAGAGGCTGAAGCCACGTGCTAAAATGAAAGTGAAACTAAAGCTGCAAGGAGGCAAATTGCTGGCAGGGAGAGGCAGAATTTTATTTTCTTGTGCTAATGAGTTGCTGAAACTGGATGCAAGGAGGTAAGTCAATAACTATAAATGTCTGTAGAATGTTCAAATGATTAGACTTATTTTTTAAAGACTCATTATTGTTCTAGACAACTTAACAAAATGAAGAAGCTTTTTAAAATAAATGCTTGATCTGAAGAGGCCCAGTGCTATTGTATCTTCTTTTAAATAGCAGAGAATACTTCCACATCAATTTTAACAGCTTCTGTACAAGTATTGTCTGAAATGTAACAGTGTCCTGTTTAGTATTAAGATAAGGCAGCTGGGTTAAACCCTGACTTAGTCATGTTTGGCGTAGATATATTTAAATAATTGGGAGGAGTTAGTGTGATTGCATTTAAGAAAACTTTGTGACATTAATATACTGCCATAATGTACATTTTTCCAATTCTTTGCTATTTCTATGGGTCAGGCACACATGCACAGAAATACACAGCAAACAGTGTATATCATCTGTGCTGTTTGCTATTTGGCAAATTGCTGGGAGGCAGAATTCTCCCCCCCTTGTTTTCCTCCTCCAAAACTAAGGTGCGTCTTATACTCCGATGCGTCTTATATTCCGAAAAATACGGTAAGTTCTCTAAGTTTGTTAATAGCAAAAAGAGGAAGATTCTGTGTCTAATCAACTGACCGAGGGAGACTGTGATGGACCCCTGCTTATGTAAGAAAGGCCTATGGAATAGACCTGAACCTCTTTTAAACTCCAGTTTTCACAAACACTACAGGTAGTCCTTGACTTACAACCAATCATTTAGTGACAACAGCCCTGGAAAAAAAAGGGACTTATTTTTCACACTTGCGACTGTTGCAGTATCCCCATGGTCTTATGATCAGAATTTGGATACTTGCCAACTGGGCATGCTTTAATGATAGTTGCAGTGGTCCCGGTGTCATGGGATCACCTTTTGTGACCTTCTGACAAGCAAAGCCAATGGCAACATTTGATTCACTGAACAACTGTGTTACAAGCTTAACAATTCCAGCGATTCACTTAATAACTGTGGCAAGAAAGGTTGTAAAACGAGGCAAAATGCACTTCACAACTGTCTTGCTTAGCAATAGAACTATGGACCACAATTGTGCTCTTAAGTGGAGAACTACCTGTACAAGAGATGATCCTCTTCCCTGATCCACTCGGTCTCCAAAAGAAAACGTGCGACCATATTTTTGTTCTATGTGAAAAGCTGTTCCTTTTTAAATGATCATGCTACATGATCAAATTTCTTGAAAAGTTTATCGTGACCTAACTAAGGAAGAAAAAATTATTATTATTATGATTAGAAACCCCACTATAAGGTCTATGGTTACAGAAACAATAATAATGTTTAAAGTCTCTGGATATTTTCCTTTTGTGCAATCTGATGCATGTTTATGCAGAAGTAAATCCCACTGGATTCAATGGCAAGGGCTCCCAGTTGTGCAGCTTGAAAGCAAGTGAAAAAGCACATATAAATCCATTTCAAGGTCATTGAGCAGCATAAATGCCTGTTGCCTCTGTCTGCATTTACTACGTAAAACTCAAATTGTTTATGTATACAGCATAAAAAAATGACAGGAGGATTTAGGCATATTGGACTGTGTCAGAACAAAAAAACAGATTGTGTAAAGCCACAAGTTATGCTTCTTATCATACATCCGTCCTTCAGTGAATCATGAGCATACATTTTTCTTTGTCAATTTCTATTTCTTTATACAGGTAGTCCTCTATCACAATTGAGCCCAAAATTTATGTTGAGTAAGTTTTACTTAGCCATTTTAAGACCTTTCTTGTCACAGTTGTTAAGTGAATCACTTCAGTTAGTAACATGGTTGTTAAGTGAATCTGGCTCCCCATTGACTTTGCTTGTCAGAAGGTCACAAAAGGACATCGCAACCATCCTAAATACACACCAGTTGCCAGGCACCCAAATTTTGATCACATGACTGTCGGGATACTGCAATGGTTGTAAGTGTGACAAACAGCCCTAAGTCACTTTTTTAGTGACTTTGAACAGTCACTAAATGAATAGTTGTACGTTGAGGAATACCTGTATATGATATGAGAGGAACTCTACATAGGATTCTTGTTTGATTCCCCCATTGTTGTTTAGAAAAGCACAGAAAGGAGGCAAGTGAACAAAAAATGTATTTGGCTGTCAGAACTAAGCATCTGCTACCCAGAAATAAAAGAAAAGAAATGACATCAGAAAATAATGTCTCATAGCTTTACTCTTAACAGATTGGGACCAGGTAAATTTGCACATCATTTCTGGCACAACGGCCATTCATCTCAAATTAAAGATTAGGGCGCAGCATTCGATTGCTCAGTCCAACCTATAAACAGCTGTTTGGCTTTCATTTCACAGAGGAGATTATATAGTAAAAGGAATTCTGGCCCAAATTCAAAAGTTGCATTTGTGCCTTAGTGGCATGCTCATTTTATTCTTGATAATGGAAAGACATTTACAGTGAAAAGGTCTGAATTATAAACACGAAGAGAACATTGCCATCACAGGCGTACCTAAAAGTTTTCGTTCTGATCTTTGGAGTTTAAATATGGCTTTGAGTTTTCAATGTATTTAAAAGCCTTGTCACTGTTCTGTATTAATGTAACAATTTAAATTTAGTTTAATGTAATTACAAAGAGGAAACATATTTGAACATGAATTTGCATTAAGAATAAGTAAGGAAACTTTGAGAGACAGTTTTGTATAATGGTTAAGGCATCAGGTTAAATGGAGTTCTAGCTCCATCTTGGGCACAAAGCCAATTGAGTAACCTTGGACCAGTCACTTTTATTCAAGCTCTAGGACGGAGGCAATGACAAACTGCTTCTGAAAAATCCTTGCCCAGAAAACTGCAAGGATTTGTCCAGGCAGACTCTGAGAATTGGTCACAATTGAACAGAAGAAGAAGAAAAAGGAAACATTATCTCAGCATTTTTTCCCTTTCTAATTGGATAAGGTATCAAAACTTGTAGCCTGTTTCCAAGTCATGTTTTGCAGCCTGCAAATTTACTATGTAGACCCTGAGGATGTTTTCTGGTAACACCAGACTATTGATTGTCCTGAAGACATATAAGCTTAGCTGGGTCATGGAGAGCATTTCAGGAAAAGAAAGACATGGCAGCTCACCTCTTAGACCAAAGTGCTGGCAATAAGAGGCCCTGGTTGGCTGGTTTACACAGTTTGCACCACTATGCCTATCACTCCAAGCAGCAAGCTATCCTCTGGAAATACTATCCTTTCTTGGACTTCAAGGGAGAAGCCAATCCTGGTATGACAGTCCCACCAAAAGAGAGAGGAGAATGGGAATGAGAAAAAGATCAAAGGAAAAAAAGAACAAGAGGAAGAAAAAGAAGTCAAATTTGGGCAGCTCTGGTGTAGGTTTCCTGGGTTACATAATCCTAAATTCAGTCTTGAAAAATGTTGTGTCTTAGCCTAGTAATAAAACTGAATATTAGTGTTCTTGTTATCCTCACCAGTGAAATAGTCAAAGCAAAAAGACTGTTTTACAGTTCTGTTTCCCTAGCTGCTCCCTTTCATAGTAAAGTTTTTTATTTATTTAATAATTTTATATTTAAATGGCACACCATAATGCTCCTTATCTTTCCATTTTTGGTCTACAAGACACATTTGTATCAATATATGAAAAGATTTCAGTGTTGTGGCCTTTGGAAAAGTGAGTTTGTCCTCAAGTGGCTAAGACCCTCACTTTAGATGGGCTGCTGAAATAAACAAAATAATTGACCCAATGCAACCTAGAATATTAAGCAATGATAATGTTTGAACCAAGGATTTAGGACTTCGGTACATAACTATGTATTTAAAGCATTATCATTATCAGCCAGTCAATCTAGCTGATTTTTTAGATTTTTATAGATTTTATATTTTATAGATTTTAAAAGAGGCCTTCTTGGAAGTCGAAAACATTACAGTATATATGCTGCTTTTGCTGCTGCAGATCTATCCATATTATTTCAGAGATCCTGGCCATAACAGGTGCACTAGATTACATCACAGCTATTAAATTTCATATACTTTCTATAAGTGGTGCTATGGACAGGCTTTTTAACCTTTATGTATACAATCAGCATGGTAACCATAAGGTGGTCTTAAATGTTCTGAGTGAACCTTCTTGTTCCCTAGAAAAATGGAAAGGAGAGGACTTAATAGTCATACCTGAAGACATATCAAGAAAGTATTATGCAAGTATACATACATACATTAAGGTATATTGAAACTCTAAAATACATTTTATGTTATGTTTAAAATATACATGTGATTATAAATCACTTTTTATGTCAGTAAACACAAATTATAAAGAGAAAATTAGCTCCAACGTTCTATATTAACTTTGTCCATTTGGGATCTCAGCTCTTCCTGCCTACTAGACCTTGGTGTCTGTTCCCTACAGCTGGCTCAGAAAGTAGCACTTTTAACAATACAAAGGGGCTGTGTTTAACTTTGGGTAGATTAAGTGGCAGAATGGCCTTATAATGAACTTAAGAAGCAACCAGGATGAGATAAGTGCTTTCCAAAAGACTATAAAAAAACCTATAGCAGAATTAAAACGAACCATAAAAGCTGTCCCAGAAATTGAAAGAAGACAGAAATGGCAGAATAACCTTGCAATGATATGGCATTGTGCATGTTTAATAAAGAGAAGAAAGAAAGAAAAATCAGTTGAATTACTGGAAGGAGTCTAGGAGTGTGTGTGTGTGTGTGTGTGTGTGTGTGTGTGTGTGTGTGTGTGTGTGTGTTTAAAGTGCTTTTATTTGTTTGAGAGAGGATAACAAGGCAATGTCATGAAACTTCAGATTATACTGATATACTGTCAATCTTTTTAAAGACTCTGAACTTTAAATAAAACCAAATTTATTTTTTTGGCAACATAGCAATTTGTATTCTCTTCTGTTTAAACTCAATATAAACTTTACAATAGTCTTACAGGTTGCGTTACCTAGCCTATAGCGCAAAAGAAAACATTTCAGCTTAACACAAAACTTAACACAAATGGCATTTTGAAAACTTTTTTCTTAAAAAACGCAATTGCCGGACTGAAGCAGCAGCATTTGCCGCCGTAAAAAGACTGCTGTCAGCGGACAGCCTATTACTTATTTATTCAGCGGACAGCCTATTACTTATTACCTATTACTATTAACGAGACCCTCCACCTCGTGTTGATTTGCGACGCATCCCTGTTTGGCATCAGGGCAGAGTTCAGCCACCAAATGCCCAACGGCACCAAGGCCCCAGTCGCATTCTATTCCAGGACTCTGTCAGCGGCAGAGAGGAATTACAGCCAGTTGGACAGGGAAGCGCTGGCTGTGGTGGCCAGGGACAAACGATTCCATAAGTATTTGTATGGTCGGGATTTTGAACTCATCACCGACCAAAAACCGCTGTTGGGACTCTTGACTGGGGACCGCCCCACCCCTGCATTCCTCTCTCCGCGAAAAACCTGATGGTCAATATTTTTAGTGGCATACAGCTACCAACTCACCCACCGCCCCGGCAAGACCCTAAGGCATGTGGACACCCTCAGCAGATGCCCACTGCCAGAACTCCTGGAAGAATAGAATAGAATAGAATTCTTTATTGGCCAAGTGGGATTGGACACACAAGGAATTTGTCTTTGGTGCATATGCTCTCAGTGTACATAAAAGAAACGGGGCGTTGTTACTTACCTGAACGCCCCTTCTCGTAGGGCGGAGCTAGCCTCCAAGAATGGGATGATCCAATCCATCAGCCAATGAGGACTGAGTCAGACTCTATAAAAGCTGTAACCCCGAAGGGCACCCCCTCTTGAGACGAAGGACGGAGTCAGACCCATAGTGTAACAACCTAACCAAACTTTATTCAACAGCAGGAAATCAAACGATAACTGTTATGCAATGATAAAACAGCATGAATTCAAATGATAACTGTTCTGCAACGATAAAACCAACAGGGAGGGACTTGGAGGCTAGCTCCGCCCTACGAGAAGGGGCGTTCAGGTAAGTAACAACTCCCCGTTCTCCAAAGTGGGCGGAGCTAGCCTCCAAGAATGGGACATGCCAAAGCAGTTCAGTCCCTAGGGTGGGTCAGAACCCTATTCATGTTGTTCCTCCGGTATAACGGCATTACGGAGAACCTGCCGCCCGAATTCGGCGTCAGCCGAAGCGAATTGGTCTACCTTATAGTGTCGGATAAAAGTCACTGGAGAGGACCATGTTGCCGCTCTGCAAACCTCCTCCAGTGAAGTACTGACCGACCACGCTGCCGTGGTAGCCGCACTACGTGTGGAATGTGCCGTTATACCCTCAAGCCGGGGGAGATTTTGATCAGAGTAAATGTCTGATATCAAGGTCCTGATCCAGCTGCCAATGAGCGCTGGTGATGCCTTTTTACCCATAGATTTTGGTTGAAAACAAACAAACAATGCTTCGGAGCGTCGGAATGACGCCGTGCGTACGTTATATATTTTGACTGCCCTCCGGACATCTATGTTATGCCACTGCCTTTCCGAGTCAGTTGAGGGCTGATCGTAAAACGCAGGTAAAACTAACTCCTGCGCCCTATGAAAAGGTGTGTTAACCTTTGGTATGAAGGTTGGGTCCAATCGGAGCACAACCTTATCTGGATGAAAAATACATAAATCCTCTCGCATTGATAATGCCGCGAGCTCGGATATCCGGCGAGCCGAAGTTATGGCTACCAGAAATGCCACCTTGAGAGTTAGTTGTCTCAGCGACACTGTACGCAACGGCTCGTATGGTTCCGCGGTCAATGCCAGTAATACCCGTGATAGGTCCCATGTTGGATAGCGGTGTATAATCGGAGGAGAAATATTAACGGCCGCCTTTAGAAATCGGCGAATCAGCGGATGCGCTGATAGTGAGACCGCGCTATCACAGGTAAGTACTGTAGACAAAGCTGCAATTTGGCGTCTTAGTGTATTGGGAGCCAACCCTTTATCTAGACCCGCCTGCAAAAACCGTAACAAGCCCACTATAGTCAGTTCTACTGGACATAATTGTACTGTTAAACACCAATCACAAAACGCCTTCCATGTGGCGGAGTAAATGCGATTGGTTGAAGGTCGGCGTGACAACATTAATGTGTCTATGATTGTTTCTGGTACACCCCGCTGACTTAGGCGACACCGGTCAAGTGCCAAGCGGTCAGCTTGAACCAATGCGGATCCGGATGACTCAAGGATCCTTGAGAAAGCGAATACTCTGTCGGAGGAATCCTCCAAGGCGAGTTGATCGAAAGCGCTTGGAGGTCCGCAAACCACGCTCTCCTGGGCCAATATGGTGCAAGTAGAATTACCTCCGCCTCCTCGGCTATGATCCGACGAATGACTTGTGGAATCACTGCCAGAGGAGGAAAGGCGTATAACAAGCCCCTCGGCCATGGGCATCGGAGCGCATCTATGTCCTCGGCACCCTGCGACCGGTACCGTGAGAGAAACCTCGGTAGTTTGGCGTTGAGGGGAGTTGCAAAAAGGTCGATCACCGGAAGACCGAATCGCTGTACCAATTGCTGAAAAATGTCCTGGTGCAGACTCCACTCCGCCGAGTCCACTGCATTGCGACTGAGCCAGTCCGCTGTTATATTTTTGACTCCCGAGATGTGCTCCGCTCGAATTGAGAGCAAGTTGCGCTCCGCCCAAAGCCCCAGAGCCTTGGCTTCTGACATGAGACCTTTGGAAACCGTCCCACCCTGACGGTTGACATGCGCTTTGGTGGTGACGCTGTCGGTCATTAGTAGAACATGTCGGTTGTGAAGGACATTGTGAAATTGCTGCAGAGCAAGAAATGCTGCTCTGAGTTCCAGAATGTTGATATTCAACAGGGTCTCCGAATGAGACCACGTTCCTTGGGCTACTTGAGACAGAACATGAGCCCCCCATCCTTGCAGACTGGCGTCTGTTGTCACCGTCACCCGGTTGGGTTCGAAGAAGCTGGAGCCTTCGGATATCGCCGGGGAGCGCCACCACTGGAGGGAGCGACGGACAGAGGATGGAATGCTGATTTTTGATGCTGAATTACTCTTACCTGCCCTTTGGTATGGTAACAATAGCCATTGTAGATCCCTGGAATGCAGTTGTGCCCAGGGAGTAATATGTATGGCCGAAATCATCTTTCCCAATAGAGATGAGAGCTGCTTCAATGGAGCTCTTTTGAGGCAGAGGACCTGCTGGACCATAGTGACCAGATTGTCTTGTCTCTCCTGGGAAAGAAACACCCTGCACTCCAGGGTATCCACAATAGCCCCAAGATGAGTAATTCGGTTAGTAGGCTTGAGCTGGCTCTTTTCTATATTTAAGGAGAAGCCATGCTCTTCTAAGCACTGCATGGTTAACTGAATGTTATTCTCCGCTTGTGATACTGTGGACGATAAAATTAAAATGTCATCTAAATAACAGTGTAGGCGAATTGGAATAGCCCGCATGCTCGCCGCAAGGGCAGCTAGGATCTTCGTGAAGACCCGCGGTGCGGAGGACAGACCGAATGGAAGTGCCGAATACTGATAGTGATCAGACATGTAACAGAAACGAAGATACTTTTGGTGGGAAGGCCGAATTGGTACGTGTAGATAGGCTTCTGTCAAATCAATAGAGGCCATGAAATCACCCTTCCTTACACACGCCAATATGGACTGCAGCGTGTGCATCTTGAACCTCTTATAGACGACGTATTTGTTCAGTCGCTTGAGGTCCAAGACTGCTCTCCATCCCCCCGAGGATTTTTTGACAAGGAACAAATTGGAATAGAATCCTTGCCCCCGCTGGTCCTCCGGAACCCGTTGAATAGCATGGATATCCAACAGATGCTGGATAGCAGCTAGCATTAGAGACCGCTTTTGGGAATCCGAGGACTGGGGGCACCTCATAAAAAATCCCGGTGGGGTGGAAAGGAGGTCGAGTGCGAGTCCTGATGAAATGGTCTCTCGCACCCAACTATCCAAAGTGGTCTCTACCCATCGCTCAGCAAAAAACTGCAGGCGACCCCCAATGGGAAGGACCTCAGGATCTATTTGTTGCGGCGGTAGGAGCGTCCGCCTGCACCCCGAAAAGGGCGCTTGGCCGGAGGTTCCGCCCTAGGTCTATCCTGTACCGGAGTTTGTCGTCCACCCGCCTGATATCTGCCCCTATACCTAGGAGCCCTATATGGACGTCTGGGTGGAGGAGCTGGAGGAGGAGTTGGTGTTTTGGAAGGACCCCTACGGGTGCAATTTGGAAGTACCTTCCGTTTGTCCTTGGACTCGACCAAGTACGAGTCCAAGGCCCCCCCAAAAAGGGACTGACCCTGAACTGGGGAAGTGGCCAGCCTCCATTTGTGTCGAGCGTCGGACTGCCAGCCACGGAGCCAGTGCATGCGACGTGCTACAATGGATGCTCCCATGGATCTTGCCGCGAAGCGTGCACTTTGTAGTGTGGCATCCGATGTAAACTGTGCCACAGCCAATAACTTGTTTATGTCCTGACGCATACGCACATCAG
The DNA here is from genome assembly GCA_023053685.1 of Diadophis punctatus similis. Lineage (NCBI taxonomy): Eukaryota > Metazoa > Chordata > Lepidosauria > Squamata > Dipsadidae > Diadophis > Diadophis punctatus. The sequence continues at coordinate 174,298,505 of JALIGW010000002.1, forward strand.
ACGATTGTTCTTGAAGGGCCTTTAGCCAGCGAATAGAGGTCCGGCAAAAAAACGACGCTGTGGCTGAAGCTCTTACCACCCAGGCAGCTGATTGATGGGCCCATAAGATCGCCTGCTCCGTCCGGCGTTCCTCCGGACGTAGTAGTTCCTCGCCATCACCCGGTAGAGGATTGGCTGAGTAGAGAGCCTTGATGGGCTCATCCACTGGTGGAACGGGCAGATGTTGTGCCAGGCCCTGAGCCACGTTATAGTATTTTTTGTCCAAAGAAGATGGAGCGGCTCCTGTGATAGGAGTCAGGCATTGTTTGGTGACTGCTTCGATGAACAGTTTTGGAGTCGGAATAACCTCCTCTTGAGAGGTTGTTTCCTCAAAAAGAGGATCAGCTGGCTCCTCTCCAGATGATTTGGACTCCACCGGAGGCATCTTTGCCGCTGCTCTTGCTTTATGGAGAAGCGACTTAAATAAAGCCGGATTGAATAGGCCAGTAGTCGTGGAAGGTTCAGGGGCAAGGTCTTCATCGGATGATAAGTCCAAATCCTGCCTCTGGTCATCTGCGTCACGCAAGGATTTAGGGGAATCCTGGAGCGCGGTGGTGTCGGTTTGTGGGAGCTGGTCCCATTCATTGACCGGCGTGAGTCGACGCGCTGGTGTTTGTGGTAAAGGCTGTTCTGTAGTTGAAGGCTTAGTGGCCGTAGTTTTTTGAAGGCCTGCAGCGATGCCTTCCTTAATGGCAGCCTGAATCAGAGCCTGAACTTCAGGGTTCTGAAAAATGGCAGATGGTGTGACTTGTTGGGTAACAGGTGAAGGAATTTGCGAAATGCGAGGTTCCTCCCAGATGTCATTGTCACCCAGACAAAGGTTGGGGTTATCCAAAGATAGAGCCCCTGATGATTGTCTGGAACGTGAAGGCAAATTATCGCTCCCCTCTCTTGGACCGGAGGAGGTTGAAGGTGGCTTCTTAACCTTCTCAGGAACTTTGTCGCGATGTCCCCCGTCCTTCTGTTGAGGATGACGAAGGGGAGAACGATCCCTGTGAGAAGTAGAGTTGAGCCTAGTTTCAGTCTCAGGTTGCTTCTCCTTGGTTGCTTTGGGCTTCTGCTTGGCCCCTTTTTCAGCCATTTGAAATTGGTGTTGATTGTAGCTGGTGGGCTCACGCACAAGGCGGTGCCAACAGCCAGCTAATTTTAAAAGAAGTTTAAAGCACACCATGGAAGCTTGCAAGATAGCCTGGCGTTGCTGAGTGCTTCTGAGGCTCAGTGTGAAGCCGCACTACGTGTGGAGCGCGATGACGGATGAGCTGTCAAATGCCGGGCTAGTCCAAAGGCGTTTGCTGGATGTGCCGGCTTCTCCGGCAACGTCAGTTGCTCCAAGCGGCGCCCCGCCCGTCAGCTGTTGAGCGCGAGGGCGGTGTGAGCTGTCAAACGCCGGGAACAGCCAGGAGGTGCAAAACGGCTTGGAACGGCAGTTAGGTATTCCCCGGTGACGTCAGGGGATTCCCTCTCTCCGCCCCGAGCACCAGCTGAGACGCGCGAGGGCGGGAGAGCCGTTAATTGCCGGTTTGCTTGTAAAGCTGTTAGATGAGCTCTGCGGCTGCGCACTTGTTGTCTGCTCTCAGAAACGGCAAAGTAAAGCTGTAGGATGAGTTCTGGGCATGCGCAGAAGGCCTTTTCTCTCTCAGCTGTTTGTCGGGCCGCTGTCAACTTCCAAGGCAAAAAACGGGCGTTGATGCCAGAATTCTGAAGGAGCGGCCTACCGGTCCAAACAAGCTATGGTCAGCACGATGAAGAGAGAGGCAGTATGAGGAAGTTAATAGCTCTTTTTGGGCGCAGAAGCGCAGGAGCTGATTTAAAGGGGTAATGACAGCAGAATTCAGGTTGTCAGATGTATCAGCTTACCCCTTGTAGCGGTCAGCGGCAGAGCCACCCTGGCCGATGGTCACTCAAGCGGACAGCTTCTGTGACTTCTATCTTGAAGTTGAATGGCCAGGCCGCTTTAACTGTCCTCAGGCAGTTGGTGGTGGATTTCACCAGAGGTGAATAGCAGCCACCAGCTGGAGCTATGTCAGTAGATGTAGTGTAGAAGAATAATAGGTGAAATAATCTGCTAGGTTAGGAACACTAGTCCTCGACTAAGGACTGAGTCGAAAGAGGGGGTGCCCTTCGGGGTTACAGCTTTTATAGAGTCTGACTCAGTCCTCATTGGCTGATGGATTGGATCATCCCATTCTTGGAGGCTAGCTCCGCCCACTATGGAGAAAGATACATTCATCAAGAATCATGAGGTACAACACTTAATGATTGTCATAGGGTATAAATAAGCAATCAGGAAACAATCAATATTAATATAAATCGTAAGGATACAAGCAACAAGTTAAAGTCATACAGTCATAAGTGGGAGGAGATGGGTGATAGGAACGATGAGAAGACTAATAGTAATACTAATGCAGCCTTAGTGTCCAATCATACTTGGCCAATAAAAAATTCTATTCTATTCTATTCTATTCTATTCTATTCTATTCTATTCTATTCTATTCTATTCTATTCTATTCTATTCTAGTCTATTCTAGTCTATTCTAGTCTATTTCTAGTCTAGTCTAGTCTAGTCTAGTCTAGTCTAGTCTAGTCTATTCTATTCCATGCATTATATATTTCCTGTTATGTATGGTTTGTGAATCTAGGGATCCTATATTCATTAAACCAACAGAGGAAAAGAATATCCATCTTGAGCTTTGATTTAGGGCTCACTTTCAATTTTAAGATACGTCTGCAATAATGTAAACATCACTAGGTTCTTTTTTATGTATCTGCCGCTTATATAGTCAAATGAAATATTTCAGTAAGAAAGTAAGACAAATAAAGCATGGTGAAATAACCCTTGCAGATACTGCAGAGACAGCTTGTAAGAGTGCAGGCTGACATGATGATAATTATACTGTAACTGGAAATGCTATTTTAAGGGCCATCTATCATTGCATTAAAGGCATATGGCAACCAGAGATTAGGCTTTATTAGTGCTGGCACCCTGATTATGGCATGCTTTTTTAAAAAAAGAGATTTGCCTGGCACTTACATCGTAAGTTAAATGCTTTTTAACGCAAGTTAGGCTTTCTCCACCCTCCAATGCGTTCTCTTTTTATTTAAAGATAAAAAGGATTGGGCCTGAGAATTGAAAACAAAAATGTCCAAAGCACACTGTCTGTTCAACTTGGGTTATGGATCAAGACGCCAAAGACAGAGTCAAGATTTAATCTCCAACATATGGCTTATATTTGCTTATTTATACAATGATTTATAGACCGCCCACTTCACAAGGATTCAAGGCAACTTACAAGAAGAAGAATCAATAAAAAGAACAGACAAAATATAGTCTAAATTAAGTAATATGGCAGCCAAATATTATTAGCAACCAAATATTGGGTAAAACAATAATGTTATCTAAACCTTATTGAAACCCAAAATGTAAGTGTAAGTCCTTATCTCAGATGATACAAGGTTACAAAGTGTAGGGATAGCACTGAGAAGGCACATTGCCAGTCCTCCACCTTCTCACTTTCTGTGGTACTGGGATGATCAGCATTCCTTCTCTTACAAGTTGCACAGAGTGAACCATGTCTGATTATGTAGGAATCTGGATGCCAAGCCATGCAGGGCTTTAAAATTTGAACTGGATTATCAGGAGCAAAAGATCAGATCCATACATGAAAGTCCAATTAAGCTGATTTATTGCTAATCATGCATATATACAGGAATCTTCTCAACAAATGGTTAGCACCAATGGTTAGATAAGGGTCAATGGAATTCAAGGAGGTTGGACTTCATTTGCTTGTGGCTATGTATGTAGGGATTCTAAGCTGATCCTTCTTTTGACTCCACCCCCAGGTTTTGCCACTCTTATATGGGTCAAGGTAACCACTGCAGCAGCTGGACTAGAGATGTAATGTTAAATCTATTGCCCCAGTTAGCAGACAAGCAGCCATATATTGGACTAAAGCTAAAACCTTCCAAGTTGTGGATGTATGCCATCTCAAGTCAAAAAAGCCTGTAATTAGTACACCATGCAGAGCTGGACAAAGCCCCCATTCAAGGTTTCCACCTGCTACCACAAGTCCCCAAAATCAAGAGAAGTGCTAAGAAGATACAGGTAGATCTATTGCTGACAAATAGTAACTTGGTCTTGCAGGAATTTAATCTGAGCTTATTTTGATCCAGCCAGACCCTGTACGATTGGAGCCCCAAAGAAGGCAGGATTCAGAAATGTACATTAAATGTTGATTTAATTATATTCCTATTATTTTAAAAGAAAGAAAAGGGATAAAAGAATAAGATTCCCCTACAAATTTCATTTTTTGCATGTACGTTATAAATGCCTTAAGTTTTTGAAAGGAAAATATGTAATAATGGCATTTTTGCTTGAAATACTTTTTTAGCCTTATTGAGCAGGCTAACTAAATCACTCATTTCTGTGATAATCCTTTATTTCTGAAAATGTCTCTTTCTGCCTTCTTGATTAACTCAACACCAACCCAAAAAGCACGTAAATTTAATCCACTTTCTGAAATATTTCCAAAGGATCAAGATAAAGAGTCTATTTTCCTTTGTTTCTAACACTCTCTATTTTATTGCTTGCCAGCTTCCATTATCCAATTTAAATATGTGTTTTAGAAATACACCCTCTGGAGAAAAGCCTATATTATTTTATAGTACAAATCCACAGGACTACCAAACCAAGTTTTTTGAATAAAATACACATGAGATATTAGCTTTATGATTTCATCTGTATTTGTTTTACAGAAACAGAAGATTCCCCCCCCCCAGTTATATCAGATGCACTGAGGATTAATTTTCCTCAATAGTTGGACATTAAGCGATGGTGAATTTAAATTAAAAAAGTACCTAACTCTTTCTATCCCACATAACTTGTAAGAGAGTATTTACCAGAAGCTTCCCTAATCTGTACCTTACACAAAAGATTATTTCTGTTGTGAGCCGCCCAGAGTCCTTGCGGAGTTGGGCGGCATATAAACCAAACTAAATAAATAAATAAATAAATTTAGATTACAGTTCTCAGGAAGATTGAGTTATCAGCTAGAACAGATCATAGGCCCTGCCAGACATTCAGTTTACTGACTTACAACCATTCGTTTAGTGACTGTTCAAAGTTAAAATGGTAGACGTATAGACGTATAGAATTCTTTATTGGCCAAGTGTGATTGGACACACAATGAATTTGTCTTTGGTGCATATGGTCTTAGTGTACATAAAAGAAAAGATAAATTTGTCAAGAATCATGAGATACAACACTTAATGATTGTCATAGGGTACAAATAAGCAATCAGGAAACAATAAATATAAATCTAAATCTTAAGGAAACAATCAATATTAATATAAATCGTAAGGATACAAGCAACAAGTTACAGCCATACAGTCATAAGTGGGAGGAGATGGGTGATAGGATGAGAAGACTAATAGTAATAGTAATGCATAATAGTAATGCAGCCTTAGTGAATAATTTGACAGTGGTGAGGGAATTATTTGCTTCAAGAGCTGAAGTGGTGCAGTGGTTAAATGCAGCCATTGCAGGCTGACTGCTAGTTCAACAGTTCAGCTGTTCAAATCTCACTAGGCTCAAGGTTGACTCAGCCTTCCATCCTTCCGAGGTCGGTAAAATGAGGACCCAGATTGTTGGGGGCAATATGCTGAACTCTGTAAACCGCTTAGAGAGGGCTGTAAAGCACTATGAAGCAGTATATAAGAAAAGTGCTATATTGTTTAGCAGAGTGATGGCGTTCGGGGAAAAACTGTTCTTGTGTCTAGTTGTCTTGGTGTGCAATGCTCTATAGTGTCATTTTGAGGGTAGGAGTTGAAACAATTTATGTCCAGGATGCAAGGGGTCAGTAAATATTTTCACGGCCCTCTTTTTGACTCGTGGAGTGTACAGGTCCTCAATGGAAGGCAGGTTGGCAGTAATCGTTTTTTCTGCAGTTCTGATTATCCTATGAAGTCTGTGTCAGTCTTGTTGGGTTGCGGAACCGAACCAGACAGTTATAGAGGTGCAGATGACAGACTCAATAATTCCTCTGTAGAACTGTATCAGCAGCTCAGTTTCTGAGTTGGCGCAGAAAGAACATTCCTTGTTGTGATTTTTTGATGACGTTTTTGATGTTAGGTGACCATTTTAGGTCTTGAGATATGATAGAACCTAGAAATTTGAAGGTCTCTACTGTTGATACTGTGTGTACTGGAAAAAGTGACTGATGATCATTTTTCACACTTATGACCACTGCAGTATCTTCATGATTATATGATCAAAATGCAGGCGCTTGGCAACTGGCATGTATTTATGGGGTTATGTGATCGCCCTCAATGTGGAATCCAAATTCATTTAAGAACTGCAGTGATTCACTTAACAACTGTGGCAAGAAAGGTCATAAAATGGCACAAAACTCACATAACAACTGTCTTGCTTAGCAATGGAAATTTTGGGCTCAATTGTGGTTGTAAATCAATTGTGGTTGTAAATCAAGGACTACCTGTAGTTGCAAGGTAGATAATGTTGGTGAGGGTGGATCTTGCCTTGATCTATGTGCTGTCAATTTCTACACCCAAGTTGTATGTTCACTTTTTACATGAAGAATGTCATCTCTGAGGAACTAGGATATTTTTTTCATCTACAACCACAAACAGAGCTGTCTCAGTATTGAATCCTAGCTTGAAAACTGACTGAAATAGGTCCAGATAATTCATTTCCTTGAAGGTCCTCATCTGCTTGTGCATTTATCTCATTTTTGAATGGGGGAGTTTATTCCCATCCAAGGTTATCTGGTATATTGGTTATCTATGGTTCACCTGACCTTGCTAGGGTTGAATCAAAGATAGTTCTTCCCATCCAAACCCACACAACATCCAGGCACTGGGGCACCTCAACTGCTGGCTTGGAGTTAAAATATATAGCTGGATATCATCAGAATGCTGATGATACAAAACTGGTGGATGACCTCACCCAGTGGTTGCAGGTAAATGTTGAAAAGATTTTCCAAAGTACCAGAAGGCAATGGATGGAAATTAATCAAGGACAGAAGCAACCTGGAATTAAGGAAAAACTTCCTAACAGCGAGGACAATTAACCAGTGGAACAGTAGTTGTCCTCAGAACCAGTAGTTTGTCTTCAGAAGTTGTAGGTGCTTCATCACTGAAGTTTTTTTTTAAAGCCACCTGTCTGAAATGGTATATGGTCTCCTGCTTGAGCAGGAAATTGGACTAGGAGACTTGGAGTCCCTTCCAGGTCTATTCTGATTGAAAAGAGATTGGGAAAGAGAATAGATGAAGGCCTAAAGAACAATCTCTCCCCGCAAACAAATTCAGACTGAAACAGGCCACAGAGAAAGAAAGGGAACTACTTTAGCACAGTGGCCCCAATGCCCAACCTATGAAGCCAGCTAAGAAGGATATCATAGTCAATAGTATTGAAAGCTACTGAGAGATCAAGGAGCACAAGGATGGATGTGTTGTAATGCACTGCCCGTAACGGAATGTGTGGAGGATCTTAGGGATTGAGGACAAGAGATGTGTCTAGGAAACAATCAGAAAAAGAGAAGCAGGAGCCTCCAGTGACCTAACAGTCAGAGAAAGAAACATGGCAAGTTCATACTTTCAGTCTTGCAAGATAGGTTTCAACCCTCCCAGGTAAATCAGACAGGAAAAACAACTAAATGAATCAATTCTACTTTACAGAATCAAGGCTACATTAACAGAACCTTTCAAGTTTGAAACTTTCTGTTGCTACTTTTAACTTCTTGATCCCTTAAGACAGGTCCTTTCTAAATTTTCTAGGCACATCTCTTCCCTTCATTCCCCCATTCTTCCACACATATCATTACACTGCCACAAGTGTAATGACAAGTGCAACCAAAGCTGTCACAGTACTAAATCCTAGGCTTAAACCTGACTGAAACGGGTTCAAATAATCCATTTCTTCCTTTCATCCTCACCTTGACCACCTTCTCAACAAGCTTCTCCAGGAAGGAGACGTTGGAGACATTGATGGTATCAAAGAATGTTGGGTCCGAGGAAGGCTTTTTGAGGAGGGCGTGCACCATCATCTCTTTCAAAACTGTGAGCACCATCCCCTCCATCAAAGGAACCATCATAGCATGGACCCAACTACAGTTCACTTCATCGGCTGGGACCTAGATCTGGTAAACAGGTGGCCAAACTCATAGCGTACAGTAAGATAGTCCTGCCCATGTTCTAGGAGTCAACTGAGGTCAGCTTGGCCTGCTCTACCCAATAAGAGTCCAAGGCAGAGGAATCTGAGTCACTTTATCCACCAGATAGCCATAATAATCATCATACAGTAAAGTCTCCTCAGAGATATTTCATCAGAGTGATTACATGTATCATTTTAACACTACTACAGACAATAATATATCAATTTATATGTAAGTGTTTTTCATGTTGCAGGGGTACAGCAAATAAACTACTAATATGTTTAGCACATGATATGTTATATATGCATTTTTCTTTTGGAAACTGCACTGTACATGAAGGGAATTCAACACCAGTCGGGTAATCATAGTAGACAGTGCACAGATCAGAATGTTCACTTCCTTGGATATTTATATTCCCTTCTCCAGTTGTGTTTATTTCCTCTCTTCATTTATTTAGGATAATGCAGAACTTCAACTATCAACAAAAACTTTTAGCCACATTGGAAATGTTCTCAGTGTTAAGTCATTCTGGACTGATGTTGTGGGCAGCAGAGGTCAGCCAAAATAGTACAGTAACACATGGCATAAATAATAAAAATCAGGTACTTAAATATTGGTCATAATAGGCTTTTTAAAGCCTTTACAGCATTAAATTAAAATTGCTTTGAATTACCGTATTTTTCGGAGTATAAGACGCACTGAAGTATAAGACGCACCTTAGTTTTGGGGGAGGAAAACAAGGAAAAAAGGCCTCCAAGCAATTTGCCAAACAGCAAACAGCAAACAGCACAGATGATATACACTGTTTGCTGTGTATTTCTGTGCATGTGTGCTTGACCCATAGAAATAGCAAAGAATTGGAGAAATGTACATTATGCCAGAAAGTTTTCTTAAATGTAGTCACACTAACTGCTCCCAATTATTAAAATAGATCTACTCCAAGGTAACTAAACTCTAATACTAAACAGAACACTGTTACATTTCATACTATACTTGTACAGAGCTGTTAAAATTAATTAAAATTTCTGGAAGTATACATTATTCTCTATTATTTAAAAGAAGATACAATAGCACTGGGCCTCTTTAGAGCAAGCATTTATTTTAAAAAGCTTCTATATTTTGTTAAGTTGTCTAGATTTACAGGGATCTCCAACCTTGACAACTTTAAGACTTGTGGACTTCAACTTCCAGAATTCCACAGCCAGCAAAGCTAACAAAGCTGGCTGTTGAATTCTGGGAGTTGAAGTCCACAAGTCTTAAAGTTGTCAAGGTTGGAGACCCCTGGCTCTAGAACAATAATAAAGCAGTCTTTAAAAAATAAGTCTAATAATTTGAACATTCTACAGACATTTATAGTTATTCACTTATCCCCTTCCATCCAGTTCAGCAAAAAATAAAAATCTGTGTGTCTCTCCCAGCTATTTGCCTTTGCAGTTTCAGTTTCACTTTCATTTTCCCACGTGGCAAATCAACTGTAGATCGGGAAGTGCTAGTGACTTGCTTGGCTTTATAGGCTCTTCCCTCTTTGCTGCAAACAGATAAATTGCTGGAAGACAGAGGCCAAAGGGTGGGGGTGGCTAGGTGGGTGGGGCTACATTCGGTGTATAAGACGCACCCAAGTTTTCACCCTCTTTTTGGGGGTAAAAAGGTGCGTCTTATACTCCGAAAAATACGGTATTTGAACATGCCAAATTATGCATTTTTATATGTTCCTATGGGATCCATGCAAAATGAGGAAAAAAACCCCACAAAATTGATATGTTTAATTGTCTTCCAGACAAATTTTTGTTCTATACAAATATATAATATATGCTTCATTGTGCTGTAAAGACTTAACAAAATAGTAAAATAATTTGGCTGATTCTTAGACATTCTTGCTACCAAATCCTTATGGTACAAATCTTAAAAATTGTCAGAAACAATGCAATGTGGTTAAAACAACCTCATTCAAAAATCTAAGACCAGATGTATACTTTTCATGACTGCCAACCATTCAGAAATTCCTAAGCCAAGCAATTTTTTTCTAGACTTCTTTTGATTCATTTTACAGGGGAAATGTTTTGAGACTCCTATTATGTTCTCTATTTGATAGATTTCATTATTTCCAATTTGCTTTTCAAAATTCAAATAAATTGCTTTGATATAAGAAATAGTTCAAGCACAAGATATACAGTATATATAACAATATACAGTATATGTTCTTCCATCCAGAATTAAGCACTAACTTTTGTTTACTTTCAGATATTCACTTGCAAATAAATATTGCGCTAAATATCACTTTTTATAATACAAAAAGCTATGGTATTTCAAATCTTGAATGACTTAATTTTAAACATCTATTTTCCTTACTTTCACAAATCAGTCACAGTTTTTTTAATTATCTATCATATGACTGTGTGTCTGTCTTTCTATCATCTGTCTGTCTGTCTGTCCGTCCATCCATCCATCCATCTATCTCACCACAGGTTACATTAAACATTTAAAAATATGAATTATGTTTACGAGGTTGTCAGAGGCAATAGGAAAGATAATTTCAATATTTTAAATTGTTTTAGAGAAAGATGTGTAGGCTAGGTTCATATATCCTAGCCATACAGTAAGTCTTCGAACTATGATTTGTTGAATATTTGGTCAACTTCACACATTAGCCAAAACAAACCAATTATATTATAGTTTAAAATGATTGCTAACATCTATGCAAATTTATGATTTCAGCACCCAGTTGAGAAAAATCTCCATTTGCTAAAAATGTTCCTACGCAATTTTAAAATATCTTGTCCTCAAGAATCATGTATGTTAATGTTTCTGGCAATTGCAGCTCTGTTTATAGTATTTCTAGACAAGAAAGATACTTGTCAGCCTGGAATCGTAAAACATTCACATAAACTGACCCTCAGTGAAGGAATTGTATGTTGACAACATAGAAATGTCCAATGAGGCCAACCAGAAGTCTAAGCAGTTATGAAATAAACACAATTCAAATAATAATAATAATGTACCACCCACACTTTAAGATTTAGGGACTCTTTTCTGCTTGCTTGAAAATAGAAGGGTGATATTTGGGGATGAATTACAATTACTGAATTTTATTTTCTAGAAACAAAACAAGACAAGACATGCAACTTTGCCAGAATCCAAGGGCTTGCTAAGATGCTTATAAGGAGTCATGTTGTATTCCACAACATGAGCATTTGCTAACCTTAGTATTACTGTTATTACTGGTCTTTTTTTTTTTGTCTGCTATCTCAATTTTACTATGTAAGACACCTAGATTTATCAAATACGTAAACAGAAAATCTCAGGCTGTACCATGATCTCTGTCCCATGTTGGATATACAGAACTAGTATTATAGAAAGCCAAGCTTTCCTCAGATATAATAATTAACTTTAAAATGGGAGAGGGAAGATGTGTTGATGATTCTAGTTTAATGCCTTGTATCATTAGGCTTTTTGTTATGAGGCAGAGATTCACAATTAGCTGCGATAATACTTTTTATAATGCAGATGCCAAAAAAAACACACCATAAATTTTAAGAAGAGAATGAATCACATAAAGCGGAGGGCGGGGGGGGAGCTACACTCGATGATGTCACCACTTGGGTGGCATGATGCCTCCGCCCTCTGCCATCGTGTTCAGAGTCACATTAGGTAAAATTCAGTAGAGAAATGTGTACCATGGGTTTCTGACAAATGAGGCTATTTTTAAAAATAAAATGAATTTGTTTGCTTCAAGAGTCTTCAAAAGAGGAAATTAAATTTGAGAGGCACACCCATTTTTGTGGTAATACAATTTGCACTTTCATATAACTCGCAGAACATAGTGACACAGAAAATCAGGGTACATAACAGAATTTAAAATGAGAAATCCAGATGGCAAAGCCATACTCCAATGCCAGAGCAACATTTTGTTTAAAGATGTTAAAGTTGAAAAAGTTAATTATGGATAGTTGGCATAAAAAGTGGAGAGGTTTAATTTAGTAGTGGGTTGGGATGTCAAAAGACACGCCATTTCAAAACAGGTTTGCAGTCTTCTGTCAATGAATATGTCTTTTGTTTTGGTTCTGCATAAGATTAGTCTCTGTCATATTTTTATACTTTTGAAATGTAAAGTATGAATAGAATTCTCCTAAACATCTTTGTTCTCAAGTATTGTATATTCGTATTAGCTTTTGATTTACTTTCTCTGCCTATAGAATCAGTCCACAAGATCTGAAAATGAAGGGATTGTTCTGGTACTCATAATCTTATTTTAACACATCACAAACTGTTTCTTTAATAATGATATCGTTTCTTCTCTTTTATAAATCGAGCTACCTAAGACATTACAAGTCCACTACCAGCTGCAGTAAATCTAGTTGGCACTTTGTTATAGAGATCTGAAAATATGTTTTCATGTTAGTAATTGGTCTTCTGGGTATTCCTGAATGACAGAGTGACGCTGGAAGAACTGACTCCTCTCAAATGAAACGAATATGCAGGAGTTACGGTTGGTTAAGGATGGTAGAAAATTAAAGAACCAGATAAGATATTTCTGGAAGTGAGATACCAAACAGTTTTTGCATAGGTGTAAGGATATTTATATGATAGAGTTTATTTAAAATACAGGGCTATATTCCATAAACTTCAATATAAATTCTATAAACACTATGCTACAGTATAGAAAATACTGTATAAATTTACAAAACCTAATTTGAAGACCAACTCTCTGAAATGTTAACATGCCAAAGATATTATCTATATGATTCATGATCAAGAGAGGGTTACCAGTTAGAAATTCAATGCATGAATTGCCCCATTTTGGGCCTAGCAGGCCTCCCTGCAGCCTCCTGGGACACCTGCACTCCCCCACCTCCCGCGCATGTGTGCATGACCCCTGCGCATGCACGCATGTTTTCCACATGCGCCCCATCCCTACGCATGCACAGCAGGAACCTGAAAATCAGCTGGCTGGTGGGAGGCGCGGGCGCATGCACGGTGGAGCTGAGCTGGGGCAACGGCTCGCATGCCCGCAGAGAGGGATCAGCATGCTATCTCTGGCACGCGTACTATCACGGACCTAGAGTTACCTTTAGGTGAGCTGGGTGGCATATAAGTTAAACAAACAAATAAATAAATAAGGATGCTGAAACATACTTCCTATATACCATATCAGATGTTTTGTTTTGTTAAAGGAAGTAACGACTTCATTATAGTTTTAGAGACACGTAGAGAAAAACACTGTAGAAAGAATGGAACTAAGCAGCTATCGAAGTCATGACTTTTAAACAAGATCTCTGTTATGCATGTTTGCCAATACATTTGATTAGTTAGATAATTAAAGAACGTAGAATAGAACATTTCTATTTGGCATGGTATAGTTGAGGACTCCAAGACAAGGCATTAAGAGAAACTCTGAATTGAGCAAAGTAGTCAGAGAAGTTTAAATTATGACTAAGGAACATTTTGCTCTCATTGAAGATCCAGGCAAAATTCAGAAGATCTATTGATGTGTTGCTCCTAAAGCAGGGTTGTCAAACTCGCAGCCCGTGGGCCGGATGCGTCACACGCTGGCCACACCCATGCCTGCTTTAGCGAAGGAGAAAAAAGTTGCAATATGTCACGTGACACCGCTGTGATGACGCAAGTTTGACACCCCTGTCCTAAAGCATAGCAAATAGCAGAAGAGTTGCCACCATGGATTCCACTGTCAAAATCATGGTGAAACCTCTGGCAACTTATAGGCTGTAAAAAGAGACACCATTGGATAATACTTATCACATTTTTGGAGAATACTTTCTTATCAGATACAAAAACCTAAGATAAATTTTGTGTGGGAAACAGAACAGGCCATTTAAACTATTTTTTAAAGAAAAACAGTTACCATTTCTTAAAGTTAGCTCTGCACAAAGACTATACTAAGCCATTAATTCTGCTTGGTAGAAACCATTTCTTCACTTGGATGTTTAGTCATGTACGGTAGTTAAAATTTACAGTGCAAATGCTGTTATTTAAACTGGAATTTGAGTTTAATAAAATCCTTTACACACACTGCTGATTTTCGTTGAGCATACTTATACTACTTTGACCGAATATATTTTTTTCAAGGAAAATGCAACTTTGCTATTCCCTTGAGGAATGGCAAATATGCATCAGAAAATGAAATGAAATGGTAAAACTGCAAACCATGTATATTGTACATCATATGTACTGTCCCATATATCATATATTTTGATACAATATGGGAAAACAATATGGAATGAATACATATGAAAACAGGTTAATAAGAAAAATACGTTGATCTATAGTTGGAAATCAAGCTTACAACACCATGATTGTCTGCATCTTTCCCTATAGTAAATAAGAGGGAGAATAATAAACAGCCATTTTCAATTAAAGACACTTCTCTGGAATTAATCAGGTGTCATTGTCAGGTCTTTGCAGAAAGACACAATGACGGCTTATTGCAAACATGTTCTTTTTTAACTTGGTTAAGTGTCATACTTTCCCCTTTTAAGTAAAACCATCAGGTTATGGACATCTCTTCCCAACCAATTATTTGTCACTTTTAACATCTACCAGCTCCTGTTTCTACTCAAGCAAAAGAAATGGTTTCATAACACGAGGCAGCTGAAGCCATTTTTATACACAATAATATAATAATAAAAGAGCCACCCAATTCATTTTCCATTACCTAGTGTCTTCAGAAATCAGGCTACAGTAAACAACTTGATGGTCTTGACATTTTCCTTCACAACTTAGTAAATGTCTTTGGTTAATGGTATTTTGCACATGACAGCAAACCTGGCTACGCCCTGAACACCTCCATTCACCTCGAGGTCTCCAGATGTGCTGGGACTGTAATTCTCCTGGATATGCTGTTTAGGAATGCTGCAAGTTTTTATTTATTTATTTATTTATTTATTTATTTATTTATTTATTTATTTGTTTGTTTGTTTGTTTGTTTATTTGTCAACAAGTGCAAGGAAACAGGACACATGAAAAAAATGACACAAATAAATGGATATAAAGAAGCAAAACATAGCCATAAACACATAAAACGAGTACATACAAATGGGTACAGTAGGACAGGGATGGTAGGCACATTGGTGCACTTATGCACGCCCCCTTAGGGACCTCTTAAGAAACGTGTAAGGTCCACGGTAGACAGTTTAAGGTAAAAGGTATGGGGGTTAGAGAAACTAACAACAGGATCAGGTAAAGTGTTCCAGACATTTACTACTCTATTGCAGAAGTCGTATTTTCTGCAATCAAGATTAGAGCGGAATACATTTAGTTTGTATCTATTGATAGCCCTAGTGTTATTGTGGTTGAAATTAAAGTAGTCGTTAACAGGTAGGACATTAAGGTAGATGATCTTGTGTACTAAGCTTAGGTCGGAACGTAGACGGCGTAGTTCAAGGTTATCCAGGCCTAAAATTTCAAGTCTACTGGAATATATATTTTTTAAAATGTTGCTGTGTTTTGTACCCTCCACCCACCCCATCCTAAAATGAGTAAAATGAATATCAACGTCTATGGAAGAAAAGCCGTTGAATGTGTAACTGCCATATGTTGGTGTTCACAGGAGCTGGGAAACTGATTAATGCAACTAAAGTTTTATTAAAGCAGTATTGTTTCAGAGAAACGTCAGTAAAGTTCTCTTTGAGGTCTTAGTGTAAATGCACAGAGGTGGAGAACAACATGTGCACCAGACTCCTTATCCATTTTGAAGCTTTCCGCATATTCAACTGAATAAGATTACAAATTAGGGCAGTGACCTCAACTCCTGACAAGTACAGGGTCATATCCAAGAACCCTTCTCAGTAATGAAGCAGAATTGATGCTATTACCTTCTTTCAATTTCCCATGTCAGAATATACCGTATTTTTCGGAGTATAAGATGCACCTTAGTTTTTGGGGAGGAAAATAGGGGAAAACAATCTGCCTACCAGGTATTCATCTGGCTAGCATCCTTAGTCTGGTCAGCTTCAGCACATTATTTTATCTCCTGGTTAGGACTTAAAAAAACCTTCTGAGAGAGTAACAATGAAAGAGCCTGCAAGCCAGTAAGAGCTGGGAAGATTGTTAGCACCTGGTTAGGGCTAGAAAACAACTTCTTTGGAGCAAGTAGAGCAATGAAAAAAAACCCTGCAAAGACTTAGGGCTGGAAAAACATTCTTTGGAGAGAGTAACAATGAAAAAGCCTGCAAGGTAAGAGCTGGGAAGATCTGTTAGCACCTAGTTAGGGCTGGAAAAAAAAGCTACATTCGAAGTATAAGACGCACCTGAATTTTCAGCCACTTTTAGGGAGGAAAAAGGTGCGTCTTATACTCCGAAAAATACGGTAGTTCCTAGTGGCCTCCCATTCAACTATTAATTAGATCCAACCTTATGGACTAAAGTTAGTGAGCTGCTATCCTTTAGCTGAGAAAATAGGACTACTGTATTATCTAGCTATAACTCAACATGCAAGTGGCTGGCGGGCCCCAGGGGGAGGGCCTTCTCTGTGGCTGGCCCCGTGCTCTGGAACCAACTCCCCCCAGAGACCCGAACCATCCCCACTCTGCTGGCCTTCCGAAAGGCCGTTAAGACATGGCTCTTCCTGCAGGTGGGGGGGACAGCTTAATCCATCTGAGCTTACCCCCCAAGTATTTATGTGGTTGAATGGATGGATGTTGTTGCTGCTTTTATACTGTTTTTTAAATTTTGTACTGTTTTTAAATTGTTTGAAATTTTGTCTATTCTTGTATTTCTTATGTTGTACGCCGCCCTGAGTCCTTCGGGAGTTGGGCGGCATATAAGAATAACAAAATAAATAAATAAATAAATAAGAAGAAGATCTTTTTCTCAACAGTGACTTTTAAGACATTATGAGTAACACACCCTCATAATATAAATGAATATCAAAGTAACTTTCTGAACAGTTTTTCCTCATACATTTAATTTTGATAGTGGAACCAATTTTTTTTTTTGAGAGATAGTGGGCTTGCCTGAAGTATTCAGAGGCTGGACAGAGGCTTGATGATTTAAATTTGCTAATTCTATGACTCCATACAATTAGTAATATAAATTTCTTTCATATTTTGCCAACAAGCCTATGACTCTTCAGAGATTGGTACACCAATGACGCATACCATTATTAAGTGTATTTCCAAGTCAATCTTCTTCCTCTTGTGCCATATCCGCCATCGGACGTTGCGATCATGTTGGCGATCCTATTTTTATCAACATCCAAGTCAATACATCTTAAATAAAATTGAGCTTTTAACAATATATACTAACAGTGCAACTGGAGTTTACAACATTTCATTACTCTTGTTTTTCCCAAGATTTAAAAAAAAGTTGGTGGGAGAAAAAGAATGCTAGATTTTTATTTAGAGAAGCCTGGATGGGAAATAAACAAATGCAAAGCATTTTAGGAGAAAGTAATGGAAAATGACGTCTGTATCATACCCAAAAAATGCATCACCATCTACTTGTAAGCCATCAGAAGCAGAAACTTACTTGAACTTTTTTTTTATCCCAAAGGACAAAAGAAAGTTCCCTCCTTTTTAAAAAACAAAAAAAAAAATCATTTGTCTGGTCCCAAATTACTACAATATACATTTTTCAAATACTGTATATAACAGTTTGCCAGCTAAAAACATGCAAATAAAATATAAATTTGCAAATAACACAAAGAAATTAAAACTAGAATGTTGTCCCTATATATCCTATTTCTCCTTCAATAGAAGGTATGGAAAGTTATTTTATTTGCATCAAAATAACTTATTCAAATGACATTTTGTACAACTTGCTAATTTTTCCCTTTTATTTTAAATCAGTAATTTCTCCCAAATACAAACAGGATGATATGAATCAAAGTTTATAGAATTCTGATATAATATGCTTGTGTGAACACATTTATGGGTAAAGCAAGGGCAAAGTCATATTTCAAGAACTCGCTTCTCAACTGATGCACACTGACTGAGCAGCAATTGATAGAAACAGGTGCAGTACTAAATTAGAAACATGCATGGTTTTCAAAGACTTGTCTTCTGGCTCCTTCCCTAGTACAGTTCTTTACTTTAAATTGCGCCGAAGCATTCCTTCTCTTAAGGCCAAGCGGTGCCAGAACAGTAACTAAATGCATGAGAGAGTCACTATTTGGCCAGCTACACTCACAAGCGATAAACTCCAAGTCAGATTTGGCAATGACTAATAGCTACAACTTTGCTTTAAAGGGGAGTACAGTATCAGAGTAAATCATAAGGATATCTTAAAGCAAAACATACATATCTCTTTTTTAAAGCTGTTCATAGTTATCTGCCCCACAACTGTTGTTGTAACACATCGTTTTAAAGAGGAACACCAATATGCATGATTATTAGAGTGCTTATTGGAAAAAATAGGCATGTTAATGAATTAATATACATATACATACATATGTGTGTGTCTGCATATTCTGTACCTATACTGTGTCTGTACACACACACACACACACACACACACACACACACACACACACACACATGCATATAGTATAGAAATTATGGAAGAAATAATTAATTAGAATGCTCTTTCAGGTTTGTTTACATTTCAAATTGGTAATGACACTTTACATCTTCACCCTAGCTGCAGATGTAAAAATTTTAAAATAACTTGCATGATTTGTGGATAACAAATGTGTAAGCATAGAGTAAAAACAGCCTCCTAGAAAACAGACAAAAACCACTGATTCCTGGGCTCCTACAGGGCAGGGTCAAAAGAGCCACAATGATATGATAGAAGCAGCATCTGGTTTTTATGAATGTTGTACGTGCAGCACATATAAAAACTGTTGCATCCCCTCAGGATGCCGGTTTACCTCAGGACTGTTCCTGATTGGCCAGAGCGGGCGCTGTTTGAAGGCTTCCTATTGGCTGGCGCATCTGACAGCTGGCTATAAAAGAGCTGTCAGGTGCGGCTGAGGCGCGGGTTGCTTTCTACTACGTTTGTTGCTGGTTGTTCCTAGCTGTTGCTCTGTTAGCCTTAATAAAGGCTTTGTTGGCTCTTGATTCGTTCGTGGCTCAGTATCCCACCTTCGTCACCAGTGAAATATCCACATGGGCTGAGGACATAAGAACTGAGGCAAGATGAATCAAGAGCCAACAAAGCCTTTATTAAGGCTAACAGAGCAACAGCTAGGAACAACCAGCAACAAACGTAGTAGAAAGCAACCCTCGCCTCAGCCGCGTCTGACAGCTCTTTTATAGCCGGCTGTCAGATGTGCCAGCCAATAGAAAGCCTTCAAACTCCCGCTTCCATACAGTGCCCGCTCAGGCCAATCAGGAACAGTCCTGAGGTAAACCGGCGTCCTGAGGGGACGCAACAAAGCCATCACAGCTGCCACATGGACTTTTTGACCATGCTCTATGAATGCCTGTTGGTGAATGCTTCTTCTCGCTATGTCAGCTTGGAGCACAAAATTTGGCTTCTTAGTCACCTCTGAAGTCACCTTTCCTGTCAGTCCTAGTTACCTCCTTGTCTCCTAGTCACAGACCCAGCAAAATTGGACCCAGCAATTTTAGCTAACTATCGCCCTGTCTCCAACCTTCGCTTCGTGGCGAAGGTTGTTGAGAGTGTGGTCGCACGACAGTTTCCCCAGTACTTGGAGGAATCATCATACCTAGATCCTTTCCAGTCGGGTTTCAGGGCCGGGCACAGCACGGAAACGGCATTGGTCGCATTGGCTGATGATTTCTGGAGGGCTCGGGACAGGGGTTGTTCCTCTGTCCTGGTCCTATTAGATCTCTCAGCGGCTTTTGATACCATCGACCATGGTATCATGCTGCACCGGTTGGAAGAGTTAGGGATAGGGGGCACCATTTTTCGTTGGTTCTCCTCCTTTCTCTCCAACCGGTCGCAGTTTGTATTGGCAGGGGGGCAGAGGTCGTCCTCGAGGCCTCTTACATATGGAGTGCCCCAGGGGTCGATTCTCTCGCCCCTTCTGTTCAACATCTATGTGAAGCCGCTGGGTGAGATCATCCGTGGCTTTGGGGTGAAGTACCATCAGTACGCCGGCTTTTTTTCATTGCTACTTGCTCCTAAGAAAGTTTTTTCCAGCCCTAAAGAGGTGCTAAGGATCTTCCCAGATCTTCCCAGCTTGCAGGCTTTTTCATTGCTACTCTCTCCGAAGAAGTTTTAATTGGAATTTGTAATTCTTCAATTCTAAGGCTGGATTTATATATCTCATTAAGTGAAATGTGATTTAATTCTAGTAAGTAATTAAATTACCATAAATGGTTTAAAATGAGTTGTGAATGTAGCCGTTTAGGAGTTATTCTATACAGTAATGCATGATTAAGAATTGAAGGTTTCAATTCATATTTAAACTTAGTAAGCTGTATTACAATAAAACTATTTTTAAGGAGCACAGGATTGGCTTTTAAAATAATGACAGCAACAAAATGTGTCTGTCATGACAATATGATTTATTAGCTCTCCCTTGAAATATATCTAGATTTTTATATACTGGGTTGCAGTTTTTCCAGAGAAACCTGTCTAGTTTCATAAACATATTATCGACATACAACTACTTCATATTTTTTTTGTTATTTGCTGATTTCAAATTCCTCCAGCAAATTAGTTTGATCATGTAATTCATGCCTCTACTTCTGACCTTCCTTTCCTTTTCTCCCTGTCTATGCTGAAAAGACTTTAAAAAAAATAGACATTTAACATTTAAATTAAAAAAATAGTATCCTTCAAAATGCAATTCTCACATACTTAAGTTTATTTTTTTTAAATGGTCACAAATCAATCATATTAAATGTTGGAACATTTAATATGATGCTCTTGCAATGATTTGTTTAAAAAATGATCTGAATGAGTTTTTTGCTTCTGGAAAAGCAAGCAATGGAATCTTAGTTACATGAAAATTATTTATCCACCAAAGCAGGGATTCTCAAACACTGTGATAAAACAACCCCTTAAAATTATACATGAATTTGTGCGATTTCCTCTCACCAATGAATTAAAGCACTCATTTCATATGGATTAGGATTATGAAAGAAAGAAATATACCACTTAATTGCAACAATTCAATTCTAAGCTGTGTATGACATTTTAAAATGACAGATTTTAACACCTATTTGCGTGATTTGTTTATAAATCTTTTAATCTGATTGGATTCATTATTTCAATGGGCAGCATCTTCTATAAAGAAACACAAAGAGATCATTTTTCTCCCCTAACACAAGTGAGTAGTGAACAATTCATAATATCTGATAACAGGTTGCCACATGATCATTGCGTGTTAATTGTTGCTGCAGAAATGAGTATTAATTTCTCCATGAAATATGCTATGCTTTAATTACTGCAAACTACAAATTTTTATTAATTCTTTTGACATGATCCTGGATAATGATAAATTTAATTTTTGTAAAATACATAAGTAGTTAAGCAGATTATTAAATCACTTCCTTTCAAAATATTGTTCAATAACATAAATGAAAATATAAAAGCTACAATATTGTTAGCAGTTCATGAAGAACATATGTTCTGGCTAAGAAAAGGAAGCTGGACATCTAATTTGGAAGCTTAGTAATACTCAAAGTCTAGCTTTAATACCATGCAGCCTTAAAACCTCCTTTAGTTGCTTGCTATCATCTGCAGAGGTGTTAAACTGGCGGCCCACGGGCCGGATGTGTCACGTGCAGGCCAAGCCCACCCAGTTCCGCGAAGGAAAAAACATCACGATACATCACGTGATGGCAATGTGACGCAGCGAGTTTAATACCAGTGATCTAAAGGGTTCCTGCACCACAGTGTGAGAGAACTTCTACTCTAAATAAATCTTTGAAATGCTATACTTTCTTACTTTAACTGTAACATTGAAGAAACCACTGTAATATATAGGAATAATAGTAGAAATAAAAGAACTTCATAACACCATAACAGCACAGTTTTACTACAATGTACTTGTCTTGGAAAGGGATTCCTTCTACTTTTGTTATACATTCCAATCCCACTTCACAGTGAAAACTACACACTATGAAAAGTGATACTGAATTTAAGCCAATTACAGTAGCTGTAATTAGGTTATACAATAGTCAGTTCAAAAACCAGAAATATGTTTGCCATCCAGCACCAAGCAGCCTGATGTGGTCTTTGACAAACTGATACCCTATGTTTCCAGCAGATACATAATCTAATTTGATGGGAGGTTGCATATCAAGGTGATTGCATTTCATAGTTTCAGTGTTAGAATTTTAGTATGTGGGGTCCTTAGTGCTCTCTGAGCTTGCTTGTTTTCTTGCAGACATTTCATTATCTTTAACTAGGTAATATCATCAGTGCTAGTGATATTTTAGTATGCATCATTCTGGGTATTAAGCAAATAGAAGAATAATGAATTTTTAAACAGCAATAAAGTTACATATTTTAAACTCTAGAATACAAATTTAGAATGTGCTTTTGTGGAACCATGATCAAGCAAAATTAACAACAACAACAACAACAACAACAACAACAACAACAACAACCAATCACTTGTCCCTTCCCGCCCTTGACAGTTAAACCCCTTTAACAAACCTACGTTTTGTAAATAAAAGTATTTTGCCTCTTTGTGGAAAGATGGGAGACACCTCAGAGAAAGCCCTCTTTTGCATTTCCACCAGTTGTATTTTTGATTGTGGTAATCCCCCCAAAAGAGCTACTATTCAACATCTATTAAATTACAGCCTGAAATCCAACTAAAACATGTCTAGACAATCTGCTTCCTCACAGATACTCATCAACCACAGACCAGCCACTTTCTTGACAATTTTTCCTAAAACGAGAAAGTTGGAGACAGGAAATAATTATCTAAAATATTTGGGTCCAAGGATGGCCTCTTCAAGACAGGAGGTACCACCACCTTCTCAAAGAGGTCAACAGCCTCTCAAAGACTCAACCCCAGATCACTTCTCTGGCTGTTTTTGCAACCCAGGAGCACCTTGGATCCAGTAAACAGGTAATCAAACTGACAGCACTGTGAATCCTATCCACTCATTCGTTGTAACTTATCGCACCACAAGAACGGGTCCAAAGCACCTCGGCAGAACTGTCCAGTCAGAATCATTTAGTTACATCTAACCCTCCAAAAAATAAAGTCATCCTGTGTTCCCTACCAGACAAGATATATACAATCATTTACCATCTCATCAGAGAAATATGTATGGGTGCCAGAAGCTGCTCTATTTTTTAATTTCCTCTTTGTTCCACCTATTTTATTACAAGATAATTAATTGGTATTCATGCAATTTGGGATGCTTAAAGGCCATCTATACATATGCTATGAAGCTACAGTATGTCCAAAACGCTCTCTATTCAATTTACCAGCTGTGGGCTGGACAATCATAATGTGAAATCCTAGTTTGCATTGAAATCTAATACCGCTAACCCTGACCAATCATACCCAAATAAAAGAAACAAACCCCTCAGAAATTCAAAGTGGGAATCTCTTCTATTGTACCTCCAAACACTTATGACGCAAAATTACACATACATTGACATATAGAGAAAACTGTATTTGGCATACTGTAGAAAAAAAGACGGGAAAACAATTTAGAAATTAGCCAAAACAATTACTTTGCTTGTCTGCAAGACAAATTCTTGGCTTAATTTTAATATTAATTTAACCATAATCTATAACATCTCAGACCTATTTTCATGTACACATGTTAGAGACCCCACATATCCACTTTATGGTCTGTTTTTGTTGCTCCCCTGTGGGAGGAGGTTTTGAAGTATTTCTAGCAGGACTACCAGATTCTGTAACAACTTTGTTCCCTATGCCATCCGTCTGGTAAACTCGCAAGATTCGTTTCTCTCACCATGTACGTGTATACATCTGATCTAGACTGTGTAGTTTCTCTGTGTCATATATGTGGGTAAATGCATAATTTCGTATTTATTTATTTATTTATTTTGTCATGTTTATGTAGTGTATATTGGAGGTGGTGACCCTTTGAGAGCTGTATGCAACGAAATTTCATTTTAATCTATGCCGATCAGTGTACATTCAAAGTGACAATGAAGTTATTCTAAGTCTAACTATAGCTTGAAAAGAAAAAAAAATTGCACAATGACTCTTGACTATGTGAATTTTATGGGGCTTAACTGAAACAGAACAAGCAAACATTTAAATTGAGCAGTTTTTATAAACAACCATGAACAGAACCACGAACAGAAAACTATATACACAAGCAAGCTATTGTAAATGCACGCATACACTTACCCTCATGGAGCAAGTCAATAATCCTTCTTGTACTAAAGTGACATATGCAATTTACACTTGCTTGCAAACTTGGTAGTCAGCCAGTCTCAGTATTCTGGTTCATCAATGTTCTGGACACTTGAATTACTCTTCTGCAAACAACTCTAGCTCCAAACAATCAGAAACTGTAACCATTCCCAACTGCAGCTGGGAGAACACAGCTCTACACGACTAATATAAACAAAACAAACAGACACTTCAGATATAAAAATTGCCCAACTCTTACACGTCTGGTATGTTACGTTAATTCAATTTACCATATACAAGGTGACAACAGTCTTTATGTTTTCTCTCCAGCAATCAAATTCAGCTCTCCAATTACCTGTGCCGGTTTCTCTCCAAATTTTCACATGCATGAAGATTCTGTCTTTTCTAAGCTAAATTATTTTAGCCAGACAAGGTCCCCAGCTGATTCTGAACTAGTTCGTATTGTTCAGTTCTATTGTTGGTAGAATTGGAAAGAAGAAATGCTAAATATAGGCCCCTGACCTCCTGACAAGAACAAAAACAGAATATACATTATTCAATTATATAATATATATAAATGTCAAGGGTCTCTTTGAATGGGCCTGCAAGGAGGCCCAATTGTAATTCAAAGTCCTGGTTTTTCAGCCAGAGTTGCCTTCTAATGACCAAGTTAGCTGCCATGCCTCTATCTGAAAATCATCTGGGTTACAATTTGTTATGAAGGTGTCACCTTTGTATATTTTATTCAAGTTCTCCTTGGGAGAGTTCTAGTTGTTCCAGGATAGAATTTGGTGCCACTGATGGGAAAGGAAGGGGATAGATAACACTGAAGATCTTGACAGAAGGAGTCCTGATAAAGCCAAATAATTTATGGGTTGTCTGGAGTAATGAAGGGTTGTATCCAGAAAGGAGATAGCTCTTCCCACAGAAAACTAAATCAATTAGTGAACTGAATGAGAGTCATTTTCAACTATTAGAATCCCATAGGATTATATCATTCTCCAGGGGTTTCCATATGTGAGGAGATTATTTTACCTGTTTAATGGGCGCCCTAAAATCTTTGTCTGTCTAGAATAGCCAACTAGGGAGGTTGGGAACAGTAGCTGTCCCAATGCTCTTCTCAGTAATTTCTTTTTCTTCTTCCATGGCAGAAGGAAATGGTAGTTTTACTATAAGAAAATTTATTGAAATAAAAGCAAATATTTTTAAAGATGGACCAATAGGAGCAAGTAAGAAAAGCATCTCTTCTAGACTGGGAAAAGGGCTGCACTGTATTCACCACAGATTAACCCTGAATGAAGCTGGTTTACAGTCCTTGGTCACTTTGGCTATCTAGGATTAGGCAGCTACGTTACCTTGAGTGAAAGGTCTCCGATCAGCATGATTAATTTGTAGATTCTGTGCCTTTATCATCAGAGACTCAGCAGTGCTCCTCAAAACACAAAAACTTACAAAATTGTGACAGTGATTCACATGGGCTCATGTCAGTAATATGGGATAGCCATAGTGCAGGGATGTCAAACTCGCGTCCTCATGGTGGCATCACGTGATGTATCAGGACTTTTCCCCCCTTTGCTAAACCAGGCGTGAGCATGGCCAGCACGTGATGCATCCGGCTTGCGGGCTGGGAGTTTGACAGCCCTGCCATAGTGGCACTTTGTTGATGATTTTTTATTAGTAGCAAAAAAGATTAAGATGGTTCAAGGGTCATAAAAAGAGCAAATATTAATCTATTTTCAATACTGTTTCATCACTACAGTAGACAACAATTGTCTTAGTATGTATAAACATCATGTAAACTTTAGAAATTAGTCCTTTTCTTTGAATATTATAAAAGAAACAGATGCTTCTTTTTCTGCTCCTTTTTATTTTCGGACATTCCTGGTTAAAGGACATTTTGTTCCACAACTTGGACACATTAGGTACAGGAGTTTGGAAGTGAAGTACCATTACTGCATTTGTTTTCCTAAAGAGACAAAACACCATGCAGCATGCTTAATTAGCTGAGATTGGATTGTTTTTATAAACCAATGCAATATTAAGAGCAGACAATCTCTGTAGAACAAAAATGATGATGTAAATTATTCCCATGTGATACAATTGTCTGGAAATAAAAGCTATTTTGATTAGAATATATTAAATATTTCTTCTATTTCTTGTCTGATGTATGCATCAACTATGACATTGCAGTATCCTGTATAAATGGACAGCAGATGTTAACATTAAGATAACAAGGAGATATACATGGTTTTGATAATGGAACAATAGATCTACTTCCATGATTGAAAATGCAAGTAAATGTGATATTTCTGAAAATTATTCAATATTAAACATAGAGAACATTTAAAAGTCACCTGGGATTTCAACATTCCACTCTTACTTCTTTATGTAGATAATTATCTGAAAAAGTTAAAGCACTAACATGCTGATTATCGCTATTCCTTGCTATGTCATAAACTAC
Source organism: Diadophis punctatus similis (assembly GCA_023053685.1). Taxonomy (NCBI): domain Eukaryota; kingdom Metazoa; phylum Chordata; class Lepidosauria; order Squamata; family Dipsadidae; genus Diadophis; species Diadophis punctatus. The sequence continues at coordinate 174,325,398 of JALIGW010000002.1, forward strand.
TTCCCTGGAAAAGGTTTTTTTGGGAAGGATTGAGAGTCATCAGGGTGCTGCAAAGTAGCTACTGTGTTTACTTTGATTTCCAATACAGGTATACATGAAGCAATATAAAGCATATGACGGTCATAGGCAGGAACAGGTCTATATTTATTTGATTTGTATTTCAAATTCTAATGTATGTTTCATTGGGATCATTAATTGTTAATAGGAACATAGTCATGCAATCAAATCAGTCTTAATTTCTAAGTACACTTATCATTTTAAAATGTACTAAGTATGTACATATTAAGGGAAATTATACTCACACTTACATATTACAAAAAACAAATCTTGCTAAAATACATAAATTAGGGAGAATGCATACAGCTTTCCATTGCAGGTTTTTTTTTAAAAAGCTACTAACTGGAGACTTCAACTGGTGCAAAATGCGGCTGCGTGTGCTGTGGTGGGTGTCTCAAGATACACCCACGTAACACCTATACTCCGCCAGCTGCATTGGTTGCCTATTGGTCTCTGGGTGCAATTCAAGGTGTTGATCATCATCTTTAAAGCCCTACATGGCTTAGACCAGGCTACCTCCGGGACCATATCCTACCTCATACTTCCCTTCGACCGGTTAGGTCCCACAGAGTGGGTCTCCTCCGGGTCCCGTCAGCCAAACAATACCGACTGGCGGGGCCTAGGGGGAGGGCTTTCTCTGTAGGGGCCCCTGTTCTCTGGAACCAACTTCCCCCAGAGATCCAAATTATCCCCACCTTGCTGGCCTTCCGAAAAGCCATTAAGACATGGTTCTTCCTGCAGGCGGGGTGATTTTGAGACAACCTTACATCTGATGTCTCCCCCATGTATATATGGTGTTATATGTTTCTTTTAATTGTTTTTAAATTGTTTTTAATGATTTGCTTGGTGTTCCTTAAAATATTGTACGCCACCCTGAGTCCTTAGGGAGTAGGGCGGCATAGAAGAACTTCCAAATAAAATAAATAAATAAGTAAATGCACAAATGGATTAGAATGAACTTAATCTTATAGAAACTATATCAGAAACTGAATACAATAATTTTATTTATTTATTGCAAATATTTGTATACCAACAATCCAGAATAACTCCAGAAAGTTTACATGACATAAACATGATATAAATGTCAAATATGCCCTCAATCCTGCATATTCCATATCTATATCTTTATGAATTAAGAACAATGAACAATTAAAACAGGCCAAAATTAAAAATCCAAGAAAGGCAATCTGATGCTACCACTACCCTACCAGAACAAGATTCTTTTAAATGATTTATGAAAAGTGATTGAGTTGGCATATTCCAAAGGTATAACCCATTTCCTATGTTGGGGCTGCTGTCATGAAATGGATGCCTCTCTGGTCCCTTATCCCCTTTAATCTAATGTGGAATGGGAACCTTAAGCCCCATTTCAATGGGTATTGGTAACCTGGGAAGTGACCAAAGGACCAGTATTATTTTATCCATGGACTTCCACCTCCACCTCCTAAGGAATGAGACCATGCCCAAACACTAATCAATTTTTAAAAATGGAACAGAGCCAGATGGTTAGTAATAAAAAGCACTTCCATCTTCCTGGGATCAATTTCATCAACCAGCCTTGTCTCCCAATTTCAGAGTTTGACATAATCCTCAATATCGGCTCATCATGTATTTGAAATAGATCTTCCTAAAAGAACTTTTACTGCTGCAGATGTCAACAAAAAGTTTATTAATGAGAAACTGATCCAACCACAGAAAAAGGACTGATGATTCTTTCCTCTTTTTTAAAAAAATCATGTATCATCTGATTTAAGGTGAAAAATATGTCTAATAAGTGTCTACCTATATGTATGAAACCCAGGATGACCTGGGACAAGTCTATGGATGCCAGTGAGGTTATGACATCTTGAATTTTATGGATCTCACACCCTGGACATGGAGATTAAAACTCTCAATGCTAGAAGTATGGAGGAGTCCAACATCAGCCTAGCTCTGAGATCCATGAATTGAGGCAGGACCACTACTGGATAGTACTGACAGATTTTGACAGCACTGATAGATTTTCTCAGTCTTGCTGAATGTACATATGGTGTGCCTATTAACTCTTAGGCTGAAAACCTTTTGTAATTCATAAATTTCAGGAGTATCCAAAGTGACAGCAAAGATGAATTGTTTTTTTATTTATAAAAACATTGTTATGGAAATTTGATGGAGAGCAGACTTTATTGATCAATTGAGATTAAACCAAAGTTTGCCGGTTATAGAATTTGCCAACATATTTCAGGCAGATGTCAGACATGTTGAGGGTAGAGGAGGGTAACTCTTTGAAGTAATAAGCCAATAAATTTCACACCATTGAATGAGAGAATGTTAAAAGTGAATTAGAAATGCAGAAACTTCTGAAGAAGAAATGGTGAACTGAAGACAGCTCTGCTGAGAACAGAGCCAATGGCAACAGCAGAATGAAGAACCAGTGAGTGGACTGGCTTTTTGCAATTCTCTCCAGAGAAGGACAGGACTTGGGATCACCCACAAGGGCTCCAGACAGTTGCTCCTTACAAGGACACCACAGGATAGCAGTCTTTGGCAGGTTTAGCATTCTGTGAGTTGAGAGAACACCATTTTAGCCAAAATGCCTGGGTGCCTTTATGGACATAGGGTTCACATACTTCCTTTTCTAATTTCTAGTCACTTTGGGAAATTGCTTGTGAACTGCTTTTTGACTATTAAGAACCTTTGGATCAACATTAATTGATTATTTATTTATTTATTTATTTAATTAATTAATTAATCCAAGATCAGGGGTAGGCAAACTACAGCTCTTTGAGGACCTGTGGACTTCAACTCCCAGAATTCCTGAGCCAGCCATGCATGCATGCATGGCTGGCTCAGGAATTCTAGGAGCTGAAGTCCACAGGTCCTCAAAGAGCTGTAGTTTGCCTACCCCTGGACTAGATGACCTGCAAGGTCCCTTCCAACTCTGTTAATCTGTAATTAATTAAGCTAGACTGGAAAATCAAAAGAACATCCTAGGAAAAGGCAAAATTTATATACCATGTTTTATAGCACTGGGTGAGTTTCCTTTGATCCTTAGTGAAATAAGTTTTAAACAAAAATTTAAGGACTAAAATTGGAGGAGGGAGAAACAGCAAATGAATGATTAGAACATTGGTTTCAGAAAGTTACAAACGGATTAAGGGTTCCAATACATTTGAAATAAGATTTTGAAAGTAATTCTAAGAATTCTTCCCATGACAAAAGGCTGATTTTTAAAAATTCTTTAAAAAGTATGATACGATGGGTCTTTAAACCTCATTTCACATTTGGAGCTGCAGTTTATCTGAATCTGTCACATAAGAATATCATTATTTTTATTATCTTTTCTTCTAATTGTCCTTTTTTCTGATATATGCATGTAATAAATTTTATTTTAAAGGGGAAAATAAAAATAAAACAGCTTACTCAACATGAAAAATAATGGTTGCAAAAATGATTTTCCAAAACCAGATGGCTAACCTAAGAAGTTCAGAGAAGACCCAGAAAAAAATAATGATAACACTTCAAGGGTGCCATCAGCATCCTCAAGAGTGTTTTTTTTTTAAGGATAAAGATTTCAATAGACATAAATATTGTTTATATTTTCTTTACAATGAGTCACAATCTAGCCCCGAAGTCCTTAACTAATCCTATGGCCTACACAGAATCACTATAGTAAACAATCTTTTGTTGCAAACTAACATTGCACAAAAAAGCAGCAATGGCATAGCTATTAACATAGTAAATTTTATTCCTAATATGAGTCATCAAGAATGAACAGCTGGCTTCTGATAGCTCTCTCAGCTCTTTGACTCGCTCCTCTAAAATTAGGAGGAGAAATTGCTAACAAAATATTGAGTCTGCCAAGATCTGTAACCTTTCCAGGATTACTGACCACAGCAAAATTTGTGATTCCCTCTGCTACTGTTAGAAAAATATTGATTTCCTTTCATGTAACTAAAATGGGCTTTAAATAGCAGGGACCACATCTGCCCTATCCTGGTTTACCAGCATTTGCACTTCAGAGGCAAAATGTGTAATCAGAAGCAGGGAACATCATAAAAGCCACAGCAGAATAATACAACAGCATTAAATGCTATCAAAAGACAAATCAAAACTTATAAATCTTCTACTGTCATGAAAACTGACCTCTTACTCCCTTTCTGTATTTTGTAGAATACTGCTTGTTCCTCAAGAGAACAGCATGTCGGTTGCAAGTTAATGTATGTATGCATCAATAGAGATGAGAGAGTCCCGGAGATCAAGATAGCTAGTTTTCATTTCATTTTAATTGTCTAAGAAAAATGCATATTTTCTTTTCTTTCTTTTAAACAGGGTTTAAAAGGACATTTGGTTTTAGAGTGGTCATGTCAGGGGTGGGTTCTGGATCCTTTTGCTCCCGGTTCGCTCAGAGTCGTGCTGTGCGCGTGCGTGCGCTTTGCGCACACCCGCAGCAATCAAAAATTAGCTTCTGCACATGCGCAGAAGTAAAATCCAAGATGGCGGCACCCACGGAGACACTGACAGAACTGGCTCCATGATGTCATCGCCAAATTACTACCGGTTCTAAAGAACCGGTTAGAACCGGTAGGAACCCACCTCTGGTACTTGTCATGATTCAGAAAAAGAAGAGACTGGGATGTTTGGCACAAGGTTAAAGTTCCTGAAATCCTCTCCTCTCCTCTTCATTTTCAAATTAAAAATCATAGTCATTGCTAATCTTTATTAAAGCAATGCTTGAAAGACCATAATTCCTCTTAAAACATCATAAAATGGAAGGACTGAAGAAAGACTTCAGCAATTGGAGGCAGATCTTTGGGGATCTTCATAATCTGTTATTTCTCTCAGTAATGAGAAGATTTAGTAGAGCTAACCCAGTGTTGCACATGGGGAACCTACATAAATGTGCTTTCAATTTTTTAAAGCAGCCATGTCTTTTTTAGGAACCATGGCAATTGCAGAGGGTAGCTAAAAGATCCTGGCTGTTTAAAAGAGATGCAATGTTCACCTTCCTATGCTGTCTGAAGCAGTTTTCCCTCATTACTTGTAAAGTTCCACATAGCTATAAAAATGGGATACAGTATGCTTCGGTATATACCGGTAGATCACAGAATTCAGATTTTTCTGGTACTGAACTATATAAACCCTAAAACAGGTTAAGATAAAATAGCTCTGGATTCTGCAGTATGTTTTATTTTCTTTTTTGATTGCCTCATGTCCTGAAACATATGACTAAGATTTTCATTTGATATATACTTAACCTGGCACTAAGCCTCACTAAACTCAGTTTAATTTTAGTTTTGGACAGACATGTATGGGATTCCATAGCAGAGTTAATAATATTTTATTCCAATGTGCATATGTCTTTATTTATGGGGAGAAAACATCAAGATGTCAAACACAAATCAAACACAATAATATCTAAAATCAGAAATGCAATCCAGCTTGAAGAACAAACGAAAATACTATGCACCACAACGTTAATCATAAGCCCATGCATCAATATTTTCTAATAACCCTAACCTTACTACCTAACCCTACAACTCTAATATGTATTAACCTAAGAAAATAAATTATAATTGTTTCAAACCAGAATGTCACAGGAATGCTATCAGAAAAAATAAGCTTTCTGGAACGGTTGCATGCCACTTTTGAATAGCTCTGACTTTCTAAAATGATTTTTTTCTTTTTTTTATAGTATCTTTATTAAATTTTCACATTTTACATATCACAGTAGTTCTTAAAGCAGATCTACAGCCTTTTTTATACATTGTTTTTATATAATTTGTACATTATCTTACAATATTTTCTAATTCTATATCCTCTTCCCACACCTCTTCATCTTTCTATCATCAATCCAATCATACCACTTTTCCCATATTACATAATAGTCTGAATCTTTTTGTCCTTTAAGTTCTATTGTTAATTTGTCCATTTCCACGCATTCAAATATTTTTTTAATTATCAAGCTCTCGGTGGGTGTATTTGGGTTTCTCCAGCATTGGGCATATGCGATCCTAGCAGCAGTTGTAATATGTAAAATCAAATACTTAATATTTTTATCATATTGTCTTTTGAATATTCCTAATAAAAAGAGTTCTGGGGTGAATTCTACTGTTAACCCTACTATTTCTTGTAGGGTTCTTGTATTTCTTGTAGCCAACTATGTATCCTTTTCCAGTATTTCTTAGCTTCATGGCACAACCACCACACGTGAAAGAAGGTGCCTTGCTCTTTTTTACTACAATACTGATCCGGCCCTCAAAGAAATCCAGTTTTTGACACCCCTGCTCTAGAGGAAGGAGCAATAAAATAGAGAAGAAAGTGTTAGGTATATCTGGAGACAGGAATCAATGGTTTCTACGCTTGAGAGAAGTGTTATGTTAACAGAGCCAAGCTCCTCCTGTAGCCTTGAATGGCAAATACCCATTGACTCAAAAAAATGGGAGCCAAAAGGCTAGGATTTAAGCCTTGGAACAGGGGTGTCAAACTGGCAACCCGTGGGTTGGATGCATCACATGTGCCTACCCCAGCTCCGTGAAGGGGAAAAAGTCATGATACATCACGTGATGCCACGAGTTTAACACCTGTGCCTTGTAACATGGATCTATGTAAAACACTGATAGCTATGAAATGCAGATCTTTTGTTCTGTCACATCAGAGAATATCCTATCAAATAAGCTTATTTAAAGATAAAGTACTGAGAGTCTGGTTGTGCATTTTAAGCACAAAGATATATCAAATTGCATTTGAAATTTGGTTACTCAGAAAATGACTAGCCAAGAGTGGGGCGGGGGTGGGTGGGCAGTGTGAGCACTAGGATAGAAATCATTTCATAGAAAATGAAGGCAGATCATTTTATTCTTTGTAAAAAAAATGAGTTTTCAACAAAAGGTTTTCTATGGGGCTTTGTGGTCAGAAGTGCACATTTCTCATTTGAGATGTAAAATCAATAAGAAAGGTTTGGTTTCTCACAAAGAAACTGTGTATGTCAAATAGCAGGGAAACAGCTGGTCTCCTGCCAAAACCACAAGATAGAATGACCAGCATATGTAAAATAGGTTTTCATGGAATTCATAACAATCCCATTTTGCTAATAAAGACACCACTCCATAGTAACAATGGGGGGGGGGGTCCAGTCTATTTGTTGTTTCATCAACCTGAATCATTGTGTAGAATCATGTTTTCTGTCTCATTGTTTTAGAGGTAAAGAGATACAAACAGCAAGTTCGTATTTTGGAATAAGAAAGGACCTATGACAGCCATTCTTATGACTCAATTCAAACTGAAAATTCTTAATTATTATCAGGTGATTCCAAATAAATTCAGTTTTGGACAACATAATCTTAATAGAACATTATGATTAGAACATTATTAGAATAGAAAAGATAGGAAGCTACCCATTTCAAAAAATTAAGAGTGAGGCAGATTTCTTTGTCATTTTGAATAGTTTGGGATGAAAATCACTGGCCTACAATATATTATATAACAATATCAATAAATGACATTCTTTTTTTAATCCATGAGGCTCAAAACCTCTTCAAAATAAATGGGGGAAATGAGGTCCTCCTGAGATCCAGAAGACCACCTCCTGTTGATGTCTGAAGAGCCATAAAGACCCAAGTCATCCACTAAGGTGACACCAAGTGGTCCCCCCCATTTTTTGTCTATCACATTAAAATGACTCTGGACTCTGAATGTTAAGTGTTGGTGGGATGTTTTTGGGTTTGCTGGGTTTTCTGTCTTGCTCTTTTTCCTTTTTCTTGTTTGGTTTTGTTGTCTGATGTTTCCCTCCTATTATTTTATATTATTTGGTGTACTGTGAGCCACCCAGAGTTGGATGACACCAAGTCAAACAAACAAACAAACAAACAAACAAACAAACAAACAAACAAACAAACAAACAAACAAACAAACAAACAAATGCATCAAACACAAAAGATGGAATTTAATGTTGGTAGTACAGCTCTTCCTCCTCCCTTTCCTCCTCCCTCACTTTTTGATATCTCCCACCACCTGAAGGATTGGATAATTGTCCCAATATTGTGATAGAAATATTTTTGTCAGTTAGAAGGCAATGGAGAAATTAGTGTACAATGTCCACTAAGCAGCTTTGTGCAGGCTACCAGCACTGTTCAATGGGCCACTGGCAGTAGTGGGTTCTAAAACCCGTTGCTACCGTTGCCCTTCTAAAAGCATCTATGCCTGTATTAGCCAAAAAAGCAACAATCCAAGCAATGGCAGTTATAGATAGATCATAGATCAATTGATCGAACAATAGACAGGTAATCCAGAGGAGCAAATCCTTGGTTTGTATTTTACATGGAAGCAGTTCTATAAGTATTTTTTGGTGTAGCTATGAGCTCAATACTACATATAGAGTTAATATCTGAGTTAATAACCACCATATCTGAGAAATATCAATTGGCACAGCTTGTAGCTAAGATAGCAGCTTCATAGTCTATGTGGAATTTTATCAGTTAGGGACCTTCGTCAATGGTTCAGTCTGGGCCTCTGATTATTATAACATGATATAAGAACACGCTGATACAAAAAAAACAGGTATAAAACTATGAGCTATTTATGTTTTTATTTGTAAAAGCAAAAAACCACCAAGACAACTAGACACAAGAACAGTTTTTCCCCGAATGCCATCACTCTGCTAAACAAATAATTCCCTCACCACTGTCAAACTATTCACTAAGGCTGCATTAGTATTACTACTAGTCTTCTCATCATTCCTATCACCCATCTCCTCCCACTTATGACTGTATGACTGTAACTTTTTGCTTGTACCCTTACAATTTATATTAATATTGATTGTTTCCTGATTGCTTATTTGTACCCTATGACAATCATTAAATGTTGTACCTCATGATTCTTGATGGATGTATCTTTTCTTTTATGTACACTGAGAGCATATGCACCAAAGACAAATTCCTTGTGTGTCCAATCACACTTGGCTAATAAAGAATTCAATTCAATTCAATTCAATTCAATTCAATTCAATTCAATTCAATTCAATTCAATTCAATTCTATTCTATTCTATTCTATTCTATTCTATTCTATTTGATTCTATTCTATTCTATTCTATTTGATTTGATTCTAAACAGTTGAAAGGGTCATGTATTATAATGGCCAATTTTAAGTGATTCACAGAATGGATGTTTTATAGAAAACATTAAAAAGAGAAGTAAAGTTTTCCAAACTTTAGTTGATGGCATCACCAGCAAGAAAGCAAGCAGAGTTTCATCCATACTAGAGAAAAGGATGTATAGGACTGATATTTTCCATTGTTGGGCTTGTTCTATGCTTTCCTGGCAAATGTACTTGGCCCCCATGGTTTTGCACTTAAGAATCAATAGTTTTAAAATGGACATTTGGATAACTTGTAATTATGCTTAAACTATTTTTGTTAATTTTAGTGGAGATTTTACTGCTCTTTTCAGTTTTTGTTATATAGCATCTTGAATCTTATGAAAAGGAAGTACAAACATATTGCAAAATAAATTAAACATAAATAAAATGGGGGGGGGGGTTATGAGATATTCCCATCCCGAGCTGCCTAGATGCCATATCATGCTTATTTTTCATTATATTCTATTAGCTCTCTGAACCAGTAATTTACCGTAGGTTTTTTACAATTTACTACGAATGTCTTTACTTAAACTGTGGGAAAATTGCACAAGAAGAAAATCCCAAAAAGGATAATGATTTTTGGCTGACTTAATAATGACTTTACAATGTAGTATGTTACCAGCTGTTTCTCCAGAAATGTTTAAAATAGCTTTTTAGCAGGAGTGAAACTGATCTGAAATATGGTCTCCTTTCCATTTACACAACAAATGCATATTGGAATAAGTCAACTCACATCAATGAAAACATGAAATAGCGGTGACTATACAAGTTTTGTTTATTTCCTATGAGTAGAACAAACCCATGGCTTACCCATGAAAACTGGATGAAAAATTTAGTAAATTATCACAGATTATGATTTATAATATGCCAACCTTAATACGATGAAACAGAAGTCATAGACTCTTCTTCCAGGTTGTTAGAAGACAATTTGGAATTTTGTGTGCACTTGTGCTGACATGATGACTAAGCTAAAATGGAAAATGAACTTAATATACCGTAATCACTGGTTACTCATTTAGATCTTATTCAAAGCCAGTTCCTCAATGCTCTCTCCCTCTAAAGAATAGAATAGAATAACAGAGTTGGAAGGGACCTTGGGGGTCTTCTAGTCCAACCCCCTGCTCAGGCAGGAAACCCTATAACATTTCAGACAAATGGTTGTCCAATCTCTTCTTAAAAACTGTCAGTGTTGGCGCATTCATAACTTCTGGAAGCAAGTTGTTTCACTGACTAATCATGATTACAAAGCTATGTGGGTCCACCAATTAGTCCAAGAACATAGATTTTCTGGAAATAGATAGTCTGGAAAAATCTGCAGGTCATTTTCTTCCAGTGTATCAAGCCCAAATACCTCAAACTTACATTTTCCCCAGGAAAGTGATGAAAAACACCCTTGGAAACTATTTATATTGTGAATCAGAAGGAGCTTGATAGGACTTTTTTAGACTAATCAATTCTGTGAAAAGGCACATGCTTATTGCTCACAAAACTTTATGCCTTTTAATAAAATAAGTTGGTCCAAACAAGTGCTATTCCTTTTCCATCTAGATTTTGGCTATCACAGACTGCCTGCCCTCCTACAATGCTTGTACTATGGTGGCTGTTAAGGAGTTATTGTGCTGTTAAGCACATACACAGCGAAATGTGTTGTAGTAATGGTGTTGCAGTTTGATATGAATGCTATTCAGTCAATAAACAGAATATCTTTAGTATGTATAAAATAGTTTTTACTTGAATAGTAGCAAAGTTAAATAGAAAGTCCAAGTCATACACAGGTATGCAGTCAATGCGAAGTTTCTTCTTCTTGCCTATCTTTGTTTTAACTCACAAAGATTACAGCTATCATTAATTCTATACTATCATTCTTCACAGCAATTCCACACAGTCATAAAGTAATCTACTCATCAGTAAAGCAGCAGAGAGTCTTCAATCCGGAACACACCGTCAAACACCACTCACCACATAAACCACCAACCACATTGAGCATGCTCTCTTGCTTGCTTATATAGTAATCATCCACAATGCATTTAAAGCAATATACACATAACAATGATTTGTGGCTTAATCATATATTAACACACCCAATGGTTTGAACAGGGTTCTAACAGTGGCCAAGATGACCTACGTTTGAGGAAGGATGCTTTAGAAGGAGGCCTTGAGGGGGACAGAAAATGGGGGCATGCAGGTTGTAGCAAATTCTCACACTTCTGGCAACAAGGTATTCCATTTCAAAATAACTTTATAACAATTATTTCATTAAACATTTTAACTGCAAAGCGGATGATGCACGAACAAACGTTATTTAATAATACCAAATACATGTTGCTCCTTGTGTTGTAGAGCAGAGATGTGTAACATATGATCCTAGAGCTGAGGAGTATAATATGTGTCATTCATTCACGTTAAGGCATCTAAGAGTCACACAACAGGACCCTACTTTAAATGCTAATGTAATGTAAATAAAGGACAATTATGTCCTAAAAACAGCAATAATCCTTGGCGCTAGATTAGCTGCTTAAAATGTATGGAATCTTTTTTTCAAACTGTTAACATATATGAGGTGTTGGTTTTATAGGAAAGTAAACAGTTTGATCTAAAGCACCACATGCAAGACTCTGGTGGCAAACCCCTTCAGTACTGCTGGTGAGAAAGTGCAGATATTTCCCATATCTTACGTTTCGGGAATAAACTCACTGAAGGTTGTGTTTCTTTTGCAAAGTTCTAATTTAACTTATTTTGAACGTCACCATAGCATTTTATAGAACAGTAATTATTATGGGATTTGGATACACGTTTGCAATTAAAACTTGAAAACTATATGAAAACTTTAAATATGTTATAAGAAAGCAATATTCTTTTTGTCACTTTGGCAATATTGTGTAATCTTAGTGTTCTGGTTAAGATCAAGTATGGTACTGCATAGAAAAAACAATGAAATTTGTAACATGAAACAGCTACATGAAGTTTAGACAGTGCAGAAGAAGTTCATGTGGTGTTTATTATCCTTTACATGATATTAAACTAGGGAGTCAGGAATTCCAAGGAAACACTCTAGCCAAAAGCTGAATCAACTACTGATAAAGATTGTTCTCTTAAATGTTAGTTCTTCTTTTGTATTTTAACTTTGGTCCAAGTGTGACCGAAGAAAGGATCTTTTCATGCCATCATTTCGGCAATGCCAATTCAGCTAAATATACATACTTTGAAATTGCACTTGTATATCAGGAAATAAAGCTGCTGAATACTAGATATTTGGAAAACCAATATCATGTGTTATATTTATGAAAATCAGAATTATAAAAATAAATAGGATGAAGCTTACACAGTATTATAAAGGTGAATTGACAACTGAAATTATTTATGGCTGATAATAGCAAAAGTAAGAATTGGGTTGCTATTTTTTAAACCATAGTTCTTTGTTTCACATATCTGCTCTGTCTTTTAGGAAATGATCCCTGACTAACCTCCAATTTACTGTTGGAATGACTTCCAGCACATTAGCAGCCATGAAAACCTATACCCTATGACCTACAATTTGCTTGTCTTGCCTCCCAATAGTTTTTTCCAATTTAGACCCCCCAGATGCATTGGATCAAGTTTCATAATTTTCCACCAGCAGTTTAGTCAAACTGTCTTGAAATTGAGGCACTGAAGCCTCACTGGACAACCTCTCAATTCCCTTTCTGCTCCATAGATGCTCCGATCCAAATTTCTCTGTCTCTTTCCTACATCAGAATAATTCTCCTTTTTACTATCAGCATCTTCTTTCCCTCCAAGAATACTACCAAATGGTAGAGCTCTAGATAACAGACAAAGGCAATGGTATAGACTGGGCCACACTAGATGTGTGGCCCAGCCTATCACCATTGCACTTATCTCTGTTCATTATCAGAGATTTCCGTCCCCTCTTTCACCCCTTTTAACAATTATATTTCTTTCCTCTCACTGCTTAGTATCATGAATAGATTTCACATCTAGAAACACCTGTTTATTCACATGTGAACCTTGAACTTGCGTGTGTGGTTTTTTTTTAATTTGTTAAGATTTAAATCTGTACTATGACTTATAATTGATTTTGGCAGACAGATATGTATGTATTAGTTTAAAGGTACAGCAATCTATCATGAGATTTTGGAACAAGAATGGACTAATTTAAACAAATATTATCTTGCCTGTGGTTAGAAATAAGTGCTTGAAGTATTAAGCTGGTCAGAACAGCCCTGCATTTTCTAAGACTGTAAACCTGCGTGAATGGGTAAAAACAAGCTTTTAAAATGTAGTTCATCATACGAACAGGTCCTATTTTATTTTTTCCTCTACAGTTCTTTTTTGGAACAATGAACAAAATAGAAAGAGTTATTCTCTAACAGAGTTCAGTATACATAGTAAATTCTTTTACATCACTTTTAATCATGATTGCTAAAACCCAAGTCATTTCCATTTACCCACTTTTAAAACAAAAGAGATTTATGATAATAACCCTAGGGCATATCCATGTCAAGTTGCCCCATGACAAGTACAGGCCATCAACCATTTATGGAAGGCAGGAATGGATGCTGTCATCTTCTACTTGCCCCAGCCCACCATAACACAGCCCTCACCCATGTTTTTCAACCTTAAGCTGAATGTAGCATTTTTCAACTATCCAATTTACCTGCTGCATTTCCATTTCTTTTAAGGAAACCCCTGCTTTTTTATTGGCAACTGTAGTGAAGCAAGAATACCCCTTCCTGGGTCATTACCTTGTACATCTACTGCTCAGTAAGTAGGAAACTACAGAGGAACTGCTGAAATAGAAGTTACAGCAGACCCAATGAAGCTAAATCTGAGGGGTGGGGAACACAACTAGTTAACCTGACCAGACTGATTTCTGACTGACCAGAAATCTGGCTAGTTGCTCACTGGGAAATTTCTAACAACCTCAAGTAGTCTCTATTTCATTTGAGATAAACATAGGCTATAGATTTACTTAATGAATAATTAGCAAATGAAACTAATTGACAGACTGAAACAGTACTGAAGAACTCTGGCCAGAAAACTTTACTTTTGTATATCAGTTTCCCAGACTTCTACACTTGGCTTTCAATGTAGCACCTGGGGCACAATTTGCCCATAGTTCTTTCTTAGTATCCATCAAGACTCCCTAACAATCAAGGGACACCTACAAAATAGGAATCATTGCATTCACCACATGCTGTCAAAATTCCAAATATGACTATAAACACACACACACAACAAAAGGATAAACTATTGGCAACTTCTTTACATTTTTATTAGCATGAAAACTGGGTTAACTAATCTAAGAATATTGAACAATCCTTGCTTACAGAAGTCTATGAGCCAGAATAACTGTGTTAAGGGTTGATTTGGTGTTGGTTTTTTTTTCCTGAGAAACCACAATAAAGATGGCTAGTACCTCAACAAAGGTATTTTGATACTTTTGCAGCAGTCAGTTAACCCATTTATTGTACATTTCTATCATTTATTTTTGTGAACTTCAAATAAATTAATTAAAAGGCAAATAGAAGCAATAGCTGTTCTGATAGATATAAGGCAAATTGCCAGTCAGGTATGAGATCAATGGGCAAATTAATGAGTTGTGAAAAATCTATTTCATAAACAAGTAGAATCTGGGAATAAGTTACTAAAAGTAAACAAGCAGTCTAGACATGCAGAAGAAATACCTCATTATTATTTCTAGAAATGATAAGTTCTTACAGAAACCATCTGTCAAATGTGTATTTAAAAAAAAACCACCCCGTGTAAGTGCTTTGGGAAAGTTGCGAATCTTGAGATACTGATTCCTGGTCAGATCAGCTTACAGGAAGTGACCTGGTGGCCTAGTTGTTTGTTCTTTGAAGTCATGGAGCCTTTTTAAAATGTTGGGCAGCATATTTTTCTGGAAACTGGACTGTGACCTTTTCCAAGCAATGCAGTAGTAAACTGGACATTTCCCAGGCTGATAGTATTACTCTTCTACCAGATCAATGTTAACTGAAACATCGCTTATTTTCTAAATGCCAGAAGTAACAAATGTAATGGCTCATCCTGAAAGCCTCTTTCCAACTGTATTTTATCTAGCAGCTGCAGACCAACACCCCAGGCATGATGATGCCCAAATGACAAAATGTGCATTGTGACATTATGATGTAAGTTCTACCCTTTCATACTTGCATCATGATTTCACATATGACTATGTAAGGGGCAATTTTTGCCTTGTGATATTGGGCTTTGCACATTTGGTCACTTGTCCCCACCCCAGCCCCACAAATGCTTATTTATTTATTTTATTATTTGTTCTTCTATGCCGCCCTACTCCCGAGGGACATTTGAACAAGCAGATCAGTGGTGCAGATATTAGACTGCAGTATTGCAGACTAATTCTGCCAACTGCCAGAGGTTCGATTCTCACCAGCTCAAGGCTGACCCCTTCCAGCCTTCTGAGGTCAGTAAAATGAGGACCCAGATTGTTGGGGGCAATATACTGCCTCTGTAAACTGCTTAGAGAGGGCTGCAAAGCACGGTAAAGTGGTATGTAAGTCTAAGTGCTATTGCTATTGACGAAGGTTGTGACGCATCATAATCAGAGGTGGGTTCCTGCTGGTTCGGACCGGTTCTATAGAACCTGTAGCGGGAATTTCCCCTGCTCGCCGAACCAGCAGCGATGGCCGACTGGACACGCCGCCCCAACTCACAGAGGCACCTATGGCGCCGCCACCTTGTTTTTTGCTTCTGTGCACGCGCAGAAGCTGTTTTTTCTTCTGCGCATGTGCAGAAGCTGGGTTTTTAGCATTGCGTCTGTGTGGCATGCACGCATCCGCGCGGCACGTGAAGAAGCGAACCGGCAGCGAGGTAAGCCAGAACCCACCTCTGATCATAATCCTTTGTAGGCAAAGCAACAGGAAAATTTAACTTATTAAATTAATTAATCTTCCTCAAAAGTACAAATCTATATCAAATGTTTTGTGAGATATAACCAAAGAAGATCAAAGATAATATAAAGGTGTACCAGAAGAGGTAAGTTAGTTAGTTAGTTAGTTAGTTAGTTAGTTAGTTAGTTAGTTACTTACTTACTTACTTACTTACTTACTTACTTACTTAACTTACTTACTTTTATACAAGTGTTTCAGTGCTACCATATTTCAAGCAATTACAGAATTAAATATAACACATTCATAAGCATGTACAATGTAGGTAAGAGAATTCTGGTTTTATTGCTGTTGGAAAAAATAAATAAATCTGTAAGCAGAACACATTTTCTGATTAATCAGTTAACTTTAACTGATCATCCCATATTAATGGTACTTAGTCACCTGGGAGAATAATTCTCAAGTCCTGGATGTGGATGTGGCTTTGTACCTTTAATCCATTTGTACAGGTGCAGCTGAGTTGAAACATACACATTAACTACACACTTGCTAGAGCTGTCACAGGGACATGGCACTGTGGAATAAAAGAAGATTCCCAGATGCCTAGCAGAACAGACATTCAATGAATTATTCTCTGTCTAAAAAAAATGATTTGCCAATTCAAAAAATTAGAAAAGCATGTGGACCTTGGAAGAAATAGTCAAGAAAATCATGTCAATTTCTGATGGTTTCTGATTTCAATTATTAATTTGCTTTTAAAAAGTTCTCCAACTTCATTAATTCCTATTAAACAACTCTCCTGGATTAAATTTCCAACTTCTCTTTGTAAAACAAATGTGTTTAATCAGAAAATTGGAAAAGCATATAATTAAATCCCTATTGGGGAACTGAAAGATACTGTACGTCTTATCTGGAACAGAGTAAAGCTCAAAGTAGCCTACCCCTGATTTTGCACAATAATCAGATCTTTACAAGTCAATTAAAAAGGCCTGATTATCAACCCCCCTCTTCCATGGCTGCTCCTAGCTCCCCCTCCCCAAAACTGCACCTGGAATTCAGATGCCTCAAAACATGAGGTTTCATTTAGCTGCCATAGCTGACGACAGATGACAGGTCTAGCTTCCATGTCTAATTGCCCTTTAAAGCCATCTAAACTGGCTTTAGTGTGTTAACTATGTGTTTTAAATAACAAACAATGCCCTAACATACAAAGATATAGTACAATTCTACTGATAAAGCAGTTGTTTGCTTAACAAATCTTAAAGTCTTTATGTATTATTTCCAGATTTGCAGATATAAGGTATTTGTTTTTTATTTCTTTTCAGCATGGATTTTTTACTGTTTAGTCCACAGTAATAATAAATTATAAATGGCTGAGTTACAATAAGTATGATATAACTCATAATAAAAAAATTAGAAAACCTTTTTTTAATTCACAGAAGTAAAGTGTTTTAAAGTTGAGTCTCTGGAGAATAACACGCAGGCAACTTGACAGTTGAAGGTGATTCTTTGGTCACACTATAAATGTTAAAAACAGATACTGTTTTTAGGCAGCGTGCATAACATGGGAACCTCTCTCCTTACTTTGTCCTTTAAAATCCATATTTCAAACAAGTTAGTACTTAGTACTGAGACAATACTGAATGTCTTTCTGCCAATGGATTTATTATAGTGAGTTGCTAGAAAGAGTTTGTTGACTTAGAAAAGTCATAACAAATCTTCATTTGCACTGAAGGCAAATTACTAGCTATTTGTTTTTGTTTTTTTTTTAATTCCATAGCTCTAATTGACAATGAAAAGTTATAGACTATGATCATTAATAATTTGATTAAGAGCAAATTAATTGCCCTCTGAAATTAATATGCTTTTTGTTGTTTTTGTATATGAGCATGCGTAAAAACATGAATATCTCGCGTGTATTGTTCTTTTCTACAGCTTTCCTCATAATGGCAAAACATCTCTCCCATCTCCTCAGAATCAATACTGATTCTTCCATGTGGTTTTGGACACATAACACAACGCAACAGACAAATATTTGAAATACGAGCGAGGACGAATGTATGAGAGCAAAACAACAAATCCTAATATGGAATGTATTAAAATGTTTACTTAAGGAATGCAATACTACAGTGTCATCTTCAAAGAAGATCAGCTTCATTACATTAGTAACGTAAAGGACTTTTAACTGTGACTCTGAAAACCTTCAGAGCTTTGGGGGATTTTAGAGAGAGAGAGATGAAATGTGTGAAATCATTTGCATTTTTACTTCGCATTTTAAAAGAATAATCAGAAATGGGGCCAGTCTAATTTCTTTGGGGAAGTAAAGGGTTGGGGGAAAGAACTTATCTACTGTGCTTCTTTTAAGGAGGGATATGATAAAAAGCATCAAATGGTTGCTGGAATCCACCAGAAAGTACATCTGGGAGACAGTGGCCTCTCATACCTCCTGGCCCCCAAATATTTAGCATTTTAAAAGCAAGGATTGTCAGCCAGTGAACCTTCAAATGTTGCTGACCTATAGATTCCACTGCTGGTTATGTTCCTGAAAGCATTAGTTCAAAAACATCTGGAGAGCCACAGTTTCTCTCTTCTCTATTTGAAAGATTTAAGATTTAGCACCCAGAATTAGACCCAGAAACAAACCAGAAGCTAGTGTAGCTAATGCATGAGAGAAAAAAAGTACACCCAGAAGCAAAGCACATTAATTATTTAACTTTGCATTTTATATAGCAGCTTTTATCCTTAAAATATTCTCTGATCTGGCATATTGAGATGCATTTAACCTATGTATTATCTGTAAGATATAGTAGAGAACATAATCCAAATCATCTGCAATTAATTCAATGAACATGGACAGAATTTTGTGTCATATATGTCAATTTCTATGAGTAACACTGGCAACTTTGAGAAGTTTACAAGGGCAAAGGTGTACTTAATCATATACAGTAGGTAATCCTTGACTTTTACAACCACAATGGAACCCAGAATTTCATTTGTAAATCATTGTGGTCATAAGTTGAGGGACCATGTGACTGGGATTCAATTTTTTGACTGTTTTTACAAAATTTATTAAATTTATATGCCACCCAAATTTCAGTGACTCTTTGAGAGGGATGATGGTTTCTTGCCTATGACTATTCTCAAAGTGTCATTCTGCTGAAACTAAAAAACACCACACAACCCAGTATCATTCCATTGCAAATAAATATATTTTGCAATGCTGATCCTTATATGTACCACTGAAAACTGATATTGAACACAACAATAAACTCTCAGTTGAAAAGAGAAAAACTAGAACTGGGAGACCATGCATGTTAGATAAGAATTACTCTCATCAGAGGCGAAATAGATCTTTTCCTGAAACTCTGACATTATATAAAGAAAACCGCAGTTTAAATACTAAGGTATAAAATATTTATTTCAGTACAAAAATAATAAATCACATCTTGGCTATAAAACAGGTCTTGCTCCTTACAGAAGCTGAAGAGAAAGGGAAGAACAAAGAAAGGAATGTACATATGCGTACTAGGAACATATTAATCACGTGCTCAGGAATAAACCACTATATTTGATAGTGATGCATCTCCCCTGCATATACATGTAATAGGCAATACAAAATCACTGCCTGACAATGCAAGACCATCTTCCGGTTATGCAAACATCCCCTAGCAAAGCTCAGAGAATTCAAAAAGGAAAAGATAGCCTCCAAAGTTTATTTCCCATTGTAGTGAGTGTGTTTATTTTGCACTGCTGTTTAGATGCACACAGTTTCTTTTGCTAGAACATTAGATAAATAATTCCCCCCACCCCACCCAAGACCACTGCAAACAGTTCTGGTTGTGAGTGCACAAGCAATAAGTACCAGATTCCACCCTGGGTGGTTCTGAGACAATGCCTGCTCATCAAGGACATAGTTTTATCTGATGCCAAAAAGGAAAAGAGTGTTTTAAATTCACATCTTCTCTTTTTCCTGTTTTTTTTTTTTGCCTCTTGGCTGTAATGCAGTAATTTTTCCTTATGCCCATTTGTGCCATGAGTTTCACACCGAAGACCATTTTATAAACCCAATGTGAAATTTAAATCAGCAATCTGCTTTTTTTGTTTTACAGTTACGAGCTGAACCAAATGGATTAAGTATGGTCATTAGAAATCTTACAAAATATTTTCCCAGTTCTTAAAAAGAAAAAGTTGGTTACGATGGGAAACACATTTGAAATTACAGGAAGAAACAGATCTGAAAAGACAAAATTATCTCACTATCACAAATCTCTAAGACCAGAAAGGAAAAGAATATACAGTACATTTTACTGTTAACACATATACACAATATACACATATTAACATCTTTATTTCATCACTCTACTTTGGGATGTCATGTTTGCTCAGAGGTTTAGCTTCTGAAAATGTTAGTGTCAAATTGGATTGAATCAAAATACAATTATCATTTTAAAAGGTTGTGTACAGTGTAATTCCTCTGGTAGTACAGTCCAATAAAATAACCACTAAATATATTCATCACTGACCACAGTGCAGGCATGAAAAGACCAAAGCTTGACCACAAAAATGCACTGTACTTCATTTTGTTCTGCTTTTATTATTTTTATTGACTGGAAATAGCTTTTACATTTCATCAGTTGTTCTTAAAAACAGAAATAATGCAGATAAAAATTGCTACTAAGGAAAAGATTAAGTCTAAGAAAATGGCAAAAACATGACTCCATTAAAAAAACCCTAGAGTTATTATAAAAAAGTATGGAACAACAAAGAAGATATGAGAAACAAAATATTCTGCCATGACTAAGTATGATATGAAGCAATGAAATAAAATAATATGCCAGAAACAATTTTGAGATCAGTTTGGTAGGTATACCAAAATTTGATAATTCAAGTATTAAGGAGTTACTTTTATACTATCCTAGAATATGCTTAGTTACACAAAGCACTAAGTTATGATTGATTGATTGAATAAATAAATGAAACTGCTTGGAATTCACACATTATTAACTATGATACACCAACTATGACACAGCATCACCTAACTAATTTTGACTGCTTTTAAAAAACTTAAATAGGGTTGGATTTGGTTGGTATTTGCATGGCGCTATAACTATCTGCGCCCTGCCTAATCATCAACCTCTGTGTATTTTATTGCTGTTATTCATTGAAGTAAAGCTGGAATTCTTGAGAGATAAGGCTACACTTGATACTGTAGGGCATTAGACTGCCAAGTAGCACACTTATATTCTTGGTTTTAATTAACCGAGTATGTTTTTTAAACCCCTAATGTTGCAGAAATGTTTTTCACATTAACATATTTTGTGTTATCACTTATTTGCTTAGAGGAGGTGCCAAATATTTTTGTTAGCATTTTACAGCATCAGCCCACACAAACTGCTAACCTTGAGTGGACAAGCACATGCATTGTTTATAATTCTAATTGTCCAAGAACAAAATAGAACAAGACTAGGTTATGGAATGGAAACAGTTTTAAGATTAGATGCTATGTTGTTTTTGTTGTTGTGCTTTTGTGGGTCATCCGCACTTAAAAGTTGTCTTACTTATGGAAACAGAGCCTTCAAAACAACTGGCAGATTAATTTGGCAGAAAACACAAGAAAATGAACAAAAGGAGATGTCTTCCCTTTTATACCCCTTGGCACTTTTAACTTTTAAATTTATAAAAATCCCAGGAATGAAAATAAGGATTATATGTCCTCGCAGAAGTAGACCATGCAAAGTCTGGAGCATGGAGGATATTTCTCTGCTCAAGCCTGCCACCCAATCGGTCCCTTGTGGGAGAAGGGAGACTTTCAGAGGCATGCTCTAAATCCTTCACTCAACTCCAGATGGCTTACATAATCTAAAGATTAAGCCCTGCAGTACTTTTGGGGACAGAATTGCTTTAATTACAGTAAAAATTACAATGACAAATTTTATTCTCTTGTAGGAGCAGCATCAACTCCCCCCCTATCCTATCAACAATCTGATGAAACCTCAAAAATGAATGCAAAAAAGGCTTATTTTTCTAGATGACATCCAGAGTAGACATAGAGAGTAAGCCATTAAAAATGAAAGAGCGCAGAGTCTGTGCGCAAAGTATATCATACCATTGCAGGATATAGTTACTGTATGCAAATAATTAACATATATTTATTGCCTGGCTGGCTGGCTGGCTGGCTAGATTTTTCTACTCAGTATAGGCCATATTCCAGAAATCCAAGATTGGAATTTAAAATTGATTTAACTTCAGGAATGAGAAACTTCTGACTATGTTTTAGTAAAGAAACACATAATCACTTTGTAAAGCAGATTGTTTTGGTTTCAATACCATGCAGATGATAGTGATATTGGCTTGTTTTTAAACTCCCATGATACTTTTAAACTCCTATAACTTTAAAGTTATGCATAGAATGGTTTTGTGTTTTTTTAAAAATAAGCTGACTTCAGATTTTGCTATATAGTAATAGCATAATTAATTAAACACAACTACCAGGCTGTAATTTATTAGATACACGATCTACTCTAAAACAAATATGTATAGATTTGCTAACCTGACTTACAGTAAGCCTCCAAAATTAGGGCATACGGTAGGTTAGGGAGGGCTAACTCTATGATCATTAATTTAATGACCAATACCAACTCCTGCCTGTAAAAAGAGTATTTAAAATGCAAATACCGTAAATGTAAATAATAAATGTGAATCAAGAAAAAAACAATGAATAAAAGTAATAAGTAGCTGTGTTTTCAAAAAGCCACAAAAGTAATTTTAGGCCAATTATATCTATATTTATTTTTATTTTACTTTATTTTATTTCTGCTCATTTTGTAGTATGCAACTCTGGGCAACTGACAACAGAAATAAAAACACAAACACACACACAAAAAGAAAAGAAAGAAAGAAAATCTCCATAACTGTACTCATTCAACACTTCAATAACTGGGTTCCAACCTCACTCTTCCAGTGCCTGAGGGAAACGCCAGCTCTTCACCAATTTACTGAAGGCTAAGTGGGTGGCTGGATCTGATGTGAAAAGTGTTCCACAGGGTAAGGGCTGCTGCAGAAAAGGCACACTTCCTGGAGCTGATTACCTGGCAACATTTAAGGAAAGGGACCTGGAGTGTGCACATTCTGTCCAATCTAGTGGAACAAGCAGATAGCCTAAAGGAGAGGTGATCTTGCAGATAACCTGGCCTTGTGCCATGTAGGACTTTAAAGGTAAATAACCAGTTCCTTGAATTGCACCGGGAAAGGAACTGGGGTGAGTGCAGCTTGCGTAGCAAAGGTGAAACATGTGCAAACTGAGAGGGGCCAATAGAGGCTGCTGCATTTTGATCCAGTTGTAACTCCTGAGTGGTCTTCAAAGGCAGCTACATATACAGCATATTGCAGCAGCCCAACCAAGAATGATGCCAAGGCATGAATGATCATGAACCAGGCCTCCTGGTCCAGGAATGGGCACAATTGGTGCATAAGATGTAGCTGTGCAAAGACTCCCCTAGCTGTGGATGCCACCAGCTTCTTGAGCAGCAGTTGCAAGTCCAGGAAGACCCTCCAAAATGCAAACCAGCTCTCTCTGGGGAAGTGCTACTCCATTGATAGTCAAAGATAAAATGTCACTAAACCAAGGGAGCCAAAATCCAAACACTTCATCTTGAGACGGTTGAGCTTCAGCCAGTTCCTTCTCATCCAAGTCCACAGAGCCTCCAGGCACTGGGTCAGCTAGTTATACAATGCTGTTTTCTTATTGCCTGCGGCTCTTCAACCAGTTCGTATAACTAGCAAGATTCCAAGATGTAAGTATTTGAAAAGAATTTTGAGTAATATGGAATGTGCATAATAATTAGGCTTATAGCACAGTATAGGGTTCTATGCAGAGGTGTCCGGTACGTAGCTCTGGTAGGGAGCGCCCGATTGCACAATTTGCGTGCGGCCGCTCCGGAGCCCTCTCCACCGGTCCGTCCCGCACGTCGCCACCTTTTCCGGTGAATTTTTGGGCGATTTTGCTTCTGCGCATGCGCAGAAGCAAAATCTCGCCAAAATCTCTCTCGCGCGTGCGTCCCCTTGCGAGATTTCAGCGCAATTTTGCTTCTGCGCAGAAGCAAAATTGCGTGAGGGGGCATGCGTGCTTGGCGAGCACGCATGCGCCCAAAACGTGGAGATGCGCATGCAGCGCACCGGCACCAGTAAGTAAGCAACCCGCCCCTGGTTCTGTTTTTCTGCGCCAACTCAGAAAGCTCAAACTGCCCAAGGAGCTGCTGATACAGTTCTAGAGAGGAATTATTGAGTCTGTCATCTGCACCTGTATCACTGTCTGGTTTGGCTCTGCAACCCAACAAGACAGACACAGACTTCAGAGGATAATCAGAACTGCAGAAAAACCAATTGCTACTAACCTACCTTCCATTGAGGATCTGTATACTGCAGGAGTCAAAAAGAGGGCTGTGAAAATATTTACAGACCCCTCACACCCTGGACACAAACTGTTTCAACTCCTACCCTCAAAACGACGCTATAGATCACTGCACACCAGAATAACTAGACACAAGAACAGTTTTTTCCAGAACGCCATCACTCTGCTAAACAAATATTTCCCTCAACACTGTCAAACTATTTACTAAGTCTGCACTACTATTAATCTTCTCATCGCTCCCATCACCCATCTCCTCCCACTAATGACTGTATGACTGTAACTTTGTTGCTTGTATCCTTACGATTTATATTGACTGGTTCCTAATATGATTTGATTGCTTATTTGTACCCAGACTATCATTAAGTGTTGTACCTTGTGGTGCCCACATACAGGTACTGAGTGTAAAATAGTAAGTTATTGTATAAAGTTATAATGTTGTTAAAAGGAACTGTTTAAGCAAGTAAGTATAGAGCCAGACAGCTTTAAAATACATGGTAAGTAGAAAGGGGGAGGTGTTTATCCCAGTGCTGCAGGAGGGAGGAGGGATAGATGACATCATAAGAGACAGCCAATAGGAGCATAGACAGCAGGGCCAGGAACTATAAAAGGCCTGGCTGAGAGAAATGTTGAGCTCTCTGTAATGTTATGAAGTAATTGTCAAAGGAGGAAAGCTCTGTTATGTTATGAGGTAACTTCCAATAGAAGAAAGAGCTAGTGAGAAGAGCTAGAAGAAGAGCTCTCTCTGATATGTGGTAACTTCCAGTAGGGAAGGATTTAGTAAGAAGAGCTAGAAGAAAGCTCTCTGTCTGTATTAGTGAGAAGAGCTGAGGAGCTCTGTGTGTGACTTCCAAAAGAGGGAAGATTTATAGAGAAGTTAGGCCTTAGGCAGTTCTGTGGGAAGCAGGTGCCAGGGTCAGGGAACAAGAGTGATTGATATATATTGAATAATCTGTGGATAGAGATAAACGGTGAAACGTGCTCTTATCTATAGGCCTAGAAACAAAGAAGAATTAGATTTGCTTAGGGTTAGTCAGGAAAGCAAAGAGAGTCTCAGAGAGTGAAGAAAAGTAAAAGAAAGAATTGGAGAGCTGGTGTCTGTAACAAATTCACTTGACAATTACTGAGAAGTTGTATTTAAATAAACTGTTTAATAGTTTGTTCAAGAAACGTGTCAACGTCTGTCTATTCCTCACATAAAGCAAATCTTAAACAATCCTGCAGAGCTTAGAGATATTCCAAAAGAAGAAGCAAGCCTCTAAAGAGAGAGAAAAGTGAAACAGGGGGTGCAACCCTTGGTCAGGGAGATATAAAAGGAAAATTAAACAAAAACGCTACCAAGACACATCAAACGAATAAAACCTGTGACAGGGAGGGGGCTGGAGCTGTACCCCCCCACATACCTTATGATTCTTAATGAATGTATCTTTTCTTTTATGTACACTGAGAGCATATGCACCAAGACAAATTCCTTGTGTGTCCAATCACACTTGGCCAATAAAAAATTCTATTCTATTCTATTCTATTCTATTCTATTCTATTCTATTCTATTCTATTCTATTCTATTCTATTCTATTCTATTCTATTCTATTTTATACTGTGAAATGAAATGAAAATGGGTTCTATACTGTGAAATGAAGTGAAAATGATTTCATTTTCTCTAGATCAGTGGCCCCCAACCTGGTGGCAGGGACAGGTTGGGGAAGGGAAGGGGAAGGGTATAGTTTTGTGTGCAACCTAGATCCCGCTTCGCTCATCACATGACCTGGTTCCTAATAAGCCATGGACTGGTGCCTGTCCATGGACTGGGGTTGGACCCCTGCTCTAGATGGTAAACAGAACCCCAGTTATTTCAGTCTTATATTAGATTATAAGAAGGAACAAGGTATAGCACAATCAGCTTTGCAAGATTCTGTTATTATAGACAATCTCAATAAAGGTTCTAGTTTTCTTATGAAGCTGTTTTCTGGTTTTGTCCATCTAGTATGGCTGATGATATAAGATATACTTTGAAAACATTTCAGGTAGTTCAAAATAGAGAATCTAGCCAATACAAACATATTATTCCAGTTCTTCCCCATATACACTGGCTGCCAGTCTATTTCTGGACCTAATTCGGAGTGCTAGTAGTGTAGTGTAGTGTAGTGTAGTGTAGTGTAGTGTAGTCTAGTGTAGTCTAGTCTAGTGTAGTGTAGTCTAGTCTAGTCTAGTCTAGTCTAGTCTAGTCTAGTCTAGTCTAGTCTAGTCTAGTCTAGTCTAGTCTAGTCTAGTCTAGTCTAGTCTAGTCTAGTCTTTAAAACCCTAAGTGCCTTAAAAACCTGAAAAAGTGTCTGAGCCCTTATAGTTAAATAATCTCTCTTACAGATTCTCTCAGCAAAGGAGGTGAGATGGCCTCTGCAAGAGGGAGAGCCTCTTTTGGTAGTGGCATTCCATGTATGGGATTCCCATGCTTCATTAGCACCCACACTAGCATCATTTCAGTGCCAGTTGAAGATTTTTTTTTCTAGGTTTTAATCTAACTTTTAATTTTTCACAAGTTTGAAATTGCATTGGCATGCTTAATGGCAGGACCATTTCAGTGCAATGAAACAAATAGTGTGTAGAAATGAAACACTGGAACATTAAAAAAAATAGTCAGTGTTCCAAACTACATAAGATTTGACTTTTTTTTGTTAAATTCATATCCCTCCTTCAGAGATTTCAAAATTTATCTTCAGAAAGTAAATTCCAGAGGTTTACAAATGCATGCAGGTGGCAAAACAACATGCTTCACTTGACTTCAATAGCAGAATAAGCTGCATTTGGGATAATCAGAGCCAGGGAATGGCCACTATGAACTTGTGTTCTGACTCAGCTTCTGTTCAAATGTGTTGCCAGAGGAGTCATCCATCAAACTAGCCTGTCATCACCATCATCCATCTTCATCTCCAATAAAATTACAAAAATATAACAACTAACTAAAACCAACCAATTTACAGTCAACAAAACAGCAAAATTAATTAAAACTGTTGTCTTCCATAGCCATAGCCTGTCAAAACTGCCAATAAAATAAAATAATTAAAGGGAATAAAAACCTACAAGACAATTAAAACTATTTATTCTATTATTTGTCAGGCCAAGAATGCTATTTTACAGAATTAGGCTATGGTCAATTTCTTTCTTTTAATCAAGACTGAAATAAATGTAAGGTTTAATTTGAAGAAATCTAAGGAAATAATTATCTAATATAACATCCATTCTGCCCTTAAAGCAAGAAGCTAGTGTCAAAAGTTTCCATGAGGTTCCATGAATCACCTCCCACACAAAAAAAATTATACCAGGAAATGAGATAAGAAAAATGATACCGAGTATTGCAACATAAGACCTTGATTGAAAACAAAAGTAATACTGAGCCTTTGGTCTCATAAGAAGTGTCAAGGATGACAGACACCAATGAAGAGAACTGAATTGCATACCTAAGAATAGGAATTTAGAGAACATTAACACCTAATAGACTGTTACAACGTGCAGGCATAAAATGACCAAAGCTTGCACCAGGAGCCTCACTGCATTATCAGAAAGCAGTTAATTCATCAGATGGAAATTACAGGCTTTTGTGATTACTGCTACAAATGATTGCAAGGACAGCCTATTATTCTCTTGTACCTCTAAGATCAAGAACTGAAACACAAGTCAGTGAACAGCTCTAGTGATTGATCTATCTTGGAAACTGAATTTGGAAAACCTTTGACCAACTCTGGTGAGTACCTACTATGACGGGCCAGGCCCATCATATAGAGTTGCCAACCAAGAAAGAAAATGGAAGTTGTTCAAAAAGAGGAAAACCGGGAAAGGCAAAGCTACTAATGACCGGGATGCTTGGCTGAAACCGAAGGATTTGATGGCCCAAGGACAGATTTTGCAACACCACTACAAGTGACCAATGCTGTATCTTGGCCATTCACATCTGAGGTAGATAGTTCAGCTTAATGGAATGTCCTGCCCAGAACCTGTACTGAAAGGGGTCCCTGCAGTGCACATTAGAAATATGGACTACAAAATGGGAGAGACTGAGTGAGGAAAATAGGGTCGGAGGCATAATTAGGATGAAATTAGGAACCAATAAGGGCCTATGGACAGCAACCCTTCTGAAAAGATGATGAGCTAGTCCTTACAAGTATAAGACAAAAGCATTTGTAGTTTATGTGTAATGGGGGAAGAAAACTACTATCTATTCCATCTCCTCTACCATTAGAACTACAGACTCCATGGGTGCTAACAGTAAATGACAGGGCTAGTTGTTTGGTACAAGAAAATAATTTTGGCATTGGCATATTCCCAGGCTATAAAGTCTGATGCTGTTATTTTGGAATTCAGACAAGTGGTCTCTGAGTATTTAAAACTCATTCAAGACATCAAGAAGACTAACTAGGCTTCTTTGCTTAGGCACCCCATTCATCTAAAAGTGACAGAATTTACTTAGAAGTTTACATTCAACTAAGTAAAGCCAAAGTAAATCAGTGTAATTGAATACATATAACCTATTTATTCAACTGAAAAAACTGTATCTTCTACTTTAAAAAAAACCCTAAGACTTTTCCTTACATCTTTCCTTTTTTAAGTAAAATAAACTAAGGACCAAAGATGGATTTTTTAAAAACACATTGAAATTGATGTCCTTTGGGTAAATTAAATTGGTTATTCAAGTAGCTTCTCAAAATTAGTCTTTAACTTAGGATATTTATTTTTTTAAATCCTTCAAGGCTGCCTCTTTTTTATATAATGTGTATTTATAAGTTACGATTGTTATTGACAGGGCTAATGTTATAGCTTTGCCTAAATACATTGTCTCCTATTTATTTATTAAAAATCAGAAGGCAAACTAAGGACAGCAGCAGTTATTTAAAAATTATTTTGTAGTTTCTCAAACATTATTCCCAGCCACTAATAAATTTCAAATGAGAAATCACATGACCGCTCACATCTATTTAAAAGCTGCTTTTCTAAAGACCAAAAATAAAGTCAGCAAAAGCTGGTATGGCCACTGAATGAATGTTAAAACAAACCACCTGGACATCTGCCTAGAGACCTCTTCACTATCTATTCAACATTTATCAGTTAAGGAATCCCTATGATCGTAAACATCAACTTCTGTCTATTCAAATAGAAAATAAGATCCACTTAGCATTCTAGGAAAAATTAAATTAACTGCAATCGTTAAAGAAGTAAAAGGTGAAAATACTGTGTGTCAAATACACTCATATGAATCTTTCCAATACATGTATATATATTGGATTACAGCTACTAGAATTCCCACAAAATGGGCTAAAACAATCAAAATAAAATACTCTTTATTTCAGACTTCTATATTGTTATATTATTATTTGCCTTATTTGGTGTATACTGCATTTGTAATAAGTACTTTTTCAAGTGCCTGAATATTGTTTCTATCTTGCCCTCATTCTAAGTAACTGATCTTGTGTACACCAGTTAAGTACAATTATACATTTTATTTTATAGTTACAACCTAACACTTTTCTTTCTATAATCTATCCTGTTTAATCATCAAAACCATAAATCATAAGTTCTATTTTCAATTTCATGCAAAAAGTCTATAAGGAGTTTCCAGTCAGCAATAAATGTAAATATTGTCTTTTCTCTGATTAAAGAAATCAATTTAGCCATCTCAGCAAGTTCCATCATCTGCACCAATCATTCCTTCATTATGAGTAATGCTGAATCTTTCCATCTTTGTGTTTGTAATAATCTTGCTGCAGTTATCATGTACAAAAACAAAGTTCCATAACTTTTTTCCAACGGTTTGGCCATGGTTTCCCAAAAGAGAAATCTTCGATCTGAATTGTTTATTAATCTGTAAAATCCTCTGAACAAGTGTATGTATTTGAACCCAGAATTTATACCAACCATGATAAAATGCCCCTTCTTGTTGTTCATGTTTCCATCATAAATTTGAATTGCTTTTATAAATTCTAGACAATTTCTCTGGTGACATGTACCAACATTTTATAAAATGCTCTTTAAGATTATAGCACAGTATATATTTTCCCTCTGTCATATATTTTTCCATTGTTCCATCTGTATATTATAGCCAGAAGTTTTAGCCTACTTGTTCACTTGTTCTTCTGTTTTAAATTTCAATAAAAATTTATACATTTTAACAATTACATGTTTATCATTTGTACACAATTCAGTTTCAATCTCAATCTCACAATGTTCAAAACCATAGATACTTTTCTCTAGTTTAAATCTTATAACTGTAAATAAGGGAACCATTGACAACTATATCCCTCTGCGCCCAGTTCTACTTTTGATTTTATTCCACATTCCCCTGAAAAAAATCTAGTATCTCATAATCACTTAGCCATTAAGTGTTTGCCTATTACTTGTATTTCTGGTCTATAAAATGTTTTGTGTGCTGAGTCACAAAAAAGTTTTAGGGAACAACCTGGGTTTGTATCTCTTCCATATTCTCAGTGTGACATATGTAACATAATTATTTTTAAAATCCATATTAACCTTGACTTTATTGTATCACAGTAATGTTCTTTTAATTTCATGTAATAGTGACATATGGTATATCAATTTATTGTAGTCATTAAGACTGCTGACTGGGAAATGAATCCTCTAGGAATGAGGGAAGATGTTGGGTTTGCATTTTTTGAAAGGAAAGCCTCAACAGTTCACTCCTAACCTTCACCCCTTCCAGTGTCCATGACTTTCCTGTCCCCAAAGATCAAAAAGACAAGAGTAGAATAAGATGTGATTCATGGTTGCCTGTTTGCTCTTCATTTCATGACTGACAAAGAAAAATAAATTAAAACCAACTGACTAGAACAAGCCAAAAAATTTCATGGATGAACCTGGAGAATCAAAAGCTTATGACAACATGTGCAGGAAAGCCCGCTTCTGCATGCAAACAGCCCTTGCTGTGTAAATGGCCAATTAATTTATGAGAGCCAGATGTTCTTGTATGCTGGAATTGTTTACCTTTCTGCTAGCTTCTTCGTTAGACTGATAGATGTCACCATGTCATAGCAGCAGGGTAGCAGGAGAGCTAGTGCCTCACATCCCTGTTCTGATCAACCCATTTCAAACTTTTTACATTTCTTTAATGGCCTCCATGCCCTTTATTCTTCTATTTGTAAGTTATGGGGGTGGAACAAAAATAAATACTTATAATTAAAACAAATATAAGCTTCCTTTGAACAAACCCTTCTATTTGAAGAATACAGTTAGACTAGAGTTAACTTCCAATTTCTAGATTCCAAATGAAATTTTTTTAAAGTTTTTGTTTAAGCTACTTGAATGTATAAATGTTCTAATATTAAAGATTCAATGCCATTTACTTTCCAGTTCAGAAGATATAAGTAAGATGCAAAATGTATTCAATTCAGATGCATAACAGTGATTGTACCAGATCAGCGAAAGTGTCCACTAATAACTGGTGATACTAATAATGGCATATGCAATAATTTTCCCCCAATCTATTTTAAAGCCAATTAGTAAGTTGCTTTTCTTTCATTATGCATTCCTCAAAACAATACTTCATTATTATCTGTTTTAATCTACTTCTGATTGATTACTTTAAGTACATATTATTAAAAAGAGATTAAAATATCTACTTTCTCTATGGTGTTATAAAATGTCTTCATGTATCCTCTCTTGCCTGCCTCTTAAAAATGTATTTATTTATTATATTTACATTCAACCTTCGTTTTGGTCAGTGCAGATGGATATACACTCTTCTGTTCTCTATTTTATCCTCATAAAGCTTTGTTGGGGTCAGCTACCGCTAGTGACTGGCCCAATGTCATCTAATTAATTTTCATGATTAAGTGCAATTTAAATGAGGAACCTGACTGTCACTTGAACACTCTAATTAACATAAAATCCTGGCTCATTCCCTCTTTTCTTTCCTCCGCAAGCGTATTTCAAAGGGGCTATTGCCACTACAGAGGTTGTTGAATGACAATTCCCAACATCCCTAGAAAGCAGTCTGTTTAGAAAGCAATACATAGTATAGTATAGTATAGTATAGTATAGTATAGTATAGTATAGTATAGTATAGTATAGTATAGTATAGTATAGTATAGTATAGTATAGTATAGTATAGTATAGTATAGTATAGTGGAGTGGAGTGGAGTGGAGTGGAGTGGAGTGGAGTGGAGTGGAGTGGTGTACAGTGGAATACAGTACACTACTCTTGAACATATACAGTTCAAGAGTGGAACTACCATCATTTATATACGTAGATGACAATAAGCTGTATGCTAAGAATGAACAAGATATCAACTCACTGATCTACCGGACATACTTCTAAGTGAAGAACATGTATACACAATAGACACACACACACACGTACACATGTGCAGATGCACACACACACAAACGTGATAAATACTAAATCTCTGCAGACTTCCCAGAAAATACTGTAAACCGAAAAAGATCAAGAAATCTTCTATTATTAGCCATATCTTGTTTGTGTATTAAAACATCATATGAAATTGATTTGCATGACCAATTCTAATTTTTCCCATCCGTCACATCAATAATTTCTGCTTAGTGGTTATTTTTGGAATGGTTCTGTGGACTTAGGATTTCAGGTGCCACAAGCAGTTCTGAAGCCTTAGGTTCTTCACCAACATTCAATAAGAGGGGGAGAAAAAACAGGGTGTATTCTGAAGAATTGGAAACAGTATTAATGATGTGAAAAATAAAATTATTCTGAACCTACACTGAAAAAACTGAAGACATCAGCATTGTCATTTCACATATAATGAGAAGTTTATTTGCTTATTTAATTTGTATTAAAATCACTTGCACATGACTCTAGGTGGAGTACATAGTTTAACACAAAATCATAAACTTTTACCATTAAAAACAGGTAAAAATTAAAAATGGCATGCCTGTTATAATAGGTTATAGTAACTTGTAATTAAAATAAACCTGTGAACCATTTGCAAATTAATGTATGTCACAGATTACCTTTGGGTTGTAAGAGCAGTCATTGAACATGAAAATAATTATTGATATATAATAGATTGTCTTTTTTGAATGATATAGAATATTAATAATATTAGGCATAGTACTGACATTCTAGAATGTTTTTAGTGGACTATTACATAAAAGGGAGGATGGTAGATAAACTACTAACCCATTATAGGTAATCCTTGTTTAACAACCACGATTGGGGCCAGCAATTTAAGTTTTTAAGCAAAGCAATCACTAAGTGAAACTGCAACTGTGCTTATAATCTTACTTCAGCTTTCCTTTGCTTTACAGACCTGGGCTGGAGAATTGGTTGTAAATTATTTTTCATCTTTGCCCTAAATGCAAACCATTGTTAAATGAGGCAGTTGCTAAATATTGATATCATCCTTGTAAAAGCCTTACTTCTGGTATTAGTCACATGGCAGAAGGGATGTGTAGGAGAATTTGAATCCAAAACATATTTTAGATCAGAATGATTGTCTTTTGCATTATTGATGAGAGTTTTTGAATATTAGAACTGCATCCAAGTCTACAATAATATTGCAAACTTTGTATCTATAATCAGCAATATTTTAATCCAGCTGAGAGCCCAAATGCTCACAGACTAATGTTCTGCAGTTTCCATATATTTATTCTTCCACTTATGTTTGTCTTCAGACTTCATGCAAGTTTCCATAATATTTTACATTGCTGTCAAAATATTTATTTGGTCTAAATGTTTTTCAGACCCTGAGAAATCATAGGATACTATTTTCCACAATCTGACATCCTTCCTGTAATGGAACTGCCATGCTCTCTGGAAATTCTATAATTTATGGTCTCAAAACATTTACTGTAGAACTGGGCTCAGACAGGATTTTATACTCCAAGATAGGTAAAGGCATCCATAAGAAACTTGACTCTTACTGATTGCCTCTATGATATTTTCTTGACAACAATATAGAAGTGTTTTGTTATTGCCACTGCCATTGCTGCTTTCTCCTCTTCCTTTTTTTAAAAAAATAATCTTTTCAGGTCCAACAGGTCAACACATTACTGAATGCTTTATGGTATTGTACTTAACTATTATTAAGCTATTTAAATATTTTGAAAATAAGATAAAGGATTGTGGTTGCACAGATGATGACCACAAAAATCCTGCAATATTCAGAGAGAAAAAATGATGCCATTAGCAAAATTAGAAGAAAATTGCTAAGATATTTCTTAAGATATTCTGCAACTATAACATTTGCTTAAGGTAACAGAATGACGTTCCTATCCACCTTCGTTCTACCTCATTTTCATTGTAGTAGAATCAGTTAATAATACTGCCCTGTATTTTTCAACTTGTACTTGAAATATATACTGTAGATGTGTTATTTATCTCTTATTATTTTCTTCCATATTTCACATTAAGTTGATCTAAATGTGACCAACTTAAATGTGAAATAGAGAAGAAAATAATAAGAGATAAATAACACATCTACATTTCAAGTACAAGCTTCTATTTGTATTTTGCAGAAGAAGCATTGCAAACAAAATTATTGTATTTCAATTTCATGTTTTTAATGTTCTATCACAGGCTACACTTCTGTCCAAATTATAACTCTAGTTTGTACAACTAGAATCTATTCTACATTAACATAAAATATCTAGCTTCTGACTATACATTTAATCAGGATCAGTGTAATGATAAAGAAGACCTATATTAATTTCCAGGAAACTAATATTTATATTTTAAGATATATGAAGATATATCTTCATATTTTCATATTAGTATATATTACATAATTTAATATATACAAACTACCAGATTATTATTTAGGTCCCTATTACTTCAAAGTATTCATTGCCCAGTACTCATTTTGTCATTATTTTATGACAGATGTTCTGAGCTGTATGTACAGGTTTGAACTGCATTAGTGCTGCATTTAACACAATGTTAAAAATATAGCTATTACACAGTACATTGAAAAGATAATATAATTACATTTCAACATAGTTGTAAAAATATGTTTTTCCCCAGTACCTTTCTTTGCAACAGAAATATAACATGTGAGTTGAGTGCTTTAAAAGTTCTTTAGTTCAAGGTAAAAAAGTCAATCCTCTTGTACAACTACTTGGAATTATAAGATGACTTACGTCATTTTTCAACAGTTCCTGCCATCACTCAGCATATCTAAGTTAGTCATTATGATTTAAAAATAGCATAAATCCCTAAGATCTTGTCCATTCTCATAGATCCATGTACTTTCTAAAACTACAAAAATACTCATGTACTAATACCGTATGTATAGTACAGTACTTATAGTACAATAGTTATTTCAAGTAATCCTTGTAATAAGGTTTTAGAAGGCAAAACATCATAGCCAGCTTTGATGTAATGGATGAATGTAAGCACATGTAATGTAACCTTTCTTAATACCTACCAAAGCAATTTTCAATACCGTTCTTAAAAGAAGGAGATTGTAAAAGATAAGGTAAAATGTGTAATAAGCTTTAAGGGCTTATGTCTCTACCATAAGTGGTTTATTTCACTTAGGTTTTATCTATGCTAGATTTTAAATCTGCTTTAGAGAAATTGCTTCTCTCCGGGGAATTTTGCAGAATGTTATGTTAAGAAAGAGGTGAGAATCTCTGTCTGAGGATCTACAGTATTTACAGCAAAGTGTAATTTCAGAAACTCTTTGGAAGTGTTTTGCAATGTAAAATACACAACTGTAACTTCTATTGGTTCTCTTGTGATCTGCCACATCTACAGAATCCCCTAATGGGTAAACCTGACCTTGGTAATATGTTATTAGAAAACAGAGTACAAATTTATCTGTAACCCTCATGTACAAACTTTTCTTCTTCTTTTGAAAATACAACAACATACTTTAGAACTCAAGGGCGGGTTGCCTACTTACCGATACCGGTGTGCTGCGCGCGCATCTTCACGTTTCGTGCGCGCGCCCTCTCGCACGATTTCGGTGAGATTTTGCTTCTGCGCATGCGCGGAAGCAAAATCTCACCGAAATCTCGTGAGGGGATGCGCGCATGCGATTTTGGCGAGATTTTGCTTCTGCGCATGCGTGGAAGCAAAATCTCACCAAAATCTCGCGCATGTGCGTTCCTTTGCAAGATTTTGGCGAGATTTTGCTTCCGCGCATGCACAGAAGCAAAAAAGCTGAAAAAATCTTTTAAAAAGATGGTGACGCACGCAACTGTCCTGTGAAGATGGTACCGGAGCAGTTGCGCACAAATTGCGTAATTGGCGGGTCCCTACCGAAGCTGCGCACTGGACCGCACCGGTAGGAACCTACCCCTGTTAGAACTACTTAAACCCCAAAGACTCTTCATACTTTTCTCCCATCTGGTGATCAACCAGATTAGTGCAGCTCAGATCTAGTAGACCTGGTATATTTAAATCGCTGGGTTCAAAATGGACAGTGAATTGGATGTTTAAATCATAAATGGTCCTTAATGATCACTAGTTATTTTGCTTGTTAGTTATATGTTTTAATGGATGTGTTACTGTAATATTAGTATTATTGATCTATGGTAAAATTCAATAGCTAATGTCTTTAGGTTTTATGCATTTCTTCTGAAATGATGTAGCTTTAGCACACATTTTATGCAAAATTCATAACAAATTAAATTTGTACCTAGTAAGTTTTCTTTTTTTTCTTTTTTGGTGATTTCAAATCAGTCTTGATTCCTGGCAATTTCCTGAACCAGTCCCTGCAATGTACAGTATTTGGAAGTGGTTTGCCATTGCCTCTTTCTAGACAATGACTGGCCCAAGAGCACCCAGCTGGGTTGGGCCTAAAGCAAGAATAGAACTCCCGGTCTCAGGTTTCTAGTGTCATAATCACTAACCCAAACTGGCGCTTTAATCAGTTAAAAAGTGTTAATTATTAACACTTTAAAAGCATTGATTTATACAAATAAAAACTTATTGTCAGTTATTGTCAGTGATTTTTATAGAGTATTTTCCACCATAGTAAGAGATGACAGGATCTGGACATAGGACTCTCTGTGGATAAGAAACACTAAGCTACATATGCTTAACAAACCTAGATGATCAACAATGACAGTGAAAACTATTAGTAAATGCCATTCAAATTTATTTTTCATCATGCAAAATGAATCAAGCAATACATAAATATTTTTTAAAAATACTAATGTATTAGATTTATATTTTGCTTCTATTTTTGAATCTCTACCATTTTATATTGTTTATATTCTTATATTTATATTTTATATTTTATATTTTTATATTACATTTTATATTCTCCAAGGCACCTGGGGGTAGAACAAGAAGCAATGGGTGGAAACTAATCAAGGAGAGAAGCAACTTAGAACTAAGGAGAAATTTCCTGACAGTTAGAACAATTAATCAGTGGAACAGCTTACCTCCAGAAGTTGTGAATGCTCCAACACTAGACATTTTTAAGAAGATGTTGGATAACCATCTGTCTGAAGTAGTGTAGGGTTTCCTGTGTAAGCAGGGGGTTGGACTAGAAGACCTCCAAGGTCCCTTCCAACTCTGTTATTATTATTATATAAGGCCATGTTTCTCGCATTCATCTCCCTATGCAATGTATAAAAATCAACTATCTTTTTTATGGGAAAAATGAAATGTAATTCTATTTGGAGTGTTATCCTAAACAAAAAACACAATTAAATTGCACAGAAAATGGGACATACTTATTTAGTAAGTTGAATCATAGCTATTCAAAATTCTTATTTCTCAGAAACAGTTTTCAAATGGACTGAAAATCCACCTTGAGCAGCAAAAGACTTACATTTTATTCTAAATTTCTATTCATGGTTTTATGTTCTGACCTTATAGTATATCTACCATAAGACTCCCCGGAGTTTGAGCACAGCTAGAGTTTTA
Organism: Diadophis punctatus similis; assembly: GCA_023053685.1. Classification (NCBI taxonomy): domain Eukaryota; kingdom Metazoa; phylum Chordata; class Lepidosauria; order Squamata; family Dipsadidae; genus Diadophis; species Diadophis punctatus. Next base: position 174,363,701 of record JALIGW010000002.1, read on the forward strand.
CTTAAAATAATACTTACATTAATCATGTTTATACAAATAAGCAATGGCATGCATATTATAGTGAATTGTTTCCTTAAAGATCATATGCGATTTAAGAATTTATAACACAACTCTGCACTCAGAAATTGGATATTGAGAGCTTTACGGGAAATTGTAGAATATAAAACAAATAGTTATACCTCTGAAGAATTATAGCTCTAAGGTTTTCTTTTAAAAAACAAAGATACTAATTTTTGACAGAAACAAATTTGGAACATTAGAAGGTGCCTCGTGTCATCTGATCTTCTAAGCAGATCAAATATTAAATGGCCAAATCAATGTAAAAGAATAAGAACATTTATTTCAAGTTGAAATACAGTCATAAATTATGAAATAATCTTGAATTGTACTCTGATTTATTTTTTTAAAGGACATTCCTTTTTGCTCAGTTACTATTTTGCTATGCAACAGAAACATATTCATTACTTGCTTCTGTATGGATGCTGTTATGTAGTTGCTGTGGATTCCTCTCATGTGTTCTCTCAATGTGTCCTATGTGATTCTGACCTTGTCCACTTAAATCCTCTCTTTTTCTTTTTTTTTACTTGTCCTTTTTCTAATCCGCTCAACGGTGACAGTCTCGAAATGTCGAGATAAGTCTTTGCCTACTGACTGCTCTCCTCTTCACCCTTCCAAATAGTTTATTAATTGTTTCCTTTGCTCCTTTTTTTTGCCACCTCTCCTCCCCACCCACCCCCCAGGCAAAGTTACTACAACATTTTATGTTAAAACTTTTCAACACCTTTCCTGGAAAAAAACCTCAATAAGTTAATATATTCTTCCTATGTTTGGTTTACATGGAATTCTTACAATGTGGATCCCTTCCAACGTAACATCCCTCCTGCCAAGCCAACTGACGGGAAGCCACATAAACAATGGGATTACAAAGAGGTCCCTGTAGTACTGATGTTCTGGATAGATCAACTATTCTACCAAAGGACAGCTTTTGGTTTTGAACCAAGGGCACAAATGAAAAAGTAGGGGGGGGATCAAGCTTGGGAACTGTACTTAGAAAGAGGGAATGAGAAAAATGTAATTGTTTTTTTTTAAAAAAAATCACCAAACTTACACAAACATATACCATATTATCAAAACATCCATAGGTATATATTTCTATTCAAAATATCATGAACATATATTCGTAGGCGACAAAAATAGGAGGAAGGAGGCAGCATTAGAACAATAATAGATATACCAGGAAGATCATATTAAATATATAAATATAGATAAAGGAAAAGATATAAGTTTAAGAATAGCTCCGATGTTGGAATGAAGTTAGGGTTTTTGAATTGCTAGTCTGCTAACCATAAAAGGGGTTATGATTAGATATACTCAGGGAAGGATAAGAGGGAGAAAGAGGAAGTAGAAAAGAAGGGGAAAAAGAGAGGAGGGAAGTAGGAAAGTGGTAGAGAGGGAGAAAGAAGGTAGAGGGGAGAGAGAGAGAGATAGAGGGAGGGGAGTAGTAGGAAATATAGAAGGAAAGCAGACTGGAGATAAAAGTATAAAAGAAAAATGTAATTGTTTTGAAAGGCAATCTATACACTGTAAAATGCTATAAAAGACAACATGACAAACTACATGTTCTAGAGTAAGTAAATCTATCCACTAATCCCTTTCTGAAACACATACTATCAACATCCTCCACGTATGCAGTAGATTTGCTCTGATTTTACATGTAACCAGCTCAGATTCCTTCAGGAGGAGCATGTCTAAAGTAAAGGTAGTCCTTGGCTTACGACCAAAATTGAGCCCAAAATTTATGTTGCTGAGATATTTGTTAGTTTTGCCCCAGTTTATGATCTTTCTTGCCACACTTATTAAGTGAATCATTGCAATTATTGAATCAATAACACGGCTGTTAAGTGCATCTGGCTTCCCCATTGACTTTGCTCATCAGAAGGTCACAAAAGGTGATCACATGACACTGGGACACTGCAACCATCATAAATATGAGTCAATTTCCAGTGTCTGAATTTTGATCATGTGACCATGGAGATGCTACAATGGTCACAAGTGTGAAAAATGGTCATAGGTTGGTGCCTTTGTAAGTTCAGACAGTCACTAAATGAACTGTTGTAAGTTGAGGATTACCTGCAGGGGTGAAATGCTCCCGGTTCGGGCGGGCCAGTCGGTCATCGTAGAGCCAATAGTGATCACAGTGCGAGGCTTCCCCCCCCCCGCTTCCCCCCCCCGCCTGGATGCCGCCATTTGGGTTCTTTTACCCTCTGCGCATGCGCAAAGCGTTCTGCGCATACACAGAGGGTAAAAGAACCCAAATGGCGGCGTCCAGGCGGGTGGGGGAAGCGGGTGGGGGAAGCCTCGCGCTGCGATCGCTATTGGCTCTATCAGCTCTACGACAACCAACTGGCCCGCCCGAACCGGGAGCATTTCACCCCTGATTACCTGTATTGGTAGCAGTAAAGACTTGTGGAATATATTCTGACATATATTTTCCTCATTCCATGGGAAATAATGATGGAACTGCTATAATACTTGAAAGTAATTGATTTCCTAAACAATGAAATCATAACTGAGTGATAATAACTTCATTTTATTTCCAACATCAATTCATTATATGCTTCCAGAGGCACTTGCATTATTTTTTACAAACAACATATACATAAAATATTTGACATACCTGAGAAAATATGGAGGTGTCCCAGCCATCAGAGAGCAATAAGAACCATGCAGAAAGAAAAAAGAATCTATTTTAGTCACATAGTAATTCTATGTATATTCAAATATGCTCAATTTTTACACTACAGTATTTATAAAACCACAAATGATAATATATTAGAAAACTTTTGTAATTCAATCAAACATTTCAGAAACAGATATCTGTTATAAATATTTAGAACAAAATATTCCAGGGGTGGGTTCCTCCCAGTTCAGACCGGATCGCCCGAACCAGTAGCGACCCGCTGGTGATGTCACTGAACTGGATCGGCCGGTGCCGGTCCATGGTTGCCGCCATCTTTTTTTAAAAAAAATTGCGAAATTGTTTACTGTTTTGAAGGTTTTTCCTGTTCTGCTGCTTGTAAACGGGCCCTCCCTCCTGCCCCCAGGTTTATACTGCCCTTTATTCCTTCGCCCGAAGCACAGCTGATCAGCTCCTCAGCTGTATTTCGGGCTGATTTCAGCTACTGAGCATGCACGGAAGCCAAATTGCACGAGGGGACACGCACGTAAAACGTCGCGATGCAAACCAGTGGCGAAGGTAAGTAAAATCCACCCCTGAAATATTCACTTTTTAGACACTCCCTTATTCCACCCTGCCATAAGTTGCTATTTATTTATTTTATATTTATTTATTTATTTATTTATTTATTTATTTATTTATTTATTTATTTATTTATTTATTTATTTATTATTTATTTATTTATTGTCAAACATGTATAGGATAGTAGTAGTTTGTATAAACATAAGTAAAAAGTAACGATGAAAGAGGACAATAGGACAGTAGGACAGGGAGGTAGGCACAGTGGTGCGCTTATGCACGCCCCTTACAGACCTCTTAGAAACAGGGAGAGGTCGACTGTAGACAGTCTAAGGTTAAAGTTTTTGGGGTTTGGGGAAGAAACCACAGAGTCATGTAGTGCATTCCAGGCATTGAACACTCTGTTGCTAAAGTCGTATTTTCTGCAGTCGAGTTTGGAGCGGTTTACATTTAGTTTGAATCTATTACTATTTCTTTTATTTATTCTCTTTAAAATACTTTACTTAGAATTTACATTTTGTTATGCGATACATACTCTGGAATAATTAATTGTTTCATTTTCTTGTTTTGTCTTTTGCTTTCATTATTCAGTGGTACCTTGGTACTCATCATTAATTGGTTCTGGGAGATGCAATAATACAAAAAATGATGAGTACCAAACCATTTCCCCCATAAGTTATAATTTAGTGAGTCACAAGGCAACCAACATCAACAAGTTCTAGCTTACGTGTTGAGTACCAAATGATGAATATTGGGACAAAAATTTCCACATCAAAATGCCTTGAGTATCAAATTGGATGAGTTTCAAAGCAGTTGAGTACCAAGGTGTCACTGTATATCAATACAGTTGTCCCATATCGCTTGGTGATATATAAAATCAAGGTTTCTATCATTCCTCCCACATTGATTGATTAGCTGTCATGAAGTCATTTTCAACTCTTTGTGCCAAAATAGATTTTCTCTATAATTATCTGTCCCTAACCTGGTCTTTCAGGCCTTCCAAAAGTGTACTCAACACCACAGTAAATGAGTCCATCCACCTTACTGTTGGTCATCCTCATTTCTTTCTTTCCACCTTTTACATAGATCCCCCCCCCATACACACTTCCAATCGCTAACTCTTACAGGCAATCCAGAGGGATACCTATGGCCAACAATATTGAAAGGTGCTGAGAATTCTAGTGGGTTAGAAGAAGTCATGCCCCTCCCTCCAGTGACAATAAAGATAATGAACCAGAGCATCCAATGCCATTTCCATCCATTGCCTAGGCCAGAATCCTGACTGCAAATGGTTCAGATAATCTGTTCTGACTAGAACCCTTTGTTATTGAGGTTCCAACACCATCTCTAGAATTTTCGTCTAAAACGAGAGGTTTGAAATTGGGCTGAGAGTGTCCAGGACAGCTGGATCAACAGATGGTATCACCCCCTGCCTCAAATATAGCCTTTTCCATAATTACATGTGAAGTGATACTTGTTTCTGATTCATTATCATCACTTAATAATTAACTGTTTACTCTGAGTTTGCTATTCAGCACATTCAAAACTAATCAACATTTGAATTAAACATTTAAGCAAACAAAAGCCTACAGTGTAAGGTACTCAGTTCCCTTAAATAATACACAACCAACTGGTTTTTGAACAGACAGTTTTATGGAAACTGTCATGCCATATTATTGCACATGAGCTACAGTTAGAGTGTCATATCCAGCATACCATAAATCTTTAGTTTTCTGTATGTGTAACAAAATGGCCTCAAGGGGACAGTAGAAGAGTGCCAGATTGTATGCAGAGCAACAAGTGGGATATCAGAAAGAAGAATGATGACAAGCTACAATTAGTCTGCCCTTCCATTGATGATATTTCCTTGTGAAGATTTCTGTGGGCAAATTCAAAACACAGAAGATGTGAACAAATAATCAAAATAATTAAATATATCCTAGCAGAATGAATTAAAACTACAGTAATTAATCTCAATTTTTTTAGACATAGCCATATGTTTCTTGATGCACATATATGTTACCTTTGAATTATGATGCTGAATAAAATGTATTGAAAATATCTTGTACTGTGAGAATAATTCAATACTAGATAAAATAAAAACCAGATTTTTCACTGGAAACATAAAGGTAAAACTCAAATATTTTTGACATGCAATGCAAGGGCAAGAGGATTTGGAAAAATTCCTGAAGCTTGGAAAAAAAATCAAGAGCAGCTGAAAAAGAGGTTCATAAAGGAAAAGGTGCCTAGACAGGATCACCAATGACACAAGCCAGAGCTTATAAGAACTCAAAGAAGGAGATACTGACACACATATAACTCTGGTAAAATGATGTCCATCAAGATTACAAAGAGTTGGGGGGAAAAGGGAAGGCACTATTCAAAATGAAAGGAACGGTTTACACTATTATGACCCACTGACAAATTAAAATGAAGATTCAATATTAAAATAAGTCGAATGTGTTGAAAATAAATTGAAAGTGTTAGATTAAGCACCTATATTTATAGATTCCCTAGGAGGGCATTTAAAATCATCCACAGAGGCAGAGGAGCAATAAGGGCAAAACTAAAGCTCTTCCTTTCTTAACGATATCATCTTAAAAAAATATTCACAATCAGAAAGCCAAGATCTGGATAAGATTAATGTATTTTGAACAAGATATCTCTAAATTCTAAAGCCATTAAAATTCTGATGTCTTCAAAGAAACATATCAATACTACTTTTTAGCAACCTGTGGGTAATTTGTATCTTTGGCAAGTGGTTTCTGGAGTGTGGCAAATGTTTTATGTAGTAATGAACAATATTGCATGTTATGATTATGCCAGTCACGTGTCTATCAATTAAAAGAATTATAGTTATTTACTAGAAAAATAGAGATGCAGGTTTTTTCCCCCTGAAGCTCTTTCAGGTTCAGATTTCTCTGTAAATTTGGAGATGGGTAGGTGCAGAAAGTTATCACAGACTTTCTTAAGTAATGAAATAACTAAAATATCTGAAAAGTGAACAGATGAACTGAAATTAAATGAAATGGGTAAGATATATATATTTTATATACAGTATATATCTAAAAATTAAACACAGAAATTAAAGAAATTATATATTAAGATTTATCTATCATGTATCATCTATCATCTATCATCTATCATCATCATCCTTCTCTCTCTCTCTCTCTCTCTCTCTCTCTCTCTCTCTCTCTCTCACACACACACACACACACACACACACACACACACACACACACACACACACACCCTCCAAAAGCAAATCATATTCCCCCCCAAAAACTGTTAAAGTGGTCCAGTTTCAGTCACTTTGATGATAACCCTTTGTCCATCTCTCTTATCTAGTGATTAGTCCAGGCAGTGAGAATAATCGGCATTTGAAAGAGGAGAGTATCAAATTTCCTACTACTACATACATTCTGTCTACCTCTATTGCCTCTTCAGCACATCTCTGAAACTATTTTTGGAGGACAAGTATGATAATCACCCAAGCAGGTGCTGACATTCAAAATATAACAGCTTCAGGTTACAAAATTATGTGTGTGAGAGAAAGTGTGTAAATAAAATCCTTGGCCATGTATAAGATATATGTAAACACATGCATAATGGTTCATGGCAAGAGAAAATTAGTATTGATAGCTTGATAAACAAATGATGAAAATCTGGAAATACTCTAACCTTGAAAAGAAACTCCCAAAGTACAAAATAAACAATCGGAATTAACAAAAAGACAGGAACGTAACCTTTAATCTCTAGCCCATAATATAGAGCTGCTAATATTTGATGTGTCACCACTGGCTTATGGTGCTTTTATGTTATATGACTATGAATAAATGATTGCTGAATAACTGTACTCCTGATTTTTAATGTCAAGTTCATGAAATGTACTTTTTTCAGAACCTGACATTCACACTTAATTTCATGTGAAAATATAAATTGCATGTAAAGGATCAGTAGACATATTCTGAACATTCAGTCCATCATCCATCCACTCATCCATTCTTGACACTATTTCTTCTTTATTACACACACTTAACTACTTCCTTTCCACTGTGTTAAACTTTTATGTTTTATGAAATTCTGAGTATGTCATTATATTCACACACTGTACCTTCTAGATCAGAGGTCTTCAAACTTGACAACAAGTCTTAATGTTGCCAGGTTTGGGGACCCCTGTTCTAGATAGTGAAATGTGGGGGAAAGTATATAGTATATAACAGTGTTTCTCAACCTTGGCAACTTTAAGAGACATGGACTTCAACTCCCAGAATTCCCTAGACAGCATGACTAGAAGTCCATGCCTTCTAAAGATGCCAAGGTTGAGAAACACTGCTACATAGTCTTGCAATGTACTCTTTAGATTAGAGGCCCTAATAGTGTAAGCTTGTTTAAAGTAAAAAAAAAGGCTGTACTTACAGCATACTGATCAAAATATTTTTTTTATTTATTCATTTATATCCCACCTTTATTTTTACAAATAATCAAGGGGGGAAACATATCCAACACACCTTCCTCCTCCTACTCTCCCCACAACACCTCAACCCTGTGAGGTGAGTAGGGCTGAGAACGACTGGCTCAAGGTCACCCATCTGACTTCCATGGCTAAAACGGGACTAGAACTGATAAGTCTCCTGGTTTCTAGCCTGGTGCTTTAACCAGTAGACCAAACTGACTTAAATTCATATCTAGAGGTTGCAACACTAGACGTGGCATGGATACAACTTTTTATGTTACTAAAATTATTACTTAGAAGCATTAGAACCAAAACCTTAATAATATACAAAGCCTATCCTTAGCAATACCCCTTTGTTCATGACACCTCAAACTTCTCACTAACATTGGTTTCTACAGAAGAAACTTACATTAGAGGGGAGAACTGCTTATATGCACATTAAGATGTCTACAACTTCCAGTGAAAATACAAATGCATAACCCAAGAAATTGACAATACAAGCATAAATATGAATATAATAATTACTCAAATCAATACAGGAGTTTACAGGATTTAGGAATGCTAGCAGAGGTTCCCTGGCAGAGAAACAGAGCAAGCATTTGGGAGAAAAATAAAAATACACAATCACTTGTGGCAACAGGTCAATGATGAACAGATCTAGCAACTGGCTTTGATTTTGAAGAAAGCCCTGAGAAAGAGATACCAGGAAATAAACTTAATGAAACAGTTAAATATGAGAAAGGCCTTCCAAATGAATCACAGGGGTCATTTTGACATCTATTACAAAACATGCTTGACTAAGAACTAAGGAGAAATTTCCTGACAGTTAGAACAATTAATCAGTGGAACAGCTTGCCTCCAGAAGTTGTGAATGCTCCAACACTGGACGTTTTTAAGAAGATGTTGGATAACCATTTGTCTGAAGTGGTGTAGGGTTTCCTGCCTAAGCACGGGGTTGGACTAGAAGACCTCCAAGGTCCCTTCCAACTCTGTTGTTGTTGTTGTTGTTGTTGTTGTTGTTGTTGTTGTTGTTGTTGTTGTTGTTGTTGTTGTTGTTGTTGTTGTTGTTGTTATTATTATTATTATTATTATTATTATTATTATTATTATTATTATTATTTTACTTCTAAACAGTATCACCCTAATACAATTAAATGCCAACTACATAAGCATTATGAAGAGTGGAATAAACTAGGAGCATTTTCAAGTATTAAAATTTCTCTGCACAGCAAGGAGAACTTCCATGAGGGAGGGGAGAGAGAGAGAAAGAGAGAGTATATGATTTAACCCTTTAGTCTCTCTTCCGCCTCCTCACCCCCCCCCCCCAAGCTGATCTTTATCAGGGCCTTTACCTTGGATCTGCAAAATGGCTCAAGGCTTTGATAAAATCAGGACCGGAACAAGTTTGAGTTTTCCATGCAGAGCTAATCAGAAAGGATTGGCTCTGCATATACAGCAAAAAGGAAAAAAATCCATTTGCTACACCAGTTTTGTCTTATATCACCCAGTGCATTTCAGAATAAAATGTTCTTCTTCAGAAGCATTTTAAATGTAAAACTGAACAACCTAGTCCTCCTTTTGAACAAAGGATTTAATGAGAGTTGGAAAGTACAGGATCTAAACCATATATTCTAGGTCGAATTTAAAAAGAGAAGAATGTGCAATCTTGAAATATATTGTGGTTCACTCTTTTATTGTTATTGGGAAAATGGATACAACAGTTTAATTTTTCAGAATGGACAAGAATATGTAGATGTGATGCATTAATTATAAGATTTGAAAGCATTCAATTTTGCTCACATGTTTAAGGTGACCAGACGTCCCGCTTTTGGCGGGACAGACCCGCTTTTTAGCAATTTGTCCCACGTCCCGGGTCGTTTCAAAAAAGTCCCGCTTTTTAATTTGAATTTGCTAGTTCGTTTCTTTTGTATTTCTTCTCTTCAATGAGATACATCCCATCATTTCTAGGGCTTCTGCAAATCTCTATTCAGGGATTCCCACCTTTTAACCATGAAATAAACAAAGGAGATCTGTTCTTTTGGGTAATGCAAAGTGCCACGAGTTCCTGCCAGTTTGGCCCAGCCAGTCGTTCGGCGTAGAGCCGATGGAACTGGCGACGGTCGCAGCGCGAGGCTTCTCCCGCCCGCTTCCCCCGGCCGGCTGGACGCCGCCATTCGGGTTATTTTGTCCTCTGCGCATGCGCAGAGGACAAAATAACCCGAATGGCGGCGTCCAGCCGGGCGGGAAGCGGGCGGGAGAAGCCCCGCGCCGCGACCGCCGCCAGTTCCATCGGCTCTACGCCGACGAACAGGTAAGCCTACGCCAGTAGGAACCGGCCCCTGGCTGCGATGAAGGGGGGGGTGTTTGGGGGGGTGCACAAAGCTGCAGGATAAGAGAGACGGACCCCTCCCGTCTTGCTCCCCCTAGAAACCCACCCCCGTCAATGGTGTCCCGCTTTAAAAAAAAATCTGGTCACCTTACACATGTTCCTAGATTTCAGATTTCTTTAAAGTTAAGCCTTTTTGTTAGTGGCTCTAACATTATAACAGAGAACAGAGAATAATAGAGCTTGGAGGTCTTCTAGTCCCGTGATGGCGAACCTATGGCACGCGTGCCACAGGTGGCACCCGGAGCCATATATGAGGGCACGCAAGGCATTGCCCTATGTCAGCTGGCCAGCTGGCCTTCTGGAGGGTGGGGGAGGGTGTTTTCACCCTCGGCAGGCTTCAGGAAAGCCTCCAGAGCCTGGGGAGGGTGAAAAACAGCCCAACGGGCCTACCAGAAGTCCGGAGGCTTCAGTGAAGCCTGCACACATGTGCATGGGGGCAGTGCGGGGTGTGTGTGTATGCATGCACGGGGGGAGGGCATTGCATTATGGATGTCAGCACGCATGCACTCACTCCCTTTTGGCACCCAAGCAAAAAAAGGTTCGCCCACACTGTTCTGGTCCAATCCCCTGCTCAAGCTGAAGGTCTTATATCATTTCAAAAAATGGTTGTCCAGTCTCTTTTTGAAAGTATTCAGTGATGGAGCACTTACAACTTCTGAAGGGAAGATCAATCAACAATGGTTAGGAAATTTCTCCTTAGTTCTAGGTTCCTTCTCTCCTTGATTCGTTTCCAACCATTGTTTCTTATCTCACATTTTGTTGCTTTGGAAAATAGTTTCGCCGCCTCATCTTTGTAGGAGGCCCTCAAATATTGGAACAGTGCTCTCATGTCGTTTCCCCTCCACCCCGTCCTTTTCATTAGACTACACATACCCAATTCCTGTAATTGGTCTTCATACATTTTGGCCTCCAGCTCCCTTATCATTTTTGTTGCTCTTCTCGGCCATCTTTCTAGAATCTCAACATCTTTTTTTATCGTGGTGAACAGAACTGGATGCAGTACTCCACATGTGGTCACAAAATTTTTCACACTGTATATAAGTTCAATTTAGTTATTTCGATGACATATTGGTCATTTGACACAAAAATAAGGTAGATGGGACTTTCTTGTTTTATAAACTTTTTGACAGGGTAAACCAGTGGTGGGATCCTGCCAGTTTAACAACTGGTTCGGTGATCGCGCCCTTTGCACATGCACACACTTGACGCACGCTGTATGTGCGTGCTAAGTTTTACAAAAACTTACCTTCCATGTTACTGCTGGGGAGAAACACAGCTGAGGCGTGGCAATCCACTCTGCCGAGTGAATCTGAGAAGATATAGGTCAGTAAAGCGTGCGGGCAGGGAGGCCCATCTGATTGTTGGAGCGAACTGGTTCCCCCGAACCGGTCCGAACTGGTAGAATCCCACACCAAACTACCATTGGATTGCTCACCCAAAACTTATCAGAAAACATTTATCTTTGGCTACTCTTTGGCCTCTGAAATATGAAACGTACATCATTTACCTTTGGAGTTACAGAATAGGTGTTTCCAATGTCTTTATATGGATATATATCTACAAAGAGAATTTGAGCAATCTGTTATAAAAGACTAGTCCTTCTAGGGCCAAACTCTATTTTCATGCATGAAGGTTCTGTTTTTGTTTTAATTCAAGACTCTTACATTGTTTGCTTAGATGCTTGACCATCTCACTGCTGATCCCAAATAGGGGTGTGTGTGTGTGTGTGTGTGTGTGTGTCGCACTTTGTGAAATGGTACAGATCAGCAACCGACAAACTGCTTCCTTCATTATACTCACAGAAGAATAGATCTCTTACAAAAGAGGAAACTACATTTAAAATTACATAATTTAACTAACCATGGTCTTAATCAAAGGTATCCATTACAAATCTGCTACCACAAAAACCTGACTTTGGTTCCTTCTACAGCATTGTTTATTTGTATTACAAGGTCTTAAGTGCCAACGTCTTAATTTATATTCCAATAAAAAAATTAATTGAATCCTAAATATATACTTAGGATTTTACTTCATTAGCATATGGGATAAAATAATAAAGTGAAATTAATGCCTACCATATGAACAATGGAAAAAGTCCATTTCAAATGAGAAGGAAGTAAATATGGTGAACTATAATTAAAAGAGAGAAAAGAATATAAATACATTATTTTATACATGTTATTTCTCCCTCATTTTACAGTATCTGACATTGCTGTCAGCAATATTCAAAGTGGATATTTAAGCATAAAACTATAGAGAAAGGAACACACATCATGAAGTAATGCAGGTCCCCACTATTATGCCCTTTTTACAACCCTGTCATCCCTTAATTTTGGGTAGAGTCAGGGCAACTGGATGAAGCTGAGAGTTTATTGTCTGGATGCCCTTCCTGATGCCACATGGAGTTCACAGCAGATCAGGGGTGAAATGCTCCCGGTTCGGGCGGGCCGGTCGTTCGTCGTAGAGCCGATAGAGCCGATAGCGATCGCAGCGCGAGGCTGCCCCCACCCACTTCCCCCACCCGCCTGGACGCCGCCATTTGGGTTCTTTTACCCTCTGTGCATGCGCAGAACGCTTTGCGCATGCGCAGAGGGTAAAAGGGTGGGGGAAGCAGGTGGGGGCAGCCTCGCGCTGTGACTGCTATCGGCTCTATTGGCTCTAGGACGACTGACCGGCCCGCCTGAACCAGGAGCATTTCACCCCTGCAGCAGATATTTTTTCTTTGCGCCATAGGAGAGAAACATCTGCCACTACCTAGGAATGAACTCTCAACCTTCCAAGTGGGAGGCACGTGTCATGATATGAAAAAAAAACCCAACAAATGTTTCATCATGAAGAACCTCTATTTGCACAAGAGGTTCCACAGGCTGTTTATGAAGCCACTCTTCACTATACCTTTTGGCACAAGTCAAAATTCCCAGCTTAGGCTCTAACTGGCCATGTTCTGTTTTTCTTCCTGAAGGAGAAAAGCAGAAGCAAAGAGGAAACCAGCCTTCAGTTGTGTTCTTCTCTTGTGATACTGACATCACGTTCCTGACCCAAATAAACTTTTTTAAAAATTATTTTTTTATGTGAAAGGCTTGAGTTTGCAGACCAGGCTAATCCAAAAACAAAAGCCAAATTTTGGCTGGGATCTTTCTGTGAATCCACTATAGGTTCTTTCCTCCTTTAATCGGTGAAAATTGAGATCTAGTTAAATAAATATGACACATCCTTGACAAGCATCAAATTGACCTGCCTCGTATTATGGAAAGTGCGTGAAATTTAAAAAAAGTCTATATTGGAAGATAAAAATAGAGCTGAAGTGGTGCAGTGGTTAAATGCAGCCATTGCAGGCTGACTGCTAGTTCAACAGTTCAGCTGTTCAAATCTCACTAGGCTCAAGGTTGACTCAGCCTTCCATCCTTCCGAGGTCGGTAAAATGAGGACCCAGATTGTTGGGGGCAATATGCTGAACTCTGTAAACCGCTTAGAGAGTGCTGTAAAGCACTATGAAGCGGTATATAAGAAAAGTGCTATTATTGCTAAAACTGTGTGTGTAAACAAATCTAGCCAAAATAAATTAGTAAGCAAATGTCAGTTGTGGTAAATTTTCGGTAACTATTGTATTCCTCTCCTTTGGCTCAGAGCAAAACAAACGCACTAACAAGTGTGGTTTGGTAAAAACATTTTTGAGCTCAGCTCGCATTCTGGTGGCTGCATCCATGCAGTTTTCTTGGCAATCAAACAACAGTGATTTGCCATTATCCTCTTCAGAGACCTTTTCCTGATTTCCTCTCTAATCCATTGGACAATGGAGAAGAACTGCCTCACTGGCATGATTAAGTTGTAGCAGTGGCATTTAGTTTGAGTCAGCTTTCTCTGCTTTCTCATGCCTAATCAGTTTTCTAATGAGATATTAGCTTGTAGCTCAATTCTTGATTGAGCAATTACCAAAAGAAAGAGTGAATGAACTGTTGACAGAGTACCTGATAGGATATCAAGATCTGTGTTTTGTTGTTTGACTTGCCTGTCAGGGCAGTGAAAAGTCAACAAGATCAGATAAAGATATGGGTTTGTTGTAGCTGTTCAATTATTCCACAGCAAGTGAGAATGGAATCGCTTTCCAAGAGAATTTAAACAGCGGCCAGCTCTTAGCTGTTTGCTATATATGTACTCACACTGCTTCTAATAGGATATATGTCTTATTTAGTTTCCCACAGTCACAGAAATACTGAAGATATTGCTCCCAATGTCAGCGTTCCAAGAAACACCTCCAACAAAATAAAACTCCCAGGCTAGAAGTTCCTCAAAGTTCCAATTTATTAGAGATGCCATGTTGGCAACATCTGGGAAAACCCGAATCTGAAAGCTTCCAGGTTTTCTCCACCCAAACGAAAGTTCAAGTCCCTGCCCAGCACCCACATGTCAATCACACGATCCAATCAGGCACCATCCAAAACTGAAGATTCCTCCCAGTCACTTCATCGGCCTTGACTTTCTGGAAATAATGTTATTTAGATACTACATATCACCTATTCCATATAATCCCCCCCTCCCATTTCCCCACAGTAGAAAATGTGGCAGGCCTGAATACAAAAAGGTAAAAGTTGGCTTCCAGGCCTGACACCCGTCATCTTTGTCTACTGTTTCTGATACTACTGGAATTATACCATTGTTAACCTATTAAATTGACCTATTCAATAGTCAAAATAATTATTGATCTTAAGCTCAATTTCATCTTTCCAATGACTGATGGTTTGATGTTCAGGGCACAAAATACTTTGGAAGAGATATGTTTAATACGAACAAAAGTTGTTGGATATTGCGTAGAGTTTCACTTCTGCCAAACCTTAATAGAAGTTTCAAACAGAAATCATAGCCATTAACTCTAAACTTAACCCTAAAGCAAATTCTGATTTTCCACACAGAATAAGTTATAAATTAGGCTGCAGAATGTTTTATTTTTCATACAAATGTTGCAACAATCACAAACCTGAATGTTGTAAAACACAGATTAGGGAGAACCAAGCAAATATCATTGAATGCTGTCTTGTGGAAATATTGAAGCAAAAAGAATACCAGCACCAAACTTTCTTCAGAAATTCCTTTAGAAAGGGAACAAATTTTGTAACAACCACATCAAAGAAATTATGCCTGCTTCATAAATCCTTTTCAATATTCACAAAGCCTCTCATTAACAACTAACGCTGACATACTAGCCCACATTTACCACTGCAAGCTCCCAGTAAACCGTCTTTCTGGAAAATTGTAATTTATATCTCAATCCTAATTATATGGTGTGGTGTGGTCATAATTTTTCTGAGCTTCGCTATCATCTTTCAAATTCAATTTGAGACACTATTTCAGATCCTCTTGATGTTGCACGAGTGACAGTCTATTGAATGCGACAATGACGGTGCTAATGAAGTTAACAAGCATAGTAATGGTGGCTGTGCATTGTGCAATGCAATGACAAACCATTTCTATCACTGCTAAAATTCTCTCCTGTCAATATTCTATTCTTGAGAAAAAGAAGGAAAGAGAAAAATATCCTCAAGGGATTAATGTAAGCCTTGATGACAATGTTGCTGCTTTTACTAAGCTTTGCAAATTATATTATTGGTGGCATTTGCTTTCCTTGAATAACACACACACACACACAAATTAGAACCAGAATTTTTTATTTTAAAAAAAAGGCACGGGTGAGGAACCAAACATTACTGAAAAATTCAGAAAAGTACAGTTCTTGAAAAGGAACAGTGAGGGATATAAAAGTTTTTCCAGGCCAGAGACAACCTTGGGGAGATTTTAAAAAGCCATCACTGCACAATCAATGCCCTCTTTACATGGTCGCACTTGCCATTCTGATACGCACACCCACACACCCACACACACACACATTCCAGGAGACAACTGAACTCTTATGGAATTTTGTCAAAGAGAGCTGCTTCCTGGTTAAATACTTCCAAATTGCACTGAATCCATTATAACTGTTTAAATCTTCTGACTTAGATTAAACGTGATTTAAACGCTCCTAGCTATCCCACTTCAGACAGATTAGCCAAAGAACAAGTTCGATGGAGAAGGCTCTGATGTTGGAAAGGTGGAAGAAATAGAAGAAGTAGAAGACTAGCCAAAAGGTGAATGGCCTCAGTTACAGTGGCAATGGCAAATATACCACTGGAAAATCTGAGGATCAGGAAAGGGACAGATCATCAGGGATAAAATCTATGAGATTGCTAAAGGTCAACAATGACTTGATGTCTCATAATCAATTAATCAAAAGCTCCTTTTTTATCACTACTTTTAACACTTAGCTTATTTGAAATGTACTTTTGGCAGGTGGGAATAACAATTTATTTAAGGAATACAGAGGATACTGCAAGGATATATCTATAACCTTTTCTCTTTATTCTGCTGGTGTAAAAATGATTCCTTGCCCTTTTTAGTAACAACTTTCATTGAATAGACTAAATCCTAAAAAATTGCCTAACTTGAATCTAAAGAGTAAAGCTGGAACAATTAATATTATTTTTAAGAAGTAGGAGGATATCATCATATTTATTTATTTATTTATTTATTTATTTATTTATTTACTTACTTACTTACTTACTTACTTACTTACTTACTTACTTACTTACTTACTTACTTACTTACTTACTTACTTACTTATTTATTTATTTTATATTGCCATCTATTCACCCATGGTGACTCAAGGCGGCTTACAGAATAAAAGACCACATTTAAAACAATAAAAACTAACAAAAAGAATAAAATAAATTAATATAGTACAATATAACGAAATCACCCCCCACCTCCCACCCCCTGCCCTGGCGACAGCAGATCACACGAGCCATTTAATGGGGTCCATCCCGCTCTGGGTTCCCCCGGCACGCTGGCAGAACCAGATCTTTAGCGCCTTCCAGAAGAGTATTAGAGTGGGGGCCATTCTAATCTCTGGGGGAATGATGTTTCAGAGAGAGGGAGCCACCACGGAGAAGGCCCTTCTTCTGGGTCCCACCAGGTGTATCTCCCTCGGGGATGGGACCCGCAACATTCCCTGCCTCCCCGCTCTGATGGATCGGGTAGATGTGACCAGCAAGAGACGGTCCCTCAGATAACCTGGTCCCAAGCCATGAAGGACTTTAACGGTAACAACCAGCACCTTGAATATATCCCTGATGCTGGTGTTATAGCCTATGCATAGATCTCTCTATCAGTTAACAGAGTTGGAAGGGATCTTGCAGGTCATCTAGTCCAACCCCCTGCCCAAGCAGGAGACCCTTACATCTGCCTCTACCTAGGATCGAACTCACAACCTCCTGATTGTGAGGCAAGAGCTCTACCTCTAGGCCACAGCAGGAGAAAGAATTCCATTCAAGGGGGGAAATATTACTTTTTGAAACAACGATTTCCTAAATTTATGTAATAAATCAGATTTAAAGGCAGAAGTATGTAGAGCATCAAGTAGAACCTGTCTGCAACTCCTTAAAGCAGCTGCATCTTTCTAGGACCATATGGTTGCCCTTTTATCAAATTTAGGAGGACACCTATTTACTTTGTAGAACTGCAGATGAATACTACGTGAGTGTCCCGGTGTTCTTGGAGGGATCTCTGAAGGGATGTACAGCCATATTACATACATTAAAAAGGTATCTATTCCATCAACAGCAATCTTGCCAAGAAACAGGAACAACTGGGCCCGTTAGCAGCAGCATTTCAAACACCAGCGTTGCTATCACTGTTGATAGTCCTGAGGCATATTCAGAATACATGTCATACTTCTACTCCTCTTTTAAAAACACTGGCATGCAAACAATTGGTACAGCCTTTGTAATAGTCACTTAGCCTTACTATACTAGAAAAAAAAGGAATGCAAAAACTCATTTATAATTTTATGTGCCGATTGATTTGAGCAAAGCAAGGACGTCATAAAGGGAAGTGGAAGGTGTTGAATTTCAAATGTACACAGGAAGATGCCCAAATAAGTTTCATGACTTGGAAAGGCTCAGTTTATTTTTCCTGGGAATGGTCAAGTCCAGAGTTAATTGTTTCTTAACATCTGAGTACTGAGCAAGGAGAATCAAGGTTTGGGAGTCAGCTGCCCATGCCATCCAGTTTGGAAATTCAGATCAAAAACAGAACCATAGAAGAATATGCTAGTGTTTCCAGCACACCTAGAGATGAAGACAGAACATGAACTGAACTGGTAACACATTTATCTATACCATGTCAGAACTGGGAACAGAAAGCGAACCATCTGAATGTGCATAGAATTGCTCACTCTCTTGGCAAAAACATGAATAGCTTGGTTCCAAACAATTTTTTTTTCTTACATGGCTTTTCCAAATTAAATAAATGCCCACATTATACAGGGTTATTCAAAAAGAATGAACTGATTTCATGACGCAATATTTTATTAAGAAAAAGTAATACAAAACTCCAGCCAAGTCACAAGTATTCTACTCACAATCAACTTTTATTTCCTGTCTTACAAGTGTTCAATGTGGCCACCACCTGCAGCACGGGCAACATCAGTACGATAAGAGAATCCCCCCCCCCAGGCGCGTATCAGCATATCACAATCCACTGAGTTGTTTGCTGTTGTTATTTGATGTTTAAGGTCATCGAGGCTAGTGGGTAGCGGTGGAACATAAATGTGATCTTTTACCATTCAAAACTTAGATAACTCTTCTTTCAAATGGTCACTGACTCATTACATGACGATGCTTGAGAACTGAAGCAATGCGTCATGAAATCGGTTCATTCTTTTTGAATAACTCTGTATAATGTGACCAGGTCATGTTACATAATAATTGTCATTATGTAAGAAATATAAAAAATATTCAACATCTCAGACTTATCTTGACCAATGATATAGGCTGTATTGCATATTTCAGGTGGGAGGCTGAGACAAAGAAACAGAATTTTGGCTGAAGCTAATCCTGTTATGAAGCTAATGTGTTATGAGGTTTAGATTTTAACCCAAAGGCTTCAAGTCATTAACTCCAGACTGTATCAGTGCTGCTTCAGCATCTTGTTACGTCTATGTGTTCTTCAAAATATTTATTAAAAGACACTAATGTGAACCTTATATGAATGGGGCATCACTTAACTGCCATTAAACTTGTTCACTGCATCCTATATTTGTAGAAAAGAGTAGCCTATACAAGTTAACAAGCTCATTTTGTGTCCATAATTAGCTGATTACAACTAGTTGCTGTCTGAAACTGACCAGACCTTAATCAGCTTCACACTGAATACTTTTGTCCTCATAAATGTGTATTAATCAGAAAATGATTTTAATGATTGTTTACTACCATTGTATTTGCAAGTTGTTATTCAAAGCAGTTGCTAAATGAGTACCACCAGTGTAAAAAAAAGGGTTTTCCACAGTTTCATTATTCTTTCCCAGTTCTTCCCTGATACAATTAAACTATGTATCAGAAGTGAAAGCCAATTTGGTGTAGTGGTACACCAGGCCTTAACCACTACCAAGAGATGATGAGTTCTATTTCTGCCTTTGGAACAAAGCCAACTGGGTGGTCTTGGGCCAGTCACTCTCTCTCACCTCCAGGGAGGAGACAATGAAAAACACTTCCAAAATCATCTTGCCAAGAAAACATTAGGGACTTGTTCAGATAGATGCCAGGTGTCAATCTTAAAACAGGAGCTTCAGTTTGGCACAATCTTTTCAACACACTAAATTAATATTTTGTTATAAATTCATAATTTTATGAACTGATAAAACCCTCATTTTTTGGTATGTAATTCCAAATCACATATTGAAACTTAACTTCCCTTAAAACTATACTATTACATTTAGGAATATTAAGTAAAATGGAATCATAGCATAGCAACCCCATATCTTGCATTTCCATCACAAATAACACTGGTGTATCTAGCAAATATGAAACTTATTGCCGTAACAATTTCATTTTAAGATTATAAAAACATGATTAATATTTTTAAAGGCCTTTAGCCATTGATTTCTCAATATGGAGAATTCCAACTCTTTATTCCAAAGTTCCTGCAAACAACTAATACTGACCTTAAAATATTTTTAACAGTCTATAAAAATTTATAAGTTCAGAATTCTCCCCAACTCATTTTCACTATTATTAATAATGGTTGTACTTTAGATGATGTTAAACTGTCTGGACAAAACTATGAGATTAAAGCTATGCTGCATTTCTAGAAATTCAAAATTCCTTTGCACTAACCCAATTCAGTTACAAATCTGATTAACAATTAACAGATCTAAAGTACTGATATTCCTCTATATCCATGAATTTCTCCCACCCCACCCCCTTTACCTGAAGTTTTTAATCTAGTACTGTATCTCACATGTAAACAGCGAATAAGGATCAAATATGTGCTGGTATTTCACCAAATAGAAGTTGCAGCTTTTAGTGTTGCTTATAAAATAGAACTTTGACTAAAAGTGGAATGAAGCCCCTAACATATTATCAAAAAGCTCACACAAAACTTCTAATTCTGATCACAGTGATTTTTGGAATTTTTGCCTATATCCGTTTTGGAATGCATCAGTGGTTGGTTGTTTGGGAGTGAGTGGGTGGGATTTTCTTAGCATTATTTTTTCTTCTGTAAAAAGTAGATATTGTACTGTGTGATATGATGATAAAACTGATGGACTGAAAAGAAAGTTCTATAGGTGCTTTTTTGACAAGCCAGTTGCCTCTGAACTTGCCTTCCTATCTTCAGTTAAATAGGGTCAAATAAAAGCATTGGTATTTGGAACTCAGCATAAAGCTCTCAAAGAAGTGACAACAGTGTCAAAGTCCTTTCTAATTTGTAATCAAATATGCTCCAGCAGCCATTTTCTGTTGGTGTTCATGGACAACCACGAAAGCAGGCAAATAACAGAATAAGTAGCAATGTAGTGATGAAAATCACATGATTTGTGGGTCTAGGTCTGTCATTAGGACACCACTACTAAATGCTGGAGCTTGCATTGTGATATTGTAGCCTGATTTTTGTCATTTTCATACCATCGTGGATCCCTTTGGTGGTGGTACCCATTAAAATTTCTCAAGTTTTTATGTATCCACAGATTCAGAGGTGGGTTCCTCCTGGTTCGGACCGGTTGTTTAGAACCGGTAGCGGGAATTTCCCCCCACTCACCGAACCAGGAGCGATGGCTGGCTGGCCACACCCACAAACTGGCTCTCTTGACGGCACCATAGGCGCTGCCATCTTGTTTTCCAGCACTGCGCATGTCCGTACACGGCATGGGAGGAAGCGAACTGGCAGCAAAGTAAGTTAGAACCCACCCCTGCACAGATTCTATAAGAGTGAGGATCCCATTCTAAAATAATTATGGATAATCTGAATATTCGGCAACCAAGAGGAAGATTTGGACAGAGGAACTACTCACAAGACAAAAAACTATGAACAATGCAACTTCAAATAAAGAAGACCTATATTTTATTACAAGCCCTCTATTTAGCTGAATAAAATGTGGCTACTTCAACATTATTTCCCAATATAATCTCTTTCCTTTCCATTCATAAAACAGGGGGCATCTAGTTCATCAATCATACTTTAAAAAAAATTAAATAGGCTGAGCAAACTAATAAAAGAGGATTGTATTCAAAAATCTGGAACACTGAGATCCAGAAAGGACTTTCAAAGGACAATCAAAATTAGGATACTTGACAAAACAATCCAGCTGCTGCACCCAGCAGGAGAACATAATGGAATGAACAGCTCTACTTGCTTCACACTCTGCCCTTATTTGCTCAGGTGTCAAAACAATTGCCAATGCACTGATTATCCAGGACTCAATAATATTAACAGATGCTCTGTTGGGAAATGTTGCTATCTACTGCTTCATCCACTGAGCTCAGCAAGAAGCTGAAGCTACTCAGCAGCTTTCACATATGTTGGAAGGCTGCAAAACTACATTCCAACCAAATCCACATATAGTCATTTCCACTGCCAGATTTATAGGACAATCTCTCTTATCATAAAAGAAACTGTGATGCAATGTGCAAGGCTGTTAATAGTGGATCTTTGAACTAAATTCCACGTTGTGGTTGATATACATAGTTCTCATACTGCATGTATGAATCAGTGTGTATTGGAGAGAGATGTTACATTTTATCATTTTTTAAAAAGGAAATAAAGTTGGCAATTGGACACTTTGTGTTAAATAGGAAGAAAATCAAAACATTCCATATTTGAAATTAATTTCTTCACTTAACAAAGAAATAACTCCCGCATCCCTTTGTGAATTCATTTGTGAATTCCTGAACATTTTGGTACAGCATGCAGTGTGCTTAACGATTTGCAACATGCAATTCAATTTTACTACTTTATTGTGACACCACCCTCATCTAGCAGATCCTGTGCTCACAGTTTTACAGGATCATAACAAAGTGTTACCCTTCATTTTAGGACCAGCTCCAATTTAACATGTCATATAAATAGCCCAGAAGGGAGAATGAGACTAAAAGAGCACCTCCCCACACAAACAGGCCATCTGCAATTTCAAAAGAGCTTCTAGAAAATATAGCTCACACATGGATCCAATTTAAGTTTAATCAGAAGCAATTGCTAACTCTTGTCTTTCTGCAAAGGAGAAACTTTGAAGTACACAAACTGACAAAACAGCAAGGTAATATATATATAGAAATACTGACACAAGGATTCTAGTTCTTCTTGCAGATTCTTAGCAAGAGTGGGTTAAAAAACAGAGCCCCATACTTGAAGGCACGGCTATCCATTAATGTAACGGCCTATAACCTAGGCCCTATGCAGAAGACAAGCTTGTTCATCCAGTGAGATTAATAATAATTGATGTGGATAGTTGAGCTTATTATCAGGGAATTTATTTAATGTGCTGTAGCATATTATCTTTTGAGGACGGTCATCTTTTCCATATTAGTGTTTCATTTTTATCTGCTTAAATTCCTACATCAAATTCTCCTTTCCAGGTTAGAAGGAGGGAAGGAGAAGAGGGAGGTGAGGAGAGGTGAGATGGAGGTGGAGAATGAGAAAGATAGAGGAAGGGGTAGAGGGAAGTAGGAAGAAGGGAGAGAAGGAGAAAGAAGGTAGAGGAAAGAGAGAGAGGTAGAGGGAGGGGAGTGACATGAAGTGATATGGGAAAACAGACGGGCAACCTGGTTAATAAAAGGTGCAAGATTAGGATGTTTGTTTATTGTTTATTGTATAGTAATATATAACTATGTTAATATTCGATAAGATATGGTATATGTATTGATGTTTATTGGAGTGTGTAAAAAATAAAAAAAATTAATAAAAAGAGATTTATGACAAAAAAAATCTCCTTTCCTCTCCACTTGTATGTATCTCTATCCCTGGATAGTAAAAATCCAGCTATAAGATTTGAGTTATGCATATGAGTTATGAATTCTGCTGAGTGGTATAGGATCCTGACATTAGGAAGTAATCATCACAATGCTGTGATATACTATATGGCTTCTTTGGGGAAAGTTGTAGTTTATATTGTCTAATTCTGCACTTGCAAAAACTCTCAAACATTTCTATATTATCATTAAGCTCATTCATGAGCTTGCAAATAATGGGAATACAATTGGCCTGATGTTTACTCTGATGTCCACTGTAATCATCAGCAAACATAAACAAATTCTGATATGACCTTTGCAAATAAGTAAACAGATGAAAAAACGTCAGTGACAAATAATCTCTCTATTGAGCAGATTAAACTAACAAAGTTTAATCCAAACAAAGTAAATAAATGAAGTACATCATTCAGGCAGCAACAGTTTACTAGAGAGCATGAAGATTGGAAAGCTTTCTGAAAAAAAAAATCAAATCTAGCCTTCACTAATCTATTTATAACTTTGCTCAGGTTTTCAAGGTTTCTTCTATTAAAGTTAACTGTTGTTTTTATTGCTTTTTAAAGCAGAGGCATGGGAAAAACTGCTTTGCCAACTATTTCTTTTTCTAAATTCAGTTAGAATTCCCAAGAAAATGGAACTCAAGAAAACAGTGAAGCACACTACATTACAATATATAACCTATTTTGGATTAAAAACAGCACTCCCTTTTCAGGCTATTTGTAAATGCAAAAGGAAATTCCTTCTAATAAACAGACCCATATTATTGATGCAGTGACAAGCAAAAAACTTCAAGATTGTTTTCTTCATTTTTATCATAATTCTAAAGTTATTTTAAACACTATTTTTGTGGAGATGTACAGGTATCAGGAAAATTATTTCCCTTTAAATAAGAGTTATACTATCATTCTAATAGTAATATGTATATTTTCAAATAATTTATGCACTAGTCCTTAAGAAAGACAGAAATGTCCAAGCATAACTATAACAGACAGTATTGCCAAAGTCATGTATTTGAGATGGGTGGCCACACAAATAGTCTTGACAGATTTGAATATGCTTTGTGGTGTTGTAAGGAATAGCCTTCTGGGTTCCGTTCCAAGTGGGGGGGAAAACACTGGACTCATGGAAGTTGCTTGGAAAGAAGGTTTAATGGTGGACAGGAGCACATGGCATGAGCTCCTGAACAGAAAAGGTGGATCACATGCTTCCAGATGTTGGGTGAAGAGAAAAGGAAGGAAAAGATGCTGAGTACCTTGGTTTTATGACCTCTATTGGGCCCCACCTCTTAGTTTCCTGTTCCTGTGTATGTAATGCACTCCGATTGGCTGTCAGACTCCCATGGGGCCATGCAGGGGCAACTCTGTAAGCTGTCTTGAGTCCAAGCTTGCTTCAGTCCCGCTGGCTGATGCAATCTTCCCAGGTCCCATGTGGTGTAATGAGAGGGCTTTGGGCAATTCCTAATATGGCTCTGTCTGAAGGAGGTAAATCTTTGATATGTAGAATAGACTGGTCCAGGCTATTAACAAAGGGGGTGTGTGAGTGAGCTGGGCCATTCCTTGATGGCACATTGACAAAGGTGGGGGCTATTAAGAGTAAGTCTGTTTCCTGCCTAAAAACATGTTTCTCCATTTCTCAGCAAGGGATATTCTATATAATATTCTGCCTTTTTAGTATTTCCTAGGATATTTCATTTTTCTAAGAGAGGGGTAGGTGCTAACTTCCTACAGTGGCTCATAAAGTTACTCTAAATGGTTGTGTCCCTCTGTCATCATGTAACTGTATGTTAGGTGCTTGGTAGCTGGTTACCCTTATGGCTGGTTGCACCACACCACAGTCACATGACTGGAATTCACTACTTTTTTTCTGGTATTTTTGCTGCTTCCTGGAAAAAAAAAGACTAGAGAAAACCAGATTCTTAAGCAGATCTGTATGTTGTTACCGTGCCCCTCATATTAAAACACAACCCTCCACCCCCGCCCATCCCAAAGCACAAAAGGACTCCAGATGGAAAAAAAACACCATTTAAACATAGTTATACTAATACCTCAGTTTTTAATATCCAAGGGAATCTTTAATATATACTGCATTGGAAAAATGATCCTTCTTTATTTACTAAAATGAGATGTTTTAAGGGTGGCCTCACATTTGAACTGCTCTTCTGACCTTGAAGTTAGAAACTTACTTAGAAATATGAGGACACAGCAGAAATTGAATTCCATAACTGGTTCTCTGAGCTTAGTATCTGTAGTAAAAATACTCTTGATAGATAATGAATTAACGATATTTATTATGGCATTTACACGCTCATCTACAAAATTTGTCAAATTCAGATTTATAAAATTTCCTGATTCTTTCTAAAATGTGTAAGTCAATTATATCTTATGTTCCAGAATACTGCCTCAGGAATGACCTAATTAAATGCCTTATTTTGGCTTGCCAAAATAGTATCATAAACTAAGATTAGGATTTTACAGGGGAGCCAATTTATCCATTGCATTATTCTTTCATTAACATAAGGTGTTTGTAAAGGTCTTCATTTTGCTGAAATGACTGAACTGCACTATATTAATTTCCACAATAGGCATTTGACTGTCTTAAAGAGACCCAATTAACTCAAACAAGCCAACTAACATGGCATAAAATGTGAAAGAAGTATCACATACTACAGGTAGTCCCTGACTTACATAGAACTATCTATAGGTTTTTATCTCATGTTTTTTCTGAGCAATAGGAATGCATAATGTATAGCTAAATGAAACTAACCCACTTTTGAAATGTAATTTCCTAATGTTGAAAAAGGTGAAATTCTTTCTGGAAACTTTGTTTATCGTATTTTTCGGAATATAAGATGCACCGGAATATAAGACACACCTAGATTTTAGAGGACGAAAACAAGGAAACAAGTATTCTGAACCAAATGGTGTAGTAATATATTATTTAATAAATTACCAGTGTAGCAGAATACTTTTTACAACCATGTACACTTTTTACAAACTTCAAACTTGACAGCTTTAAGACTTGTGGACTTCAACTCCCAGAATTCCTTCTCCAGTCATACTAGCTCAGGAATGGGAGTTGAAGTCCACAAGTCTTAAACTTGCCAGGTTTGAAGACCCTTGTACCCCTAACTCCTGACTCAGGGGTCTTCCAACTTATAACTTTCTGGATGAGACTTGTATAAAAATCATAGAATAAATGTCCAGATGGGAAATGATCAGAGAAGTTAGAAGGGAAGCAGCTCTATGCCGAAGCCTCTTTATTTCACATGGAAGTCACGTTTTCACTCTCACCAAGTGCCCAGATTTCCTCCCGTTTCCCACATCACTGTCCTTCAGCCTGGCCAGGTGGCTGTTCCTGCGGGGGATTCCCACATGTCGCCTTTGCCTGCATCCCCCGTTTGAAGGATGCGGAAAGAGCAGGCGGAGGACAAGCAGCCCGAGCCGGCCAGCAAGTGAGGGAGGGGGGCGGGAGATGAAGGGGCAGCGAAGCCGACCCGTGGCCCAGCGCGTCTCTAGCTGACTGCAGGGGCACAAGCAGTGAGTGCCCGAGAGCCGCGACACACCGGCACCTCCGCCATGGGGAACAGCCCGGATGCTCTTTCCCAGGCGGAAGCAAAGTTGCAGTCCACCCGACAATCCAGAGAAAGGGGTGAAGTGGCGTCCCAGCAATGGAAGAGTTGTCGCAATAGAGTCGGCCAGAAACCAAGCAAGCAAGCTCTCCACTCAGGGATCTTCAAACTTGGAAGTTTGTCTTCAAACCTGTCAGGCGGCTCGCTTCGGGCAGCAGCAGTGGGGGCAGCTCCTCAGGTGCAGGCTTCGGCCAGGGGCGGCCAGCAATGGAGGCAGTGGCTTCTCACGTGGTCTGGCGGTGGCGGCAGCCAGCAATGGTGGCAGTGGCTTCTCACACAGTTTAGCGGCGGCGGCAGCCAGCAACGGTGGCAGCAGCTCCTCACAGGCTTTGGGCAGGAACGGTGATGGCGGCTCTTCCTCAGGCAGAGGAACAGTCTCATGGAATACTGCCAATCAGCTGTCTGTTGCCACCCATTGTCGCCGTTGCCGCCATTGCCGCCATCGCACCAACTCCCTCCCCCCTCCCCCCCAATGCAACATTCGGAATATAAGACCACCCAGTTTTTCACCCTCTTTTTTGGGGTAAAAAGGTACATCTTATACACCGAAAAATACGGTAATTAATAAAAGCAGTTATTAAATAAACTACTTGGGGATATTAACTTGAAAGTGACAACAGCTGTCCAGGAGAAACAATATACATTATTGTCTAATCACTGAACATCTGTGGAATATTAAAAGACAAAAAAGTATAAAAGGGGAAAACAGCCAATAAATTTAAAAATGAGGAATAGCTAAGGGATTTTCTCTCTCTCTTTCTGAAAAGTGATCTAGTTTCTTTATTTTAAGCAATTAATTATTAAAATATAGTTTATATTGATCTCCAGAGACTTGAATGCATGCTCAATGTAGTTGACAAGCAGTAAAACATGTCAGAGATTGCTAAATACTTCCAGATTATAACATGCCTATTGGCTCAGAATAATGATCTGCTTCCATTTTCCGGTATTTGTAGTTTGACACTTCAAAATGTTGCTGAAAACATACTGTATACCCCAAAAATGGATATATACACAAGTTTTTCATAACACTGGATTGAGTTTTGTGAGCTCCCTAAAACGTTCTGGTCAGAAACTCATCATTGGCAGATGGAAAGGAGACTGTTCACAATTTTCTCTCTCTGTGGCATTCCAATTAAATTAATGTACTTTCTCTCTAGCTACATAGCAAGTGCCTTTTAGAAAAGCCTATCAAGGCACCTCTTTTTTAACTAGGCAAATCATGTTGATATACCAAAGAATCAATCATTTTGGGACACCATCATAAACACAACTGCCAAGCAGTACCGTTTGTATGCAACCAAATGGCAGATAAGATATGACCCTTCTCTAAATATTCCTGAGTGGGCTTGGAAATATCTTAATAGATTTATAAATAAACAAAAACTTGGTTACACCTCAACTAGCATTTTGTTCACAATGTATAGAAGAACCTGGCTTGTACCATCTGTTACACTGTTCCCATTGTTGAATTCATTAAAGTGAATACATATAAATACAGTTTACTTTTACTTTTATTTTATTTACTAAATTTATATGCCGCCCCTCTCACCAATAACTCTTTTAATTTTTAGAAGTTTCCAGTTACTAATCCAGCGTCCAAAGTAATTTTTGTTGCTTTGCAGAATTCTAATTACTCATTTAAGAAAAAAGGTTAAAACTGTCCTGAATCACCTCTGTATCTTCAAGCTTGGTGAAAAGTTTGTGTAAAGCAATTTCCTAATTTGAGATACTCCAAAGCCTATTTTTAAAATTTAACTTAAGTAATATTATGTAATCAGTATAATTACAAGTTTACCACAGACATATATTTCTTTTTTCAGAACAAATAGACAAGGTATAAAACGCATTGTGAATTTTAACATTTTTTCAAAAATAAAATAATCAGAAATTTCCTAAGCTACAGTATAATACTTTTGTTAAAAATTATCCATATGTTGTTTTAAATGTAACTATAAAACTTTGAAAATATCAGTCTTCATCGCTATTTAAAATAATTTCCCAGACAACGTTCTCCCTCCCAAAAAAAGAGAAACAGATCAATTCTGGGACAAGAACAAAAACTTATTATCTTTAGAATGCTAAGCACAACTAACCAAATAGGAGGGCCATAATTTCCGTTAAACAATCCACTACACTGAAAAAGAGTTACCCTTTTCAACAGGCATATGAGAGACATTTCCAATAGCTGTAGGCACTTAGTGGCAACATATGTTTTTGGAAATGCTAGATGGTATCTGTGCACAACTATGCCTTTATGCTCAAGCCAACTTCCAAAAGGTAGCAAAATACTATGGTTGCAAATTGTCCTAGGGAAAACAAAACCAGGCAGTAGAAATTTGCATAAAATTTGTACAAGTTAACTTGGGGGGACGGGGACAGAAAACTTAGGAAAAATCAATGTTTTAGTGATGTGCTTTATATTTTTAAGCTTGGAAGCATCTCATGGCTTTATTAATTGCACATTTGTATGCTGCTTTTTCTTCTGACAATCACCAAATGAATTGATATATGACTAATAAAAATAATCAATGCAACATAAAACTTAATGATCTCAAACATATGCCACATAACAAAGAAAACATATGCCATATAACAAAGAGCCCCGATACATGTTATTCCACAAAAAATCCACTGAACACTAAGTTCAATCAACAGTTTGACTTGTGCATAAGATACATTAAATGTATGAACCCAGATTGTTGGGGGCAATATAAATATACATTGCTTAATGGTATAAACCGCTTAGAGAGTGCTTGCACTTAAAGTGGTGTATAAGTCTCACAAACAAACAAACAAACAAACAAATAAAGCATGAAAAAGGATTTGCTTCTTATAACTTTTCTTCCTGGTAACAGAGAAAGGTTTTAGAGGTAAGATGTATTGTTTATTAAAGGCAGGCAAAGGCATCTTTACATGAATACAGTTAGTCCTTGATTTATGACCACAACTGAGTCCAAAATTTCCATAACAGTTAAGTTGATAAGTTCCCCCCCCCACATTTTTACTACTTTCTTGCCACAGTTGTTAAATGAATCACTGCAATTGTTAAATTAGTAATGCCATTGTTAATTGAATTTGGCTGCCCCACTTATTTTGCTTGTCAGAAGTTGCAAAAGGTGATCACAAGACCTGGGACACTGCAACCGTCATAAATCCATGCCAGTTGTCAAGCAGTCAAATTTTTGATCATGTGACCTTGGGGAGGCTGTAACAGTCATAAATGTGAAAAATAGTAATAAGTCACTTTTTTCAATGCCATTGGAACTTCAAACGGTCTCTAAATGAATGGTTTTAAGTTGAGGATTACCTGTAATAGCTTCTGGTGTCTCCATCCATAATGGAAAAGCAAGTCAACAAGCAGAGTAGAAGACCCAGTTTTCCACTCTAATCTGTCTAACTATCTGGCAGCTGGCATAAGCACTGCCCATAACAGAATGAGACTTTGTGGCATGGAAACGTATGTTTTAGAAAGCTTCCTAACTAATTTTGTTTGTAAAGGGTGCAATGATATGTTGACTTTCAAGTATGTAGAACATAAGACTTTGATCTATAGTAAAGGAGGGTCCACAAATCAAAAGGCTGGTTTTTTTTAATCATTCAAACTTCCTGAAGGTATAAATAGGCATACACCCAGGAGTTTTACCAGTTCGGCACACTTGCCGTATTTTTTGGAGTATAAGACGCACCGGAATGTAAGACGCACCTTAGTTTTGGGTGAGGAAAATAGGGGGGGAAAATCTACCTACCAGGTATTCATCTGGCTAGCATCCTTAGTCTGTTCAGCTTCAGCACATTATTTTATCCTCTGGTTAGGGCTGAAAAAGCCTTTTTCAGAGGGAGTAGGAATGAAAGCAAGCCTGCAAAGACTTAGGGCAGGAAAAACTGCTTTGGAAGGAGTAGGAATAAAAAAAAAATGCTGCAAGCCAGGAAGATCGTTAGCACCGCGTTAGGGCTGAAAAAGCCTTTTTCAGAGGGAATAGGAATGAAAACAAGTCTGCAAAGACTTAGGGCTGGAAAAAACCTTCTTCGGAGGGAATAGGAAGCCGGGAAGATCGTTAGCACCTCATTAGGGCTGGAAAAAAAGCTTCAAAAAAGCTACATTCGAAGTATAAGGCGCACCCAAATTTTCAGTCTCTTTTAGGGAGGAAAAAGGTGCGTTTTATACTCCGAAAAATATGGTAATTGCACTAAATTCTTTGTGTTCACTGATCACAACAGAAAACTGGACATTTCTCCTGGAAATTTATCTGTGATTGGTAAAGCTGCTTATAATTCTTTCAGTGCATATTAAGGGCTATTAGATCTGGGCTGCAAATACCCAATGACCACTAGAAAGCAACAGAACGATACATACTATTCCACTGTCTAAAAATAATCAGGATTTTTAAGCTGAGATCTGGTCAGCCCATGCAATACAACTTCCAAACTTTTGGTCAAGGTGGATCATGCTTTACACATTTTAAAAGAAACATAAGGATGAGGGAAACAGGGATGACCAATTGCCTCCTTCGCTCCTTTCATAGCCATTGACTTCTTTAATTAGGTCCAAATGTGCCTTTATCCAATTTTTTTGTAGGCCTTGGGGCCAAAATGCAATACCAGCAATGAGAGCAGTCTTCCTCTGACCTTTTAGTCTGCTGTTGATTCATTTAAGTTGTAAACAACTGCAACTAATTGCATGCATGCACACACACATGTTTATTCTTTTTGCTTGTCCTCCTACTTCCCACTTATTCAACTCTATTTTCTTTTAGTCAATCTAGCCACTTATTAACATTGCATTAAGTGGTCATTCTTCTTTCTTTACTACTTATAACTTGACCACAAAGAAATAACAGAGGGAAAGGGGAAAGACAGGGAGGAAAGCATTTATATAGCTACATCTGCTCTGTATTGCTCCATTCTATCTCATGTTCATACTGGAACATAATCGAGATCTTGGTTAGTTTGCCAATTTATGCAAACCAAACAAGCTGATCTTGCCAGATCTGATTTATTTAATTTCCAGCATGTGCTTTTTAATCTCTGTTCTTGCTAGATTCAACATACTTGAATAATTGATGATTAAACCTAGTCTTCTAAACACAATTTGCATTTCTGAAAGATGGAGCTTTATTAATGACTCCAGTTCTTTCTTTTGAAGATGCAATGGCTATATAATGTTTGACAAGACTATCCTATTTACCAGCACTTGAATATAATTCAGAACAGTACAGTTAACAATACTGTACTCATTCTTTGATTATACCCATATGCATTAATAAACTTTAGAAGACAATTCAAAATCCATAATTGGTCAATATCTTTAAGGACCAACTATAAAGTAACAATGAAGAGAGCCAACGGTCTGAAATTCTTTCCATGGCTAAGTGTACAAAAAGTAGGGGGGAAAGAAGAACCAAAAGAACGCCAAATTTAGATCATATGTTACGATTACATCTACTGTATACTTACGTATTTTAGATCTACAGTAGTAGCAAATATATATTGGAGACTGAAATGAATTGTTCGTTGATAGTTGCTGACAATATTAATTTACACACAGAATTCTGAGACAATCAAGCAATGTTTCTGAAAATGTAAATGCAGCTACATCGCTTTCACTTCATAGGCTTCTGAAGGATGGGGCCTTCAGATGCCTATGACAAAAACCTTGACATCTCAATGCAAACATCCTTTACATGCTTCTGAGCAACTTTGCAGCACAAGGATGAAAAATTGGAGTTTGCATTCTGATGTTATGATACTCATTTTCACATTGTCATGGTTAGGAACACATAGCTATGGTCCATCGACGTGGCTGAGTAGAAAAAGAAAACTATAACGATGAATAGTTCAAATATGACTCAGATATTATACAAAGTGTCTGATGGAACAATGATTCTCATTTGTGATACTATTTCAGTATTATCCACTTCATTTACTAACTTAAACAGTTCTAATGAAAAAATCTGCACCGAGAAAAAGGTCTGTTTGTGAAATCTTCTATTGTGTTGTTTTGTTTTGTTTAATCTGCTTTGACTTTTACATTCAACAGGGCGCAGAGGAATGATGACTGATACTAAACATCATATTTGTTGCCATACTTGAACATAATTAAAGTTCATTGAAGCAGGATGGACAACAGTCACAAGGGAAGAAGTAGCAATAAGTAAACTCCTTGAAGCTGCCTCTGTTTACTGCACTATTCTGCAAGACCTGAGTTGAAGATATTTCTTTCAGATGTGGGCAGTGCCTGTGAATCCAGCTGCCTGAGCACTTTGGACACTTCAAGGCCAAGAAGATCTCTTATGACTGATACTGTCACTTGCATGCAAAGTTATGATGTCAACCCACAACAGTGCAGTCTGAAATGTCTTATAACTTCTTAATTTAACGAGACAAATGTATATTCATTTTCAAACTGAGAAGCATAGTAAATGTAAAACAAAACACGCTGTTTGCATTTCTTTAAATAAATCAAACTCTTTAATTTTTGTGTTTCCTTCCAGGCCCCATCCTTCTTACAAACCTGACTGCAGAATAACAAATAAATGTGGTCTATATGAAAAGTCAAGCAGTTTGAAATCTGTAAGCCAGCGAGAGAACATTGTTACATAATAAAAACAAAGGGCAAGATTTTTTTTAAAAAAATCAAAGATCCATATGGCAGATCTGAATTTGGATACTTTGCATTTGCTATAAATGGGGAACTCCCAAGGAAAATGGAACCTCTGAGTCAAGATAATCTAAGCGTGTTTTCAAGCTTTTTCTTTAGTTCTCTTTCTTTTTTTCTTATGGGAAAGGATAGTTTTCTGTTATTGGTATCTTCTTTAACTGAGTAGCTCCTTTCCAAAGGTAGCTACTAAAAATTAGAATTTATAAAATCTTCTCTCTTCCAAAAGTTATTAATGGGTCACACAAAAGAACTTCCCTCAATTAAAAATCTTATTTCTCTTTATTTTTAAAAAAGTTTTTTATTTATAGTACAATTAAAAACAAAATGTACAAACAACAAGACAAACAAAGACAAACAAACAACGACCAAAATACATAAAAGTGAGTACATGACGGATTATCCAGTTTACATATTTACATTTGGTCATTTCTTTTTGTATCATCTTTCTTATCATATAAAATCAAGTTTTAATGCTATTTCTAAACCTTTCCATCCTTTCCGCTAACACATAGTCTTATCTTTTCATTTTTTTCCCCCAATCATATAGTTTGTCCCAGGTTTCAAAAATCTCTGTATCAGATTTATTCTTCAACTCTAGAGTTGAAAAATCTTATTTTTTTAATTAACTTTTTTATTAAACACACAAAACAATACCAACATTAAACATTCAAAAAACAGAACATATAACAAACAAATGGGGCATTTATGGCCCCCTAATCCATCATAAGCTATTATCGGATATATTATTTTTACATATCATTTCCTTAAGTATTCATATTGCTCTCAAACATATTTTCCCATTATACCATATACATTTAAAATCTTTACATAATTACTTGAGTATACACCATTTTCTTTTATTTATTGCTTCTTTCTTTCAACCAATTATAAAATTTGTTCCAGGCTTTATAGAAATCAGATTCCTCTTTTTCTTTTAATTCTCTAGTTAACATATCTATTTCCGCACAGTCCATTATTTGAAAAATCTTATTTCTTATTGAAATCCAGTGCATTACCAAGAAGAGGCTGCTTAGGCACATATTTCATGGGATGAAGATAAAGTCTCCTAATAATTCACATGGAATAACTACAGGTGGTCCTTGACTTACAATAGTTCATTTAGTGACTGCTGGAAGTTACAACAGCACTGAAAAAAGTGATTTAATGACCGTTTTTCACATTCACAATCGTTGCAGCCTCCCCACGGTCACAAGGTTTACATTCAGATGCTTGACAACTGTTCATAGTTATGACGGTTGCAGTGTCCTGGGATCAAGTGATCCCCTTTTGCGACCTTCTGACAAGCAGGGTCAATGGGAAAGCCAGATTCACTTAACAACTGGGAGGGCTCTTTTTCAAGCTGCGGAAGGGGAAAAATTCGCAAAAAAAAAGATGGCAGCGCACACGGAATGGCACAATGATGTCATGAGCGGGTCTCTACCAGTTCAGGCAATCTGATCCGAACTGGGAGGAACCCACCCCTGAAGTTGGGAAGATTTCAAGCTACCGAGAGTGAGCTAGCTACTAAAAGCCATGCATAAATTGCAGATTCCTGTAAAAAACAAGAATGCCAAACATCTTTACTTTCTTCGACCTAGCAAATGGATTATATTTCAGAATTGCTACAGCCCTCCAAAATTGCATCTAAAGATTTATTAGAAGTCAATTTCCATACAGAAAAAAATCTTGTACATTCAATAACAGATATTGAAATTATTGCAGTGGATGCTATAAATGAATGTTTATTTAAAGAAAATCCCCATAAAAGCCTGATTTTTGAAAAATCGAACATGCAATCTTGAACTGGATTTAAGGATCATGCATGCTGCTGGTATGTTTATATTATCTATGCTGTTGATATTATCTATGCAACTTGCCTGGGCTCAAACAGCTTAGTAGGGTCAGTCCCATTAGTTCATGGGTTGGAGGCTAACAGGAAATTCCAGGCTAGACTAAGAAATCGAGAAACCATTTTGGAAGAAAGCAGCAGCAAATCACGAAAACAACTGTATTATCATAAAATGTCATGGACATCTCTATAAACAACCACCATATATTACATTTTATATCACAATCATATTTTTTTATTATTCTTAAAAATAGTACAGTTTTAACAGTAGTGTGAGCTTTGAACAATTCTCGTAGCGTCTTTGTTTTCCCTATAAAGCTGGTCAAACCAACAAGGGCAATTACCAGTTCTAGGAAATTCATAATTTTCCTAAATACTGTTAGTTATACAACGATAAACTTTGAGCATCTCCTGATCAGTAAAGCAGCTTTTCTTTTACTTATTACCGCGAAATTGGATTCTTTAGGCTGAAGATATTCCACAAATCTACCAATAAAATCAATGTTTTAATGCGCTTGTTTCATGATGAGTAACTCTGATACACCACAAACTCTGATGAGTAACTCTGATGCTCAACCAAAATTACAAAGTAATTCTTTCAAAAGAATCAATAATTCAAAATTTGTGGTATATCTTTTATAAGAAGTGAGGAATGTAATCTTATCCATTCAGATTGTGGCACAGTCTTCCAGAAAGTCTCCTGAATAAATGTATGGGACAATCGCATACTATTCATTTTCCTCCAAATATTTAAATTGGACTTGAGCATAACGTTCTGGATGATTATTCTGTAAGATATATGCTTATTCAGGTGAAAGGCAATCTGCCATTTATAAACATATTATTGTAAAGTTTCAACACTGGACCCTAATCCCATTTATATAATTTCCAAACTGTTGTGTTTGGCATCCTGTCTTAAACATACTAACTCAAATGATAATGTGAGCTAACTGCACCACATTAATGTGGTTGACATTGATCTTGACCAGGTATAAACAGAAACTGATTCAGTTATGATGTAATGCAAAAACAGAGGCAGATCTTTGCAGGGGAATCAATTCTTACCTAGCATTAAAAAAATATTTTTTCTAAATTAATAATTAGATCCCTGCTAGGAGAAGTTAATCCTGTTAAAACAGATATACAAGCTCTTTCAGAAAGATTATATAGAACTTGACCAATATGAAAGCATTGTTTTTATTAGTTATTTTTATTAATGACTAGCACTGATAATGTTACCTGGTTTGGGTAATGAAATATCTGCAAGAAAACAACCAAGCTCAGAGAACACCAAGGACCCCCTCATGTCTCTATATTATTGTACCAAGTCACTTCCTGGTAGCTATTTTACTGTAGTTGGTAACACTATACTGACCTTCCAGAGGTGGGTTCCTGCCGGAACTGCCCGGTGCGCAGCTCCGGTAGGGAGTGGCCGATTGTGCAATTTGCGCACGACTGCTCTGGAGCCCTCTCTGCCGGTCCACCGTGCGCGTTACCATTTTTTCGTGAATTTTTGGCTGTTTTTGCTTCTGCGCATGCGCGGAAGCAAAATCGCGCCGAAATCTCACGAGGGGACGCGCGTGCGAGATTTTGGTGAGATTTTGCTTCTGCGCATGCGCAGAAGCAAAATTGCACAAGGGGGGCAGCGTGCGTCGCAAGCGGGTGCGTGCCCAAAGCGTGGAGATGCGTGCGCAGCGCACCGGCACCGGTAATGGAGCAACCTGCCACTGTACCCTTCCTATTTGATTTCTCAACTATTACACACAGAAATTTTATATTATGAGGCTCTGCAGAACCCAAAAACTTTTAAAAAATCCAACAGAACACAGACCATTACTGTGGTCAGGAGGATTTTCGTATAGCTTTGGATAGTGCTCCAGCTGGAACTGTATCTGGAACACGATGCACTTATCTGGAACGAGAGCACAGTCATTCATGCCTTTATCATCTCTCAATTAGATTACTGCAACTCACTCTACATAGAGCTGCCTTGAAGTCCTGGAAATTTCATCTGTTCCAGAACAGAGCAGCACACATCCTTAGTAGTTGGACCTGATATTGTCACATTACACCTTGACAGCATAAACTGCACTAACTACCAGTAAGCTTCCAAGTGCAATTCAATGTGCTGGTAGCTGTGTATACATCCCTAAATCTCAGTGCTTGACTAGCTTAGAGACTGCCTTTTTCCAATTGTTTCTGCCTGTCCTACTCCAGTAACTTGGGAGCACCTGGTAGTTCTCATCAACCAGGAGATACTGTGTGAAGGAACTTGACAGAGATGACCCCCTGTTGCAATCCCTTCCTTCAGGAACAGCATGCCTTCTGAGCATGTAAGTCTGTAAGGGGCGTGCATAAGCGCACCATTGTGCCTACCGTCCCTGTCCTTCTGTCCTATTGTCTAAATTTACCTATACATATTTTACTTTTGTTTATGTTTATATCATACCTGTTATCTTGTACACATGTTGACAAAATAAATAAATAATAAATAAATAAATAAAAAATATATATGGCCTCACCCTCATGGCTTTCTGGAAGCTGGTGAGACATGTCTTCCGAAGAACTCGGAGAATGATGTATTGTAATTTCAATTCTTACTTTTAAAATTCTCAGTTCTACATAGTAGCCAGAATCTAATTTTGTATTTCTAGCCAGTTATTACCAATTTCTGTAAGCTGCCTAAAATGTGTGTGGTTTCAAGCGGTTAGATAAATTTTAAAACTAGAAACAAATGAATAGATGCATTTTTCACTTATTGTATGATACAAGTGGGAAACATTTAATGTTATCTGTTTTAATTATATGTCCTTTACTGATTTGCTTTATACCTTGAGACATGCTACTATCTCTAGAATGAACCATATTTAATGGAAATATCTCTATAAGCATTAGCAAAACTGAAACAAAAAATATATCCAAACTTTCAGAGACTTGCCACCTGTTTCTAAAGTCAGCTAGAAAGTTTCTACTGAGCACCATAGGTTTTGCAAAATAAATGCAACCACAAAACAATTGCAACTATGCATTGATGTTAATTTATTCAGGATCCTTGGTGATGGAATGTAAGCATAGAATCTATTGACTGGTAAATAAATAGATGTCATTTAATTGTTCTATATCAAGTGATATAGATCAAGCCAATGATCTCCAAGCTAAATATATTTAAAGCATGTCAGTGACAGGAATAAAAGTACTCTGGCTTATTGTAATATAACACACAATAGTACCCCAACCCTATCATATAATATCTTTGTAGCAATCATCCCATACAACAA
Organism: Diadophis punctatus similis; assembly: GCA_023053685.1. NCBI lineage: Eukaryota > Metazoa > Chordata > Lepidosauria > Squamata > Dipsadidae > Diadophis > Diadophis punctatus. The sequence continues at coordinate 174,402,549 of JALIGW010000002.1, forward strand.
GCATACAGTACAAGGTCACTTTGATATACTTTCCTTCTGACACTCTAGGATGCCCAAATGTAGATAACAGATTCTGTAACCAACAGTTGTCAAAGGCCATCTCTTGCCTTTGCCAAGCGTTTGCATAGCTTCTAAATATGCTATGGGCTGGCAGAACAAGTGGGAAAAGAAAAGATGAATCCTGCTAGATGTGCAATTCTCAAGCTTTGCGTATTCCAGTTCATAATGTGATTCCCCCCCCCTTTGAAATCACAACCACAGTGTAAGGACTCCAAGTTTTGTTGTTGTAATTTTGAAGTAATTTGGGGGTGGGGGGAGGGCTTAATTGCTTTTCTTACTCTAAAGTTAAAATGTAATCCATAAGAGGTTCAGTAATTATCAGAAAAATATTCTGCATTCATGGAATGATAGGAAGTTGCTATTTAATGTTCAAAAAAGTTGGCCGTAACGTCAACATACAATCAGATTTGCTTCAGGCATCCTCTTCTCCCTCTCTCTCTCTCTCATCATTTTCTCATACACATATAAACATGCACTCCATGCAGTTTCATCAAATGATGTCGATTAGTTATGCTCTGTTTTACCATGGGCATCGGAAATAATCATCTTGCAAATCTGTTGTGTTATACAAATCTTATGCATAAAAGCGCACACGATGGAAAATACGTGACTCTTTGAAACTAGTAGAAAAATGCGAGGGCGGGCAGAGCTGGCTAAAAATCTAAAATACAAGTATCTGCCTAGGATGGAAATATTCAAGGACACTGTATGCTTTATCCACTTTCAATAGAGGCCAGATGATTATTGGTCTTGGTATCCTTTCTTTAGAGAATACTTGTGTGTTCAGTTGTTACTTTACTTATCTTCAGATAAGGTAAGTTCTAAGCTTGCAGAAGCTTGTAGGTAGGTTAATGTTGGATAAGGAAATAAGATATCCACATTATCATCTAAACTAAAGAAACTATCCATTCATGAGCTTAGCTGCAAATCTTGAGATTGTGTGGGAACTACTGTATATGTGAAGAGGAATTAAGAAGCAACTGCACTCTAAAAATAGACTTCCACATATACTTAGACATTCAAGATAGGATGTTGATGAGGACAAATGGACTGAACTGAGAGACCAAGAGAAAGTTCTCACTTCCTGAACCATTCATACACTTTCAAACCTATGACATCACTATTCTTTCTGCACATATTTTAGCTTATTTCAAAAGTTCTCTGTATTAGCTACCTGATAAGAAAGCATTTGTTTATTTATTCACATATATTTTTATATGATGTTCCCTTGAATAATTGTAGGTGTTTTACAATAAACATAAGCAAACTCATTAAAATTTCATTAGTATACAAAACTCATTAAAATTTCATTATTATATACAAAATTCTAGAGAAAAATATTTAAAGTATTGTCATTGGTTGCCTAGTTTTATTTTAGTTAATTTCAGGTTGTTGTTTTTAGAGTTGCAAATAGGAGAGAAATCCAGTTTCAACTACAGAAACCACGGCAACTGATCGTATTACTAGTTAAAGGACATGGGAAATTTGTGACTTTTCCAGAACATGTGAGCCATTTCCAAATACAATCCAATTGATATTTTTATATACCACCATGACAAAATCATTCCAAAGAAAATGAGTTATACTATTTCCCCTCCATATATTTTATCTGCCTGCCTGCCTGTCTATCTACCATCTCAATCATCCATTTGCAACCTCAGAGATGAAAAGTAGAATAAAATCTGCTTGTTTCTGTGATGAATTTCAAATGATTCATGTTACAAAGTATATAATTCCAAAATTAGGCTGCAAATGGATGATTGAGATGGCATAAACAGTAACTCTCTTCAATGTATATTTTCAGTAGCAAATTGTAAATAAAAAAGCAAGCAAAGCCCATAAAATGTAATCATTTTAACAGAATCACTTTGATTATGGCATTTGAGCAAACTTTATCTATGACAGTCACCAATGTGCTAGCTTGGATTTTATTTCAAATAATATGTGGGAAGCTGATATATAAAGCAACAGAATGTTAATATGTTTTATCAGCCAAATAAAATATTAACCATGTGATAGCACACCACATTGCCTTTGTAAGTGAACATATCCCCTCAAAAATCTGGCTTTATTACTTGAGCTGTCACATCAAAATAGCCCTGCTAGTCATTTACTTTTCCTCCCAAATAATCATCTTTTTTTCATTTCTTGTGATGTACTGAGTGAAATGGGAATATACAAGATAGAAAATTAAGAAAACCTGGCTCTTCCCCCAGGAGATGAGATAAGATTGGATAATTGTACATTAAAGTTTAATTTGATGCTTTGTTGTTTTTAATGTTTAAATATTTTAATTTATCTTTACAATTTTAATATTTATATGTTTTAACTTTTGATTGGGAGATAAGTTGATTTTAGGATGGATGGATGGATGGATGGATGGATGGATAAATATACATACATACATACATACATACATACATACATACATACATACATACATACATACATATTTAAATAGGGGAACTGATAAATAGCAAACCAGAAAGTCTTATCTGATTATCTGTTTAACACGATAGAGCAGGCAAATGTAACAATCTCAGGGAAAAGTTGGCACAAGAATAAACAGCAATTTCAACCAAAAATAGGAGAAATGATGGTAGATAACTGGGAACAGAACAGTAATCAATGCAGATGTGTTTGAGGATACGACAATTGTCTGAATTATGCAATAACTTTTCATTTAAAGAGTTTGATTAAGTAGAACACTGCATAAAGTATGAAACTGTTAAAAAGTTTAAAAATTGTGCCCCAAAGAAAACTGCAACCGAAGCAACACAGATAATTTAAAACGTCAATTCAAATGACATCTGTTACTAATTAGATTTGGAAAAACACGAAGTATAAACTATTATTGAAACCCTTTTTTCCTTGCATATCACTACATTAGTGTAGTAGATTGTCACTAAACATATGCTTACATAAAAATACCCATTCTTTCACACTCAGCATGTTCTCTAGGATTTTTTGTTTGCTTGTTTCAGCAAAATAAGTTGTAAACAGTGCAACCAGACTGCAACAGCAGCAACATTGTTCCACATATATATTTATAGTTTCTGCAGTATTTCTCCCTTTACCTTTATCATGATTCTCAAGGCATAGAAAGTGGTCAAGTATGTATAAGCAGAACATGTTTTTACATCTAGGACTACAGAAGCAAATTGCTTAACTTTATCTACTTCTTCCTCCTTGCCTTCACTCTTGACAGAAATCTATCCTGATTATTTCCACTTGTTTCTGAAATTAGGATAAGGGCTGCATGAAAATGGATTGCTTGCTCTACTCTGTGTTACAATTATCCCTCTCTTGTCTGATAATGTTTCCTGCAGTATGTTTCCATTGAAATCTGCATGCATCTTTGCAACAATGCTGCTAGATCCGTTAATTCATTTTCATAGCTCTTCATGGAGCTCCACAGTTTAAACAGTAAAACATGCATGAATAAAACCAAATGGACACCTTGCGTCTGTCTCTAATGAACATGAAATTCAGCTGAAAGGTTGTTATTCTACAAAGATGCAAGTAATAATACATTCTTGTTGGTTTAGTTTTTGAAAGTTTCAAAAGCAAGTGAGATTATATGTACGGGTATGTATATTATACTGCAGCAATAGATATTTGCCACACAAGATTATGTAATAGTCCCTTCTCAACAGTTAAGATTATGCATACATTCCCTTCCTCCTGGGATAATCAGCATATAGAACGTTCCAGCTGTCAATCAGAAATAATAAATTTGACAATTGATTATTCAACGATTAAGAATACAGTCTTGTGTTGTTTCCGGTTGTGACATCAACATTTGGGCTGTTGATTTTGAAGGCCATAGGTGATTTAGAGCAGGGACTGACTTTGAGGTTAAATTTCAAATACAAAAAACGCAATGACATTCCAAACCCAATTAATAAATTACAAATAGTGGGCCCAGCAGGGAAGAATTTTATACCAGCATTTGCAAAATGTAACAAGCTGTATTCATGGCTGTCTTCAGTGAATTATGTCTCATTGTTACCAGCAAAGTTAACATAAGCAGTAAACGAACTAAAAGAAAATCACTTGCCATGGAATTTGAAAAAAAATATATCTTGGATTGCATTCTCTAACATAATTAATTTTGTCCTCAAGGCAATGAGTTCAGTATTTTTTGCTAAGCAACACAGTAATAACCAAGGTAATTTAGAGCAGAAACATTTATAGAATATAGGCATCAGTGGTAAACTCTCGAGCATAATTAATTTACAGTTAGATGCTCAATAAACATTTAGCATTGTGATTTTCAGAACTTTAGAAAGCCACATGAGTTCCTGTTAGAAGAAAGTCCAGGGACAGCCATAAACACTGAGGACACCATAAACAAATCTTAATTAGCTTGGTAAACAAACAGATCATTGATACATGCATCCAGGCAATGTTTAGCCTTGCAAATTATCAAGTTTGAGTCATATATCCTAAGACAAACAAAAGACTTTTTGCATGCAAATCTACATATTTTTCTACTTTAAAAATTTTGTTTACAATTTCCAAACAACTCATTCCACACAATGTGGAGAAAAAGCAATTAGCAGTTCTCCAAACAATATTTGCAATTCAAAGAACTTATTTATGGAAATCTTGGCTCAGATCAAAACCTCCAAGTCTTCATGATTCCATATTGGGCAATCCATTAGAAGATCTCAGAGCCAATCTCTCATTTCTTTTACATATTTAAAATTTTCAGAGTTACATTTTGGGTACTGGCATCTGCAGGAGGAATCAAAACCGACAAAGCGGCACTTGTGAGAAGTCTAATCAAAATTACATTCCTTTGTGTGTCTAGTGTTGACATATATACAAAAAGGGCAGAACCTGGATTGCAACATTATGACCACTATCTTGCCTATTTTGATGCTACTGTACATAATTTTTTAAGTAATGTAAATCAGGATATGGCCATTACCAAAGGAAAAACAAATACAAAAGACAGTATCTATGTAGCTTGTGAAGAGGTTCTAAATCGTTAAACACATGAATTGAATTTGAGCCATCCCATAATGCAATATAGCATTATAATATTGATCATGGAATTTTTAAATATTAAATTATGCAAGGTAACTACAGATAGACATAAATACTACAAAAATATATTACTTTTGGTAAAGGATAGAAATAGAGTAGAATGTCTGAAAGTTGATGAAATTAATCTTTGTCACTGACTGCAATAATTCTGGTCATAAAGGCTTGTTATTATATGTTTAAACAATTTCATAAAGGTGAAATAATCTTTCACATTTGGTTGATTTCTCTCTTGTAGCAGTCAATAATGTCCTTTTTTTAAAAGAGGAAAATCTAAACTATATAAACTATATAAAGCATATGACAGGATCATTACTGGTGACTGTTGAAAAAACTGTTGTGAGAAAGACCAATCAAAACATTCCTACAGTCACAAGTCAATGTCAATATCATAAAGACCCTGAATAAATTATAGGTTGATTTGATATAAATCAACCTATAGTTATATCAAATCAACCTACATGTATTGATATAAACCAACCTATGCTACATACGATTTAGTATTCCTAGCATGTGATTAAAGCAGTTGTAGATCTGCAGAAACCCCAAAAGCATCATGCCCAAACTCTAGAATTTCAATGTGACATTCAGCAATTTACATTTGTATCATTTTCCTAAAATAATATGACTCTTTAATATTTACCTAGGCATAAACTCAACCAGTCATCCCAACAACTTCTTATTTCAATATAACTGAACCCAGAGAGTTCAAATATTGAGGATAAGGCATTTTTTCAAATTTCTCATACACAGGAACATTTCATATGAGTAAAAAAGAAAAAAAAACAGGAGGTAAAGAAAAATCTTTTGTTCAATTCTCCTGTGAAGTTTCAGAATTTATTTCATAATTACTGTTGCTACATCAGTGTGGGCAGGAGAACTGTGATCTATTTACCGTGCAAATTTTATCATTTGCATGATAAATGGGATAATGACTTTTCCTAGTTTGCCCAAAAGGAATTGAGGCAAAAAAAGGTAGCAATGAGCTGAAGTAGTTTATTGTTGAGGTGCAAATTGAATTCAAAATAAAAGATTAACTTTGTGAATTGTTTAGCTCAAACTGTTACTCATTCTTTTTCACATTTGAGAATATTTTAAATAAATGAGGGTTTTAAAAACAAACAAACTCTGGAGTCATTATGTATTCTGCCGATGTATATTTGTCTACTAACAAAATCTTTGTTTTGTGCTGGGTTTTTACACAAAAAATTGCATGTTCTCACTCTTGAGATTACCACCACTTGGAAAAAAAATCCCAGTCCCAGGATGGCAAAGTCTTTTCACTTTTACAGAGAGGGATAGAATGCTATCACAAAGCTTTCTCCAGCATATCATTCAGTGAACACATACCTTTCACGAACCCTAAACCATTCCAAACATTTCAGTGTGCCCCACCAAAAATCCAATTGTCCAGTTAGTAGGGCAAGGCGCCTTGAAACACGATACAAGAAATGTGTTACCACTTCAAACAAAAGGAGAAGCTTAAACAAATGTCAGTCCGTGCAACCTAATGTCTAGGTTGGGCATGAAATAAGGGCATGAAATTGTTTTTCTGTTGGGTTTTTTTTAAAATACAATGACCATGGTGTCCTATTGCTGAATCCTTATGCTCCAACAGAAAGAGTTTCTACTGGTGTGCACTGGTTGAGATGGCTATTTTTATTATGACAGGATTGTGCTGATTGAATACTGCTCTGAGGGGACTCTGTAGAGAAAATGTAGGAGATAAATCTTTGGGGTGGGAGCAGAATACCACCCAAAACCTTTGGATATCAACCATCAATAGGAGCTAGTCTTACAGTATGCACAACTCAGTGCATCATAGTTAAAATATATTGCTTAATGCCTTATTTCTATTTGTCAATGCATATTTTGGTGACACTTTCTTCCAGGGAATAATTTATGACTCTAAATTCAGTATTTCTTCCAGCAAAAAATGAGATTGCTTTCTGGTTTCCAGTTAAGTGCATTAATGAAAACAGAATTTTATTAACTCTACCTTTTTCACATTAACAAAATGTACATATAATCTCTGGTACTTTTTTTACATTCATGATCGAGAAAAAATCCCAATGACAAAGAAGCAGAAAATCTATGAGTTTCCTTTGATGTAAGAGGGCCTGCCTGGAACACTGTGGGAAAAGTTTGTTCTCTTCTAAAAATCACTGCATAAACATCCTGTGTGACTGAACATGTTTGGAAGCTGATACTTAGACTAGCTATGATAGCACTTAAAATGGAAGAGCTTAATATGGGATCACTTTCAATAGATGGTGCCTCAGGAAGTGGATAAGATACTTGAAGAGCTTCATCCGGCTACATGCTCAAGCTTTGCCTATCTTGATTAATTACATAAACTTGAATATGAATGTCCAAAGAATGTCTCTTTGTTGTTTTATTGTATTGTTCTAGCTTTTTTAAGAATGTTACTAGAAGAAAGTGCCCAGAGTCATTTGGGAGTTGGACTTTCTTTAATTTTATGTCAAATTATCCCATAACATTTGAATTGTATGGTCCCACTTCTCTGAAATTGATAGGGGTGAGAGTATTTGGTCAATAGTCAAATGATGCCCGTTTCTCTTTCTATTTCTCAGCGCCATCACAATCAGTGAAAGTGGTGATGTATTAAATTTGTGCTTGAACTCAGTTGAATTTTGACAAGGTAGAGGTATCATGAATAGATCATTCCCAGAGTTTAGAATGTGCAATACGGTTTATTATGGTTAGGGTTATACTCCCTGTGGAAGACCAACTGACCAACTTAGGGACACCCTTGGATCTAATGGTATTAATTAAGCATTGTTACTAGAAGTGGTTTGCCAATGTTGATTTTTCTTAGACCAAAGTCAATATTTAGAACAGTATTTAAAAACCAAAATGTTACTAAAAACCTCTTTTAAAAAATAGTTTGCTAACCAGAAGTTAGCATGCTCTGTTAACCTCAAAGGCAAATGCATAATACATAATACATGAAGCTGTCCATGAACATAATGCAACAAGTAAAACTGGAGCAGCTTTCTTACTTATTGAACAGTCACAGTACAAAATTACCTTTATTGCCTATTTGTTTCTGAGTCAAGCTCAAGGGATTGGTTATTACCTCTGAAGTCCTAAATGTCATGGAATCCAAATATATTAAGGATTACTAAAAAGTATATTAAAGATAGTTGAGCCAAACACATTATCCAATCCTAGAAATCTTAAGTGCATTTGGGTTTTAGAATCCCCTGTTTCTGGGGTCTTTCCATCACTTGTTCTGGATGGGGTTGCAGTGCCCCAAAGAGTTGTTGAGGGCAGTTTGGGGGTTCTCCTGGTCTTGTGGTTCCAGCTGAAAAAGCAAGTGTCAGCCATGATTGGGAGGGCCTTTATATTTTTGTGTTGTGTGCCAGTATTGCTCATCCCTGTACAAGGGGGCCCTTCTGATTGGATTACTGCAATGTGTTGTGAATATGGCTGTCCTTGAAGACTATGTGGAAGCTTCATCTGCTGCAGTGGCTCAGGCAGTTATGGATGTCAGTCATTTGGCATATGTGACATCTCTGCTCTACTCTGGCAGCTCTTTTGGCTACCAGCACAATCATGGGAACAATTCAAGGCACTGGTGGTTATCTTTAAAAACTCTTCATGGCTTGGTTCTGGGTTACGTACAAAACAATCTCTCCAAGTGGTGTCTCCCCATATTATAGATCCAGCAGGAAAGCTGGGTCCCAGCTGCGAGAGACCCAGCCGAGACCCAGAAAGAGAGCCTTTTCTTCATGGCACCTGGCTTTCTTCTCAATATCAGACTCTTTCTCAACCCTCCTCTCCTTTCACAAGGCATTAAGAACCCAGTTTCCCATCAATCCTGGAGCCCCAGTGTACAGGTGAGCCTGTTTCTTGGTTGTATTATTGTGGGATGTTGTGAGTATTCTCAGTTACTGTTTTACACTATTCAGGTTTACAGTTTGGGTGGTGGTTTTACTGTTGTTGTTGTTTTGTTTAATTGTTGGTCACCTGGAGTCAAGTATATGAGATGCCATTAAAATAATTAAATGGCATTAAAATAATTTTAAAAATAATAATATAATATAATATAAAATAACATAAAAATATTTTGCCATACCATAATATCCAAGATCTCTATAGAGGAAACCCAACCTCTAGAGAAAGAAAAGGCACTTAATAAAGAGTGTCTTTTTTATCAGAGCAATCAATTCTGGAATGCCCTGCAGAACTACATATTCAGGCATCAATTAAAAAGCTTATCCATCTTCTCAGGCACTTTTAAAAAAGAACTTCTGCATAGTTATTTTCCTCTTTTTCATGGGTATAGAAGATACAGGGAATAGGCTTGAAGGACATGAGGAAGAGCCACTACCAGGGCAACACTCAAGTAAGAGGGGCTTGATCTTAGTCCAGGAATGTACACCAAGCTAATAAGTCAATGATGTTTGGTCAGGTCTACCATTTTTATGGCTCAGGCTCAAGCCCTCTTATCTGATTGCCACTTCGATCACAGCTCTTCCTTCCGTCCTTCAAGGCCATTCTCTCTGCAGTGGGAAAGTCTTTTCTCATGGATAATAATAATAATAATAATAATAATAATAATAATAATAATAATAATAATAATAATAATAATAATAATAATAATAATAATAATAATAATAATAATAATAATAATAATAATAATAATAATCCACGGCTAAAAAATAGCAAGATCATGGATCAATTAGCCAGAAGATACAGGCTTGATACAAGGAAAATTGAAGAAGCACTTGAAATTGTAAAACAGCAAATAACAGCAATAGCCAGAAAAATTGAAAGATATGATGCAAGAATCATTCAGTACAAGCAAAATCAGCAATTTCGATCAGATCAAAGACGTTTCTACCAAAGCCTCAATGCAAATGACAATTTCAAAAGTGAAAAACCAGAAAAGCAAGCCACAGTTGAATTCTGGAAAGAACTGTGGGAAAATGCAAAGGATTACAATAAGGAAGCAAAGTGGATACAAGACTTTGAGAAAAGTGTTGGCAAGAAGCAAATGCAAGTATTAGAAATAACAACTGAGATGGTCAAAAATCGAGTAAAAAAAGTAAAGAACTGGACATCACCTGGAAATGACCAATTACATGGTTTCTGGCTCAAATATCTGACCAGTTTGCATGCAATATTGGCCAAGCAACTGAACGAAATGCTACAAAATGGTCAAATTGATGAATGGTTGACAACTGGAAAAACATACTTGATTCAGAAAGATGCAACTAAAGGAACAACACCTGGAAACTACAGACCAATAACATGCTTGCCAACAACCTTCAAATTACTCACCGGGATAATTGCAGATAACATAATGGATTATTTGGAAACAAATAACATCTTGCCAGTAGAGCAAAAAGGCAACAAAAGAAGGAGCAGGGGCACAAAAGATCAGCTCCTAATTGACAAAATGATACTAGAAAACTGTAAGAACAGAAAAACGAACTTGAATATGGTCTGGATTGATTACAAAAAGGCGTACGACTCACTGCCACACAGCTGGATCATCAAATGCTTAGAAACTATTGGCATCAGCAAAAATATTACATCATTCACTGAAAAAGCGATGAAACAATGGAGAACTGTGTTGGCAGTAGGGAATGAGAACTATGGAATGGTTAATATCAATAGAGGAATTTTTCAGGGAGATTCACTTTCACCCCTCCTCTTCATCATCGCAATGATCCCACTATCAGTAATTTTTTAAAAAATGAAACTTGGATACCAAATAGCCAAAGACGCTGAAAAAATTTCACATTTATTGTATATGGATGATTTGAAACTGTATGGAAAGTCAGAAATAGAAATCCAATCACTGACCAACACAGTCCTAATATTCAGCACAGATATCTCAATGCAGTTTGGCATGGAAAAATGTGCCACTGTATCTATGAAAAGGGGCAAAATCACTACATGTGACGGAATTGAAATGCCCAATGGCCAATTAATTAAATGCAATCAAAATGAAGCCTATAAATATCTGGGCATTCTGCAGTTGGATAACATCAGACATGGAGAAGTGAAAACTATCATTAGAAGAGAGTACACCAACAGAGTTAGGAAAATTTTGAAATCTAAATTAAATGGTGGAAACACCATCAAGGCCATGAATACCTGGGCAATACCAGTCATAAGATACACGGCTGGTATAATTAACTGGACACAAGCTGATTTGGACATTTTGGACCGAAACACCAGAAAACTAATGACAATGCACTACAGTTTACATCCACGTAGTGACACTGATAGACTTTACCTGCCCAGAAAATCAGGTGGCAGAGGACTACTACAAGTAAAGCAAACAGTTGAAGAAGAAAAGCATGCATTGGCGGATTATTTAAAAGAAAGTCAAGAACATCTATTAATTGAAGTAAAGAACAAAAATCTACTGAAGGTCCAACAGACGAAACAAGAATACAGAAAAAATGTGATAAAATCAAGAATGGAGAGTTGGCAAAATAAAGCATTACATGGCCAATTTCTGGAAAAAATAAAAGACAAAGTGGACAGTGAAAAAACTTGGTTATGGTTAACATCTGGTACTTTAAAGAAAGAAACAGAATCATTGATCCTGGCCGCACAAGAACAGGCAATTCGTACAAATGCCATAAAGGCCAAAATTGATAAATCTTCAAATGATGCTAAATGCAGATTATGCAAGGAAGCTGATGAAACTGTAGCCCATGTGCTCAGCTGCTGCAAGAAAATCGCACAGACTGATTACAAATTACGACACAACTCTGTTGCACAAATGATCCACTGGAATTTATGCAAAAATTATAACATCCATACTGCTACAAACTGGTGGGAACACAAGCCTGAAAAAGTCACTGAAAATCAGATGGTCAAGATCTTGTGGGATTTTCGTATACAAACAGACAAGGTACTGGCGCATAATACACCAGACATCACGTTGGTCGAGAACAACAAGGTGACTATAATTGACATTGCAATACCAGGAGATAGCAAGGTCGATGAAAAGGAACACGAAAAAATTGCAAAATACCAGGACTTAAAAATTGAAATCCAACGATTATGGCACAAACCAGCAGTGGTAATTCCAGTAGTGATTGGAACACTGGGTGCTATCCCAAAAGCACTGGAATTACATTTAAAACAGCTCAAAATTGACAAAATCACCATCAGTCAAATGCAGAAAGCCGCACTGCTCGGTTCCGCACATATACTTCGAAAATACATTACGACTTCCTAGGCCCTTGGGTGGGGCTCGACTAGTAATCAATGCCAAATCCGGCGAAACAACTGGCCGCTGTGATACAATTGTATAATAATAATAATAATAATAATAATAATAATAATAATAATAATAATAATAATAATAATAATAATAATAATAATAATAATAATAATAACAACAACAACAACAAAAATTATTATTATTATTATTATTATTATTATTATTATTATTATTATTATTATTATTATTATTATTATTATTATTATTATTATTATTATTATTATTATTAGAATTATTAGAATTATTAGAATTAGAATTATTAGAATTATTAGAATTATTATTAGAATTATTATTAGAATTTTGAAAATATTGCTACAAGGTGAAAACCAACAGACCTCTTCGTATCTCCACTATGCATTGGGTGTTCATTCTAAGATTCTTTTTTTAATTTCCAAGTATTTTTCATTAAAAGGATTTCAGTTTTTCCCAGCCGTGACTACTACAATGAAATATCTAAGTCACACAAAGTTTATGTAAATAAAAACATCTAACAGATTAAAACATACTTCATTGGTGTATAACTGTACATGTAGGGCAATCAAAATGTAAATGGCTTCAGATCACCACTGAAGGGACTATATCACTAAGATTTTGAATCACCTCAATTTATTCAGTGGTTATGATCTGTCACTCAGTACATTTGACCATTATCATACTACAGGAAGGAAACCTGTTTTAGAACTATTAAAATATGAGGATGGCGTAAAAACTGAAGCATCCAATGCTACATACAAAACTGGTAGAAGAACTACAAGACTGTAATTTCCATACTTTTTGATCCAGCACAGATGTAAAGAAAGTATTGTTTACCCCCACCTTACATTTCACTGCTTATTAGCCATCAATGCCCTACTTTATGTGAAATATCAAACCTTTATTGAAACAATATGATTATGTGGTTCAATCATTAGTCCAATTTTCTTTGACTCCTATTTCCCTTTTTTCATTTTCTGTTTGACGGCAGTCAGTTCCTTTGTCTAAGCCGCAGAGACATATGTATAAGCAAAAGTACACAACCAGAGATAAGAAATATCTGCACAGATTGGTTAAAAACAAAAACGTTAAATATTAGTATACATTACTTAAAAAGCACATGGCCCCTTTTGAACAAAAAGTTTATATCTCTAACACCCAAGTATATTTAAGTTTTATCTTGCTTCACATAGTGGCTTGGATTTCTGCCAAAGCTCAATAGAAAACACTCATTTGTATGATGCTGTAAAAAACCAAAGATACTGAAGGAATGTTCCCAATACAATGGAATTCTATTGCTTTTATCCACTGTCTTTTCAGAATTACATCTGCTTAGTTTTTCTAAAATAATAATAAAACAAAATTATTTTATTTTATTCATTACAGGCTGCCTGATTCCCAAGCGACTCAGCAGCTTATAGTGAAACACCAAATGAAAAATACAACAAACCAGAAAAGTAAAGCATGAAGAACTAAACCAAACCTAAATAAAACAAAACAAAGCTAACAAGAGACTCCATAATTACCCTGTCCCCAAGGCCTGGGAGAACAACCAGATTTTTAGTGATTTTTCTAAACAACAGAGTAGGAGCCACAGAAACCACTGGGAGCAGATCATTCCAGAAGACAGGAACTGCAACTGAATTGACATGCTTCCTAGATCCCACAAGGCAATCTCCTTTAATTGATGGGACTGGAGCCCATTCACCAGATCCTACCCCCATGAAGGACTTTAATTGTACCTTGAATTGTACTTAGATTAGAAGCCAACCAGTGCAGCTCACAAAGCAGCAGAATCACATATACTGGAGCCCCACCAATGCCCACACCATCACATTCTGGACCAGCTGCAGCTTCTGGAGAGTCTTCAAGGTCAATACGATGTACAACACATAAAAATGCAATTGTGAAGTGACTAGGACACAAGGATCTTCCGGTCTAGGAAAGTGCACAACCGATACATAAGATGTACTCATACAAAGGCCCTTTTGGCCACAGCTTCCACCTGCTCTACAGCAGATGCTGAGAGTCCAAGTAGACACCCAGGTTCTACACAAGTCTCAAATGGGAAAGTGCAGCATCACTGAAAGACAATGATGGAATATCTTCAAATCCATGGGCTAAATAGATAAAGCCACTCGGTTTTGTTAGGACTCAACCCTGAGTTTGTAGGGCCATGGAGAATGCATGCCTGCTGAATTTCATCACATAACATTATTTTTTTTTAATTTTCTTCATTAAACATCTAAATATTTTGATACAGATCTACACCCGTTTTTACAACATTGTTATTTCTCGATTATGCACAATAAATCATAACTTTACAGTCTCTCCTATCTTCATTTTCTTCTCACGTTGTCACACAGTCTTTCCTCTTTTTTTAGTCCAGTTCTACCATCTACTCCATGTTTTGTAGTATTCTGAGTTGCATTGTCCTTTAAGTTGAATAGTCAGCATGTCCATTTCAGCACATCTATATATTTTGTCCATTAGTATGTTTTCTGGTGGGGTTTGATTATCTTTCCAATATTGTGCATATGTTATTCTTGCCGCAGTTGTAATATGTAGTATTAAATATTATATGTTTTTTGGATGTTGTTTTTTCATTATCCCCAACAGGGAAAATTCTGGGGTGTATTCCATTGTTCTCTGTAATTTCTTGTAACCAAGCATGCACCTTTTTCCAATAGCCCTTTGCTTCGGGACACAACCACCACGCATGAAAGAAGGTATCTACGTCTTTTTTGCATTTCCAGCAAGCCGAATTCATTTTTGGGTATATTTTGGCCAATCTTGATGGAGCTAAATGTCATCTATAAAACATTTTATAATAATTCTCTTTATATGCTGTTGACTTAGTTATTTTGCAGTTTATATTCCATGTTCTCTCCCAGTCAGCCAAGTGTATTTTGCCCATGCTATCATGGGTACTTTAACAATTTCCTCCATTTTATTAAATTCCAGCAGATTTATATAATTTCGATATTATTTTTTCGTCCGTGCCAATCAAAATTTTATCCAGTTTTTGCACTTCCATATCTATACCCATACCATCAGTGTCTTTTTTGTGTCGAGTTTTTAATTGTAAATAAGTCAACCAATCAATATTTATATTTTGGTCCGCCAATTGTTCTGTACTTTTTAATTTCCCTGTCGGATCTAATATGTTGCTATATTTTGCTGTTTTGGTTATATTTTGCTGCTTTGGTTATATCGATTAAGTTCGGGTAGGTCATGGCTTCTATAATTGAAAGCCATTTGGGAATTTTCATGTAGTTCTTCTTTTTAGTTTCGTACCATGTTTTAAGCAAAGATTTTCTAATTAAGTGTTGGTTGAAGTTAAGTTGTGACTTAGTTCCATCTCTCCATATGTAAGCATGCCATCCCATTTGTAGGTCATGGCCCTCTAGCGTTAGTATTCTTTTATTGGTTAAATTTATCCATTCCTTTATCCACGCCAAGGATGCTGCTTTGTAGTAAGGTTTCCAGTCAGGGAGTCCTAGGCCACCTCTGCTCTTATCATCCTGTAAATTCGTTAATTTGATTCTTGGCTTTTTGTTTTGCCATATAAATTTAGATATAATTTTATTCAAATTAGTAAAAAATTTAGTCTCTAATTCAATTGGAACCATTTGAAATAGGTATAAAAATTTATCCGTCTTTTTCAAAATTGTCTGAAAGGAAGTTGGAGTTCACACTAAACTTTGAATGAGAAATACTATCACAGATGAAAAATAAACTACAATTTGCATTTAAAAATCTATTTACAAAACACCTTCATTTTTTAAAGAAACTAGGATGTAAATTATATTATTTTTCCCTATTTTAGTATCTTTACATTATCTCATATTCTTATTTTGGATATGGATGTCTCAATATTTAGACTACCAAACCATATAAGTAAAATCATCATTATTGATAATACGTATCTATAACTATTAGCATTTCACTGCAATAATAGTTGCACTGCAATCATCAGCATTACAAAAATAAATATCTCAGACTTATTACTTATTACTTATTCCATATTTTTACTAGTTGCTTGCATACTGAAACATTTATTTTAAATAGTCATTAGTGACCAACTATGTTTAAAAAAATGTTTAATCACCACAGACTATAATCAATAAAAATGTAATTATTCCACTTAAGAGAACATTCTCTTATTTCTAAGTCAAGTTTTTTTTGTTCCTAACATGCATTTCCTAGTTACCTGACTTTTCTAGGTATCTTTGCTAGTATAAATTCCTTTCCCAGTTCTATATTTATATGTTCTTTTTTACCCAGTTGCTTCCTGCCTTTCCTTATCTCTTAACTGCTCAGTTTATTTACTCTTCCTCCCACTCAGGTTCTCGTTATAAGTGTAAATACTCATATCTCTTCAGTCTTTTAATTCTTTTACCAGAATCAGTCAATGGCAAATAGGAAGTACATTTATCACTTTTCCGGTTTGCTTTGCTTCTACTTATATTAATGAAGTTTTATTTCTAAAACTTGCATTCATTGTGTTTTTCAAACCAGAGGGATTTCAAAGAAGCTAATAAATATTAAAGATTACAGACCACACAACGCAACAAAAATACAGCTACAGCATGAAATAAAAAAGCTGGATTCTTTATGATGACATACCATTGAGAGGATATCCCAATAAAAAAGGTCTTGACATCTACAAACATCTACAAACATCAGGTAGCTGAATTCACCAAGAAAAAGAGACTTTTTCTTGAGTTTATAACAAAAATTGATAGACAGTAGCAGTTTTAAAACTGAACTATTAAATCAAGATGTCCATTACCAAAACGATTGAGCAAGACACAAAGGGAACAATGAGTCACCCACTAAATGAAGCTTGTGTTGGAAATGCCCTGTCCATATACATTTCCCACTATGCAATTACGATTATGATAGATCTTTCAGATTTCAGAAGTAGTTTGCTATTGTCTGCTTTCTAGCAGTGGTGGGTTCTAAATTAGATCGCCATCGATTCGCGCGAGCGCTCATGTGTGCACACAATGCTTCTGCGCATGCACAGAAGCATCCCGGGCGGGTGGGCAGAACCTCCCGCCGCTGCCGCTGCTACCGGTTCTAAGAACTGGTCCGAACCGGGAGCAACCCACCGCTGCTTTCTAGGATAAGAAAGTGCATTTTCCCCACGATCACCGAGTTGGCCTAAGGCAGGGTTAAAAATCAGAATGTCCCCATTTCTAGCCTGATGCCTTAACCATTATATCAAACTGGCTCTCTTCTCCTACTGTAATAATCTCTGTGAAACTACATCACTGCAAGAAGTTCCATGTAATTATTTTGTAAAATCATATTTTCCCAGACTACTACTAAATAAATTGATAGTATTTTTTATTATAATCATCATTATATGCATCCATGTGCGGCGTGGTGGCCTAGTGGTGAAGGCACTTGCCTTCCACTCAGAAGATTGTGAGTTCAATCCTAGCTAACGGCAGATGTTTCTCTCTCAGGGTGCAAAGAGAAAATATCTGCTGTGAACTCCATGTTGGCATCAAGAAGGGCATCCGGCCAGTAAATGCTCAACTCCATTCAATTGTATACACACACACACACACACACACATATGCATCAGAGGCGAGTTCCTCTTACCTGCCTACTGGTGCGCTACGTGCGCATCATCTCATTTCGTGCATGCGCATGCTCGCTACACGCATGTGTCCCCTTGCGAGATTTTGCTTCCTGCGCATGCGCAGAAGCAAAAAAATCCCAAAAATTCCAGAAAAAAGATGGCGCCACGTGACGGACCAGCGAAGACGGCACCGGAGCCGTCGCGCACAAATTGTGCAATCGGCGGGTCCCTACTGGAACGGTGCACTGGACCACACCGGTAGGAACCCACCACTGGTATGCCTCCATGATGAGGAGACAACCAGCAGCCTCTGAAGCTTCCATATATTTCAGAGCAGCTGTTTCAAATGTTTGCCACAACTTATTCTGTAAGCATAATTAATTTTATGAAGTTCTGAGAAGGAATGCCTCAAGTATTGTGTCTTCACTCATTTCTCCTGTATCTTTTCCAGTTTTACTATTTCCTTTGAATTACTTGAATAGCTTTACTATTTCCATTCTCAGCCTTTGGAGAGTTACAATAAAAATGATTGTGTTGTACAGCCCTCTGTTTAACGACTGTATTGTATATTTTTTATTATCTTTCTAAAAATGCCAACATGTGTTATTTTTGTGGGGGGAAAAACATAGAAGTTGAAATTAAATCAGACAATTTTGTTCCCAATTCCCATGGTCATTTATTTTTAACTATACGAATGAAGCCGAGTGGATTGTCTCAGCCCTTTCTTGGTTCTCAGTTCTGAGTATTTGACATTAGCCAGAAGTCAGCTCTGGATCCCACCAGCAAATGTGTTGTTATTATCAGAAAGATAAGAGCAAACAACAGAATCAGATCTGACATTGCTGTGAAGACAACTAAGCTATTTTTTATTTTATAAAGTACAGGGCATGGGAGTGGGGGTGGAGGAAGAAATAATGTGTGAGGCCAAATGTCAACAGTGCAGAAGCATCAGACAAGTAATGTATGGACTGATTTGCAATTTATTTTGTATGGAAAACTTACAGACTTTGCTTGCTTAAGGAAACTGTAAAGGGTTTTTTTTCCCTTAAAGAAAACACTTATAATGTGATTTACAATGATTACATACAAAATGTGGTATGGAAACCACAGCTCAAGGTTTTTCACTAAACAGTGATTCCTTCTGGGGATATTTTTGATGGATTCGCCGAAAGGATGATAGTACCTGAAAATAAGTTTTCCATTTTATACGAACATTTTTTTTACAAGCAATCGTATACAAAAGGCTTTCTAAATATATTTAGAATCAAGGATATTTATAAAAGTCCAAAATCTTTTTCTAGATTGTTGTCTACAGAGAAAATTGACATCCAATTGCAATATTGTTTAAAGTACAGATTTCATAGACAAATCAGCTTGCCCAAAGAGTGGCTTTGAAAGTACTGCAATTCCCGTGGATTTTCACTGTTGAACACTTTTGAAAATACATATAATTAGCCAACTTTACAGGTTGTTATAATACAAGAAAAGAAGACATGATAACAGTGTGTGGTCCTTTTGCTCTCTAATATGTTGAAATAATATGTACTTTTCATTTGTACGAATGTTATGCAGAACAAACTATTTCAGTGTTTGCTAATTTGCAGTTTGTACATACTTGCTGTTAAGGGTTATCTTCAATTATTGCCCACAGCAGTAATTCGTTTTCTAAAACTCAAGCTGCATTCAATACTTCTTACAGAAAAATCAAAATTTGGTTTGGGGTATTATAAATGATTCATGAGAGAAACAAGTCCTAGAAACATCTTGGGCTCAACAGAGTGTATCGACCAAGGTTTAAAGCCCATGTTTCTTTCTCTTGCTGTTTTGTTGTAAGGGACTATAGCACATTTCTGATGCTAATCTGTTGATAGCATCTGCACTATGTTTACATCATGGTCTTATCTATTCTGAGACCATCTGTCTGGCTTTGGCAGCTCTATCCCTTACCCCATACATTCTCCATTAGCTAAGCTGAAGGGAAATAGGCATACTTTTACTTTTCATAGCTGATATCCCCCCTCCCAAAAGTTAATCGAAATACAGATCAATGTAGAATGGAATAGAATGAATGCAAATATATCAATCAATTAATAAATAAATCTCAGTAATCTTACCAATAAAATCACAAATGCAGGTAGTCCTTGACTTACAACAGTTCATTTAGTGACCATTCAAAGTTACAATAGCACTGAAAAAAGTGACTTATGACTATTTTTCACACTTACAACTATTGCAGCATCCCCATGGTCATGTGATTAATATTCAGATGCTTGACAACCGACTCACATTTATGACGGTTGCGGTGTCCCAGGGTCATGTGATCACCTTTTGCAAACTTCTGCCAAGCAAAGTCAATGGGGAAACCAGATTCACTTAACAACAGGGTCACTAATTCACTGTCAGGTGAATAAAGCAAATACTGACATAACAGATGAATTGTGAAATATTAAATCTGATTACAAATGTTTTGAAATTTAATTTTCTCATTTGGAGGTCTGTATTTCTGAGGAAAAGGGTTCAATAATGTGTGTGTGTGTGTGTGTGTGTTCTCCAATTTACCTATTTCAAAACATGATCTAAATATGCAGTTCTCTGAATTATTGCCAGGTTTGATGAAATTTCGCCTTCAAAATAGTCTTACAAATTTCATCAAGATAATAAAATGATGTCCATATAGAGACTAATGGCAGCATCAGAGTAACGAGCCAGAAATTATGTGGCCTGGATGTCCAAATTACAAAGTGAGAACCCCCCAAAACACACACACAATTCCAGCAAATTATCTGGGGAAAAGATAAAAAGCAAACTGTCAACAGTAATTGGACTAAATCAGAAACTGTAATAATGTCACTAAAGAAAATAAAAGTTTGCTCATTGAGGCAAAAAGGAATGTGGCTCTTGGTTTCTCTGCTCCTTTGTTTTTAGTCCATTTTCTTCTCTTCATTTGCCTCTAATCAGGACTAATGAGTTCTACTTTCCAGAGTTCCTGCATTACTTAAAGAAGCTTTGAGACCCTTTTGGTAACTCACAGAAGCAGTACTTAAAACTCTTGCTTTGGTATTGCTCAGTACCAAATTATATTTGCAAAGAGGCAATAGAACATATAACACTCCAATTCCTTTGGACACCCAAGATTCACTAACATCATAAAAGTTAGTTCAGCTACTAAAGTTTCAATTAAAAGAAATTCCTAATGGTGCAGTGAAAACTATTAAGGCAGAAAGTAGTATAAAACAATGATTGTGCACAAGATAAAGGATAACGGATAAAGGATACAGGAAACACAAAGATCTTGGCTGGGACCTTTAAAAAAACCCAACATATTTTAAAAGGTGTGTTTCTCTCAACAAAGTCTCCTAGCAAGCAACATGTATTAATAGCAGCCACATGTAGTAAACAATGATAGAGATGAAAGCAATGAGAGCCTAATTAATGGAGCTTTTTGCTAAACAAAAGTAGCTGTTTTATTGCAAGCATGGTGGCCTTTTGGCCTCTGCTGCAACCTTTCAGAGCAGAGCAAGAAAACAATGGAACTGGTTTGCATTAAACGCCTGGAACCCGATGAGAATGTCAATAAACAAGGTGTGGCAAGAGTGCAACAGGCCCTCCTCCAAGAAACAGTACAGGCCTCAAGTTATTTTAATTGTTGTACCTTGGAAAAGCCTGGTGTGAGAATTACCAAGCTCAAAATGTTAACACCAAACCAGATAAATCTTATTTCATTAAACTAACCTCCAACGTGATCTACATGCATATCCTACCAACCATGTCTGTGAACATTTTGGGGCCAGTCCTTAAGGTAGAGAGGCTGTTTAACTAAAATCGTGAAGCAAAAGGCTCTGTTCGGATTAATTAAAAAACACTTGCATACGAAACAATACAGAAAGCAGAATAGGGTCATTCTGTAAGTCTAACACATGTGTGTTCATTGTTTAACTTCTCTTATAAGTTCTTTCTAAAAATACACTATAAAAACTGTGAAATAAGCCAGACACCCAAACTCATTCCTGTTTAACATGAACCCTATCCGTTATCCAAAATCGAATGACCACTAGAACTCTGACACAAAACATCACAAGTCCCATAGACTGCAGCAGCTTGAAGGAGAATTCATTATCTGCTTGAAATCATTCTTATCTAATACTTTAACACTTTTAATCACTGTGTTTAACAAAGCCTGCAAAAACTGAAACAAACTCCACATCAAAGTATCCAGCTCCACTGGATGGGCTGACTGATTGTAAAATGAATTACACCTCTCTCTTTCTGGCACTTTGGATGCTTCTAAACAACAATCTGGCCTCCATTTACCTCTCTCTCTCCTTGGAATACCTCAAGTTCAACAATACCCCAAAGTGTTAGGAAATACACTAATTTGTAGCCTGTCCAGAAATAGAATGAAGACTCTGTGGCTGCTACTCATGATTCATTCAGGTAGTAAAGAAAGAAATTGAGAAAGACAAAGGGGTTGGGTAGATAGCTACTGGGGCAGCTGGAGAGTAAACGTTGAGGGAAGGATGGAAGGAATGCATGCTTCTGTAGATAGATGGTATGGTTGACTGAGTTTAGAAATGACCCACAATGACAGAAACTAATTTTAGTGACTGCGATGTATATTGAAGAAATAATCTGGAGGTGATTTTCCCAGTAATATGAAATGGATAGAGGTTTTTTTGATCCAGAAAACGTTAGTTCATAGAATTACATCTCTGGGGGAATAGATTCCCTCCTGTGGTTGTACTAAAGTGAGAGCAATTTAACTGAATTTCAGTTCTAACAGGTGTTCCGTTTCTGTCATTACAGTGACATTTATTTTGCAAATAGCTCCTCGGCAATCATTTCCGGGACAGTGTCCTTAGCATTTTCTCAAAATCCAAAGTGCTTAGGAGCCCCACACTACTGAGATTTTTTTAAAATATGGGACATCTCACTGATTTAATGGAACTGAAATATAGAATTTTTAAAACTTACATAGAATGTATATAATTAAATGACTTTAAATGACTGGTGTTTACAGCTCCCAAAGGGATCCATTCTCTTTGTGAATATTATAGGTCAGAGAAAAGTTAAGAACTTCTTCTTACTATCTAGGTTCAACTTTAGTTTAACTCAATCAAACAGTCAAGCAGGAGCTCATGAAGTCAATCCAAACAAGTTCTCTTGCTTTGCAGCAAACAAAACTTGCACCATCAGGATGCTTTCTGCCCAGCCCAAGCCTAATCAGAGATATCTTGGCTGCCTGTTAGCCTCTCCCTCCCTGAACAATGTTTCCTAAGATGCAGTCTTAGTCTAAAAATTCTGACTAAAAGGACAAATTTTGCTAAGATGTAATACAATGTGTGTGGATGACCTTGGGGGATGAGGGAAAGAGATGCTGCTTCGGGAATGAGAGAGAAGCCAGCAGCCCCTTAACAAGAGCCGAGGTGGCGGAGCGGTTAGAGGAAGTACTGCAGGCCACTTTAGCTGACTGTGATCCACAGGTCAGCGGTTCAAATCTCACCGGCTCAAGGTTGACTCAGCCTTCCATCCTTCCGAGGTAGGTAAAATGAGGACCCAGATTGTTGGGGGCAATATAAATAAGGTGACCAATCGTCCTCCTTTAGGGAGGACAGTCCTTCTTTTGTAAGTTCTGTCCTCCCTCGAAAAGTGTCCTCCTACATGTCCTCCTTTTCGATATTTGAAGACTAATCTGTTGCGCGTTATGTGACGTATTTGTATTTGACATGACGATTCATCAAGGCTCGGTACAGTGTGGTATAGGACGCAATTATGAGACGCATGCGCTCCGCACGGGAGACCTTGAGAGAGAGCGCCGCGTGCAAGTGGCTTTGTTTACTTCTTATGTTATGTGCTATGTTTACTTCTTATGTTATGTTGATACTCTAGCTGCAGCACTTGCCGTAAAATTCAATTTGAAGGATATTTCTTGTTCAGATATTTCCAATATATTGTTAGAAGATGATACATTGACAAAAAATATTAATTCAATGGAAAAGTACTCATTTAAATAATAATTAACAGGCATGTAAGCATAATTACAATATAAAATGTTACAAATGTTTTTATTATGCATACAATATATCATATTATAGTGTATTATTGTTGCAATGAATAAAATGTTTCTTTTATTTATGATATTTTTTTTTCAATTTATTTGTCCTCCTTTTCATTGTAAAAAAGTTGGTCACCTTAATATAAATATACATCGCTTACTGGTGTAAACCGCTTAGAGAGTGCTTCCACTGTGAAGTGGTATACAAATCTCACAAATAAAGAAACAGTCAGAGAAATAAATTTAGGGATGGCCTGCCCTAATTAGTTAGTGGCAGTGGGAAGTTGGTACTTTCAGATTCACAAAATTCTGTTAATGTAGCCTTACAATAAAGTAGAAATAGTTCATCTAGTTGTGTTTCCTGTATGATTTAGCCAGGAAGGATGACATAAGAACAAATAAGACTTAAGACTATTTAAAGCACGGGTGTCAAACTCGCTGCATCATGGTGCCATCACGTGATGTATCGCAATGTTTTTTCCCTTCGCAGAGCTGGGATGGGCGTGGCCTGCACATGATGCATCCGGCCCGCAAGCTGCCAGTTTGACACCCCTAATTTAAAGAAATTTCTGCAAACAACAAACTGAGTTGCTCTTTATTCTCATCAGGAGAGTTTTGTTCTAATGTTAAAAAATCGATTGCAAAAACTACTAGATTGAAGTGTGTGACCAACCACACAATTTCAGAAAGAAATGTGGTTAAATATTTTCCCAGAGAGATGCATCTTCCAAGCTTGATGATATAATATTATTAGAGCTATTAGAAATTGAAATTTAGATAAATGTATTTACTTATTTATATTTATATTTATTTATAAATTTATATGCTGCCCATCTGTCCGATAAGGCAATTCTGGGCAAAGATACAAATAGCTCTCACAAAACTATACATTTCATTACACATGAAAACAACAAAAGAACATTTATTTTCCAGAACAACTATTTTGATCCCAAAAGCTATCCCTAATTATTCCAAGGATATGCATATAGGACTTTACTAACCAAACTAATTTTAAACAAATTAGAAAAATACTTGAAGGTACAATTCAAGCTCAGCTTGGCTGCAACTTGAACAATACAAGTATTCTCCCAAACCTATGTGACACTACCCAATGAGCATGGATCTGGAGTTGCACTGATTTTCATGGAAATCAACTGAGAAAGAATAAACCTCGTACACAGATTTCAGTGGGACTTACATGCAATGAACTCTAAAGCCAAACCAACATATCTAGATCATTATTCTAATTTGGATTGCATTTTGGATTCTTAAGAAAACATAAAATTTCAGGATGAAAGGAATGTTGTGCTAACTCAGACAGAACGCTATATTCCCAACTTGTCCAAGCACAATTCTATATTATTCACTATCAAATCTATCTTTCAGGGGGAAACCAGCATTAAATTTCTACCAATGGAAAGATAAGGTTCAGTTCTGTAGGAGTTAACAGGGGCTCTTTATCTGTAATAGCAATTCTGTAGTACTTTTATCAGCTTATCTAAAGTGCACTGCAGGCAACTAAAAAAACAGCGGTTGGTAGTAGTGGCTAAATCTAAAAGGATAAAGTTATGAATTTAACATACTGCTCAGTTCTGGGTTTGGGAATTCCATGACTATCAAGCTAATCAAAATAATTTGAATTTGAGAACACATAATTACCAGTTCATATTTTTCCTGTTTGGCCGTAGAAATATACACATTTCAGAATATTAACATAAAGGGATTTATGCAAGAATAATCTGGTTCTTTATCACATCCACTTCAGTCTATTTCTATCCTTTGTCCCAATAAATTAATTATTTTTTATAATTATAGACAAAAGTCCAAATAAACTCTTTATGTAATCTATTGACAAAATGTTCTCCATGTAGTTTGCTCAAGTTTCAAGCTTTTATCAGAAGAGATTAAATAAAGGTATCATGAGCTCAACTAATCTGAATGGATCAATGCAAACAAACCTAAGCAGTCAATTTTGATTAGAAGTATACAACAAATGTGGCTTTACTGGCCTTAAGGTATAAGCAACTAATACACTTTGCCTTAACATTTGAAGCAACCAGCTGCTGTCTAAATCCACAATTAAGAATAAATGCTTTTGGGAATAGGATGGCTCATACCTTTTCAATACATGGAGCTTTAGACCCACTAGGAGGAAGACGCCAAAAAGAGTTTAGGAAAACAAAACCTTCTCCAACTTTAATTTTGGAATATATTTCATATCTCACGAAGCAAGTTCAATATGTGCTTAATAATGTTTGGTGTTCTTGTAGCTTTCTGAAGGAGCACAGTTAAAATAATAGCTTGTATCCTTATTCAGTATGATGAAAGAATCCTATATTAATTTGACTTGATATCATGACTAAAACTTTATCTGTTGATTTAATTTTTGTATCTGTTCACATTAATAAAAAACAGAAGAAATTAAACCTTCTCTGGCAGGCCATGATACTAACAAAAATCTATATTATTCATTAATTTAAGACATCCAGTTTGTATAAGCAAAGAAAATATAGATTCACACTTGATCACAAAGCCTGATGTAAAATCTTGGATACTATACCTTAGCAATTTTGATGAAAGATTTGTTCAAAGATGTAAAAAGCAGACTAGAGAACACAACTAGATGACTAATAACAACTTAATACATATTCTGTAAACCAAATAAGGTGACTGAAAATGCCTACTACATGTAGTATTTGTGTCAGAGATAAAATTAAAACAGTGAATTATATTTCCTCACCCTGCCAAATCAGATTGTAAGTACAGCATGTTTGATTTATGTTCAACATAAAAAAGTCTGCCTTTGATAGACACATAAACCTTGGAACAACAGGTGCCAGCTTAATTAGACTTTCAAAATAGTT
The DNA here is from genome assembly GCA_023053685.1 of Diadophis punctatus similis. Classification (NCBI taxonomy): domain Eukaryota; kingdom Metazoa; phylum Chordata; class Lepidosauria; order Squamata; family Dipsadidae; genus Diadophis; species Diadophis punctatus. Next base: position 174,429,422 of record JALIGW010000002.1, read on the forward strand.
CACATGGTTAGAAAGCCCAGGTCCACTAAAGCAAGCTGATTGTACGATACAGCATGGTATCCTGTGTAGAATCTTCTATTCTGTGGTTAATGATGAACAAAGACAAATCACTGTACAAATACACTATATCTGACGCAAAGTATTTTGCTTTTGGGGTAAATATTTCAAATACAACCAAGAAACAATAAAGCAGGCTGTTGATATAATACAAAGTATTATAAACTATTTTATGTTATATACTATTTTATGTACTAATTTAGTAAGCAGAGTTATCAATCTTTGCAGTTTTATTCAGGTAGGGAATAAACTGAATAAAATTTACATGAGCTCTATACAACATCGAAGATACAAACTACACAGGCATATGTTTTTAGAGATAATAATGGGTGGAAATACCACAAGCCACAATGGTTTACTTTTGACCATTTTTAACCATGTGTTATAGAGAATATACCACCACATTATGTTATAATAGCCTTTAATTGTTGCATTTGCCACACTTCTATGATGAACATGGCACTGATTTTTGGTGGAACTGTCTCTTAATGAGTCTGTCTCAACTTTGAACTTACAGAGGTTTGTGGGGTTCTCAATCCCACTTTCAAGATGGGGTTAGAGTTAGGGTTAGGGTATGAAAAGGCTATGAATGTACTCACTCATGACTTTCTGTTTCCTGCTGGAAAGGAGTATCAAATAGCACAGAGTCCTACTGATGAGCAAGACTTAAAAGCCTATACCCGTGATGGCGAACCTATGGCACGTGTGATGGAAATCTGGAAACGGGGCATTTCCGGCCTCTAGAGGCTTCAGGGAGGCCTGCTAGATCCAAAACAGGGTGCCGGGGGGGGGGTCATGCACACATGCATGGGGACGGAGCAGCGCAGGGGGGTCGCACACACATGCGCAGGGCGCATGGGGGCATTGAATTATGGGTGTGGGCACGTGCACACACGCGATAGCATGCACAAACGTATTTTTGGCACCCAAAGAAAAAAAGGTTTGCCATCACTGGCCTATACTATCCTAGCCTTTCCCATAGAAGGAAATGCTGGAAAATAATGGAGGAGTGTTGGTTACTTGACTTGGAAAATTTTAACTGAGCAGCAACTGATAACAGTGTTTTTACTTGTTTTTGTGTCAGGAAAGGTTACTGGCATAGGTATCTGTAGCACAACAGGGAGATAAAAATATATAGGAACAATATGATAAAAAAAACTGCAGCTTATGTACTGTGTGCATAATTTTGATGCAATCTTCTTTTACCATGGAAGCCCATGGTTATCGGAAAACAATTCCCTGTTAGGAAAAAGGGCCTGTCTCCAATCACTGGTTGGTGGGTGAGGGCATGGAAAAGTAAAATTGGCAACCCCAATTTGGGAATTTCCCCCTCCCAAAAGAATCCATTGAGTTGGCTGAACGCCTAGTAATAAGTCTATAGATTTTTCTTGGCAATGATATGAAAATATTTGCTGACAGGGATTCTTTTACTTCTTAGTTAAACTACAGACTTGAAAGTTCACAAAAGAAAGAAAGAATATAATTACACAATGTGTAAGAGAGATAAAAATGTCATAAAGCAAAAAAATGAATTATGTTCTACAGCATTACCTTCTGGCCACACAGGATTAAAATGGGTGGCTACAGGATTCAACTTTTTTTTCCACATCCTCGCCTGGGAAACAGATCAATCTTACAAGAGATTAATAACATTTTATTTAAAATAAAAAAGGTAAACCTCCTTTTTAACTTTAAACATACAAAGTGCAAATGTTCATTGTTCAGATGATGGGAAAAGAGTACCTTATTTAAAAATAGAGAGTTGCAAAGCAAAATACAAACCATATAATAACAGCACAAGCTGCCACTGCTTTGTGACAAATAACTTGTTACTGGCCCAAAGCCCTTATAAAAAAAGAGACAAGATGGAGAGTTCTACGTTAATACACTTCACAAGAGATTTGAAAGAAATATGTTGCAAGGTTTTTTATTTATTTATTTATTTTATTTAGTTTGTCAAGCATGTATGAGAAAACAATTATAAGTATGAACATAACATATAAATATATAAATATAAACAGGTAAAGTATATGCATAAGAAATGAGTACGAATAATGGGAACAGTAGGACAGGGACGGTAGGCAAGCTGGTGCGCTTATGCACGCCCCCTTACAGACCTCTTAGGAATGGGGTGAGGTCCACGGTAGACAGTCTAAGTTTAACGTTTTGGGGGTTTGAGGATGTTACAACAGAGTCAGGTAGTGTATTCCAGGCATTGACCACTGTGTTGCTGAAGTTGTATTTTCTGCAATCAAGTTTGGAGTGGTTTACTTTGAGTTTGTATCAGTTGTTTGCCCGTGTATTATTGTGGTTGAAGCTGAAGTAGTCATTAATGGGTAGGACGTTGTAGCAGACAATTTTGTGTACTAAGCTTAGGTCAGACCATAGGTGGTGTAGTTCTAGGTTGTCCAGGTCCAAAATTTCAAGCCTGGTGGTATAAGGTATTCTATTGCGAGCAGAAGAGTGGAGTACTCTTCCATAAAACACAGTTTCCCAGCTGTATAGAGAAATCAAAACACCAAAGTCTCACACACAAAACCCAGAAATTAGCCCTAATTCAGCTTCCTGATTGCCTATCTCTATGGGTACAATAATTTGGTGAAATAGTGTATTCCTTCTGCTTCAAGGTACCTGGGCTTCCCCCGTGATCCCTAGAGGTTCTAGCAACTTATAACAGAGAATTTGGGGAGACCGTAAACCCCACTGTTCCAGCTTCTGTCCAGCCACTTCTGTTTTTGGTTAAAAAAGACCAAATCTTTTTCCAGTTGAGGGAGGTCTGGAGTGACTCCTTTCTGTGCATGAAGAAGTATTTCTCCCTCATAAGCATGTGCATAGGTAAGGTATCTGTCTGTAGAAAACAACTCTCCCTCATGAAGGTGTGGACTGAGCATGTCTGAATCACAGTGCACATCCCGCATTGTCTCTTACCTTTCCTTTTCACCTGCATGGTAACAGGATGTATTCATATAAGACTCCTTTCGTAAGACTACTTCATGTAACCATGAAAGTTGACTAGGATCAATAGCGTTTAGAATAATAATGTAATAAATTCTAAGGTGCCATACAATTCTTTGCTACTTTTATATTCAATCCTGGTGATTTGTAAATTGCCCAATAAGTCTCAGAATTTCATCTTCCTACACCTAAGATTCCCTTTGAATCTGTTTCATCATTAATACTGGCCCTGTATCGTTTTCCATACATCTTCTGAATTGAAGACATACACAGTAATGCATTATAATTCATTCAGCTTCTCTGTTCAACAACGTAACTATTTCCATAGCTGGTTTCCTGATTACTTTTTTTTTCCAGTAGTGATGATATACAGGTAGTTCTCGACTTACGACCACAATTGAGCCCAAACTTTCTGTTGCTAAATGAAACATTTGTTAAGTGTGTTTTGCCTCATGTACGATTTTTCTTGCTACAGTTGTTAAGTGAATCTGGCTTCCCCATTGACTTGGGTTATCAGAAGGTCACAAAGATTGTCACATGACCTCAGGATATCATAAATATGAGTCAGTTGCCAAGTGTCTGAATTTTGATCACGTGACCATGGGGATGCTTCAACGGTTGTGTGAAAAAAGGTCATAAGTCACCTTTTTTCAGTGCTGTTTATTTATTTATTTATTTATTTATTTTTTGGTGGATTTCTATGCCGCCCAATCCCTAGGGACTCAGGGCGGCTCACAGCATGTAGATCCAATACAAAATAAAAGTTCATTAAAATATATAACAATACACAATGCAATGATTAAAAATACAGAAAATACAAAAGTTAAAAGAGTATCTCATTCACCCCGCCTGCCGGAAGAGCCAGGTCTTTATTGCTTTCCGGAAGGCCAGTAGGGTGGGGATGGTCCTGATCTCTGGAGGAAGTTGGTTCCACAGGGAGGGAGCTCCCACAGAGAAGGCCCTCCCCCTAGGTCCCGCCAGCCGACATTGTTTGGTCGACGGGACCTGGAGGAGGCCGACTCTGTGGGCTCTGACCGGTCGTAGGGAGGTATGCAGCAGGATGCGGTCCCGAAGATAACCTGGCCCTGAGCCATGTAGGGCTTTAAAGGTAACGACCAACACCTTAAATTGGATCCGGAGACTAATGGGCAACCAATGCAGCTGGCGGAGGATAGGTGTTACGTGAGTGCATCTAGGTGCACCCACCACAGCTCGCGCAGCTGCATTTTGCACCAATTGCAGTCGCCGGACACTCTTCAAGGGTAGCCCCATGTAGAGCGCATTGCAGTAATCCAGCCATGAGGTGATAAGGGCATGAGTGACTGTAAGAAGTGCCTCCTTCTCCAAGTAGGGTCGCAATTGGTGCACAAGACGAACTTGTGCAAAGGTCCCCCTAGCCACAGCTGAAAGATGTTGTTCCAATTTTAGCTGTGGATCTAGGAGGACACCCAAATTGCGAACCTGTTCTGAGGGGGCTAATTTCTCCCCCCCCAAGAACCAAGGAGGGACAGTTGGTCGAGTCCTTAGGAGGCAATATCCACAGCCACTCAGTCTTGTCAGGGTTAAGCTTTAGCCGGTTCTTCCCCATCCAGACCCTAACATCGGCCAGGCATGTTGTTGTAACTTTGAACAGTCACCAAATGAATTGTTGTAAGTTGAGTACTACTACTACTACTACTACTACTACTACTACTACTACTACTACTACTTATTATTATTATTATTATTATTATTATTATTATTATTATTATTATTATTATTATTATTATTATTATTATCCTCCTCCTCCTCCTCCTCCTCCTCCTCCTCCTCCTCCTCCTCCTCCTCCTCGTCTTCCTCCTCTCCTTCCTCTTCCTCTTCCTCATTGCTTGGATTTATGTTGCCTGGACAAATAATTTATTTTCTCAACAAAGCTTTCTTGACTCTAATTAGTATCTTTAACTCAACCTGTGATGAAATTTTTTCCTGAAGTTGGTGTCTGATCCATGGTTGTTTTTTGCAATAATCAAATATATTATTTTACTGATATACTGATTTTTAAAGTTACCTGAATTGTTATTATAGCACTTCTGTCTTTATACATCTCCCTCATTTCATTATTGCTATTTCATATACTATGACTTTTATTATCTTTTGTTTTGGCCTTCACCATTCTTATTTTGAAACAAAAACAGGAAGAGTTATCTGTTCTATGCCAGGAAATGTTATGTTATAGAGAGTCCTTCGGGAGTTGGGTGGCATATAAATATAAATAAATAAATAAATAAATAAATAAATAAATAAATAAATAAATAAATAAATAAATAAATAAATAAATAAATAAATAAATAAATAAATAATACAGAGATTAAAAAGCCTCCTTCAAGCTAGGTTCAATTCCTGATGATTTCATGGTCACATCTGTACTGGTTTCTTGGCAACAAGGAAGAAGTAGTTTGCCATTATTTTCTTGTAGGTTGTCTACAGCTTCTGATGGTCTCTCATCCAAATACTTCTCAGGATTGACCTTGTTTAACTCTTTGAAATAATTCAGATACATGATTTTAGTTAAAATTCTGTATTAGCAGTTGGCAGTGTCTTAAACCTCGATAGAAGTTATTGTTTAAATAATATTGTTTTTTCTCGTTCAGTATTTTTTGATTCCATATCAGGGTATCCATGAAGTTATGCACCCTGAGCTACACTGGTAATAATTCACTGGCTTTGCTTGAGAGATTTTTCACATATTCAGGCATCATTCACTTGTGCAGTTTTTGATCATATGGAATATAGCTATGACTTCAAATTTCCTTTGAAGTCAATCACCAAGTTAGATGGGTTTTAGAAAATATGAAGAAATTTGATAGAGACATACTAACAAAACAAAAAACAAAAAACCATATAGTAAAATAATGTGCTCAAAAGTTCCTTCCTTCACTGAAATTATTAAGCGATCTGTGATTGGAGCCTGAGATACAATTAGGGTGCCATTCGCCATCAAATGAAAATCTCATAGCCTTTGTTAAACATTATACTCCAATCTATTTATGAATAGTCATTCCAGACAACCTTCCACAAATCCACTCGCCAATAAACCTAGGCCAAGGAACTCTTTGATCTTAATAAACCAGAACATTCATGGGAAGAGTTTGGATTATAGCAGCTAAAGTGGGCTGCAAGAAAAATCTTGACTAACGTTTTGTGAGAGTGATTGTTTATAAATCCAGAATGGCATTTTCCCTTTCCGTTTATCTTTCTGAGAACACTGAAAGTCTGGTTGGTAGGCTAAATATAATTTAGAACTCTGGTGCTGTTTAATGTTATGTAGGGAATAGATCCCCCCCCCCAAATAGCCATTTTGCCACAAAGGTCCTTGCCCTTCCTTCCAACTGTACATCTACTATTTAAGAAGAATATGAAATATTGCCTTGTAAACTAATTACTTGGTGACGCAGGACATTTTTAACTCTCCATTTACTGGTTTCATCTTCCCCACTGTGACTAGCTGTATAGCCTTTATTTATTCTCCACTTTGGAAGCATGGTGGCTCAAGTGGTTGTGTCACTGGGCAGGAAGTTAGCAAGCCCGAGAACTGTGGAATGGGGTTGAGTTCTCGTCCTTCACTTCAGCTCCTGCAGGGAAAAGGAAGGAGCCCCCAACTGGGTGTCCCCAAGGCAATAATGATGTCACTGCCTAATCCTTTCAACCCGGAAGCTTCTTGGTGCTTCTAACATGAGTGCAAAAAAAAAATTGTCCAGTCTCACCTGTAACTCACTTCTTTAACCCAATTTTCAAAGCATAAAAAGGGGGAAAGTTTCTGTACCAAGTAAATCTGCACTTCGAAGAAAAGATAATGCAAGGAAAATAACCCATGGAATCAATTTTTTAAGACACAGACAGACAGACAGACAGACAGACAGACAGACGAGTGATTTTTAACACAGTTTTGAAAAGAGATGTTTAGTGAACTGTTTGTAAGAGTTGGAAGAGAAGTGGGACATTGTTTCATTTTTAGAGAGCATCCCAAAATGGAGAATATTGTCGTTGTTGCTAGGACCAAAGAAGAATTGCTGAAAGGTGAATTTCCTATTTTCCTGAATGTCCCTTCCTCGTGACAACCAAAAAGCCTCTTCTGAGGATTGCAGGACTATCCTTGATGAAGTGTCACAAAAGTAACTGGACATTTTTTTTGTTTTTTTCCTTGAAGACGTTTGGCTTCTCATCCAAGAAGCTTTTTCAGTTCTGACTGAATGATGGGGTGGGGTGGGGTGATAGAAGGATTTATATTCCTTGCACTCTTAGAAATCCTTCCATTCCCCCCCCCCCCAAAAAAAAATTCGGTCAGAAATGAAGGAGCTTCTTGGATGAGAACCCAAATGTCTTGAAGGAAAAAATAGTCCAGTTTGCCTGTTGAAAAGGCACCTTTATGACAACCATGACCTGGATGGCTGAGAATCTCTATAGATACTTAATGAAGTGTATTTTTTTCTAAAGAGTTAATGGAAAGGAGAGCTTGTGTTAAAATAGGCAAAGGCATCTCTTGTGAACAGGACTGCCTATTTTCTTCATACCTTCTTCCCACATAGAAATGCTCCCCAGCCTCAAGAGTGCCCTTTCAAGGCATATCTGTAAATGTGATAGGCAAGAACATTACCTCCCATTATCTCTTACCTGCTCTACCTGCATTAAAGTTTATGAATACCTTTTTAAACTTATAATGCATATCACATAGAGAGATTAGAGAATGGGTGGATTAGAGAATAGTTACCACTGCAATTTTTTTTCAACTGATCACATCAAGGGGTACTGCACACAGTGAATGTTAACTGAATACTTTTCAAAATCCCTTGCAAATGTACGACACCTGCTTTTCTATTAAAAGTGATTAGAATCCATTACAAGTAAACTGAGCAATAGATCAAGTACTCCAATTACAAAAATGTTTGCATAAGGTCACAGTTTGCTGTATGTTCAGAAGTACTTCTCATTTTTCTGCAAGAAGTTGCATGTATAGAATATTATTTTATTTATTTTGCAGATAGTATAGCAACCCAGCATAAAACTATCTTTTGTTTAGTGAAATAAATCTGCCAACAGAGAAGGATATATGGACACAACCCATGAGATAAATCTTCCAAATGTAAGTAAAATTGGCCCAGGCCATTGTTGTATTAAACACAATGATGACAAAATGAATTACGCACCGTGAAGTTTTGACACGAGCACCACACTTTAATGTTGCAATATCACATAAACGTTTGTAAGGCGCAAAGTTTGCATTGCTACATCCCAACATACATTATGTCATTTGTCTACCAATCCCTGAAGATGTCAGGATGTAAAACAGTCTGGAAATTGTTATGTGGATATGTGTGAAATAGTATTATGTTCTTCGAAGGCACTGAAATGTTTATCATTAAAAAAAAATCCAACTCTTTATAAATACCAATAGCAATGTTGTGCCTATATTTATCAACCATATTTGGAATCATAGAATCGAGAGCTGGAAGGATTTAGCATCCTTAAATATACAATTATTTTAAACCAAATAAGAGTTTGAGTCAACAAGAAGTCTTACTTATGTTTCAGTAAAGACATAAAGTACTTATGGTTATTGTGAAAACAGTACACTTCTAATCAGAACATGATCAAAGAGGCACCCCAGTACAGCAGAGAACTGAAAATGATCTAAATAGATTAATTACTATATAAAGAACATTAAAGAAAGTTAGTAATAATCCAGTTAAGGAACATAAAAACAACCCTTTTATAGTCGTGGAACTCTTCTCCACATTTAAGAGAATTAGCATAAATATCTTAATCAAGCATTTCAGATCCTGATAATGAGATTTATCTTAATACTTTGCGTAATTTAATTTCTATGGTATTCATGAAATAATATTAGCTCCCTCTAGTGGTAAAAAATACCAAAGGGTATGCAATCATGTTAGTCTTGGGTGAATTTTCAGGACAAAACCTTAATATTAAGTGGACATTTCTGAAATCACATCAGGGTTGTACAAATGTTATATACCTTACAGAATTGTGATATAATTGCATTAATATGCAACAATACTTAATTTCCCTAAGACTAAGACTCCAATTCTATATATCTGACTCAACATCCCTTTCTTCATAGTGGGACTGCCATATAAACATATAGGATTAGATGACACACCTCATAAAATATTTATAGTTGGATTTTGCTAGATTGTGCTCTTTGTCAATTTTCTATGAAGCAAGTTTCCTACAGATTTTATACCCTCATTTCAAAATTTATTCACATTGTACTCCCTGACATATTTACTATGCTGTTGTACAATCTAGGCCAGTGATGGCGAACCTTTTTTGGTTTGCGTGCCAAAAGGGGGGGGAATGCGGGGGATCACGTGTGTGCGTGCCCACACTCATAATTCCATGCACCCCCGCACATGCACGCATGACCCCCCCTGCTCCCAGCATGCAATGGCACGCCCATTTTTCGCTCTCCCCAGGCTCCAGAGCCTTTCTAGGAGCCTGGGGAGGGCGAAAACGGCCTTCCCCACCCCCTCTGGAGGCTGGAAACAGCCTGTTTCCTGACTCCCAGTGGGCCCAGAAGGCCCGAAAATCAGCCGGCTGGTGCACACATGCACGCTGGACCTGAGCTCGCGTGCCCACCGATATGGCTCCGCGTGCCACTTGTGGCACGCGTGCCATAGGTTCGCCATCACGGATCTAGGCTATGCATCTCCCACCAATTACTGCTCAGATCAAGATACCCAATAGCTGTGGGGGGAAAAAGGCAGTTCTCTCTATCTAAGAATAGCAGCTAATTACCAAAGGCATAGCTTCCCCATCAGCCCTTCATGAATTTACAAATAGCAGAAACAGGAGAGATGGCTTGAAATATTAAAGAAAAATGTTTCTAGTATTCATTTCTTTAAAAACACACAATCACGTATTTGTCTATAATATTCACGGCAGGGACATGTCTGTGTATCTTACAGTTGCAAAACATTAAATTTAAATAAATAATGTGGAGTACTTGGGGCTCTCTGACCTTGGTTGCTTGCAGATATTTCACTACCGAACTAGGTAACACTGTCAGTCTTCATGCCAAGCTTGGTCTAAGATCCAACAGTTTTCTAGTTGGAAGTGTGGTTGAGTTTGTCCTTGTGTTGTGATATTAAGTTTTCCTGCTGTCTTCTGACTGCTACGGTAGTTGGTGTTCATGGATGCACTCTGCTAATCTCCTGCTTATCTGTCCTACATAGTGGCTGTCATAATCCTTACATTGTATGTTACAAATGATTTGTGTTTTTATTTCTTGGGCTACTGGGCTAAACCCAAATTCTAGGGGATTCCTGGAAGCTTACCGTTCAGACAAATCAGCCATCAATAATCAGAGATAAACCATATTTACAAAGCATTCAAAGGAGACAATAAAAAAGCTAAGAAGGAAACAAAAGGATTAGAACACATCCTCTCCAGCAGTCATCTCTCAGATAAGCAGGAATAAACAACAATCATGCAGAAAACAGTACTCCAATCAAGTAATTACCAAGGAGAAAACATGTCAGCTCTGTAAGGTAGACCAGACAGAAAGCATGGCAAGATAAGTTAATTCTGGTTACATTAACAGAATCTTGCAAGTCTGAAAGAACACTTCTCCCTCCTCCCTTTTATATCCCAAGAAACTAGGGAAGCTCTCTTCTGAGCCACTTGCTCTGCTCACATTGCTGCTGTGGGCCATGTTGCCTTCTATCTCATTGTACCTTGGCTATGATTCTTCTCCATCTCCCAAGGTGATTCCCACATACCAATACAGAACCACTTTGCTATCAAAATTGGCAGCTATTGTATATAAAACAAGGAACAAATTCTACACTGACTCACACTAATGGTATTACCTAGTTGGGTAATAAAATGTCTGCAAGCAAACAATCAAGCTCAGAGAGCACTAAGCATTGTTCAGTCCTGAGCTACACATAATTTTGTCCACTAAGGTCAATGACTCCTTACAAGGAAAGACAAACAGTATGTATGTGTATGTATGTATGTGTGTGCGCACGCAGGCACGCACACACACATACACACACACATTCAACATATATAATCTTCTCAACTAATGGTTAGCACCTATTTGTTGTTAAATATAGAGCAATGGAATTTAAGGGAAATTGGACTTAATCCACTTGTGGCTATGTAGAGATTCTAGGCTGATCCCTTTTTTAACTCCACCCCCAGGCTCTGTCACTTCTTCTCCTGCAATTACTACTGTAAACTAAGGATTGTTTGGACAAGATTGGACAACCATTTGTCTGAAATGGTATAGGGCAGTGATGGCGAACCTATGGCACGGGTGCCACAGGTGGCACACGGAGCCATATCTGCCGGCACACGAGCCATTGCCTAGCTTAGCTCCAGCGTGCATGTGCACGCCGGCCAGCTGATTTTTGGCTCGCACGGAGGCTCTGGGAGGGCATTTTTGGCTTCCGGAGGGCCTCCGGGGGGACTGGGAAGGGTGTTTTTGCCCTCCCCAGGCTCCAGGGAAGCCTCTGGAGCCTGGGGAGGATGAAAAAATGGGCCTACCAGGCCCACCAGAAGTTGGGAAATGGGCCATTTCCGGCCTCCAGAGGGCCTCCAGGGGAGCGGGGGAGGCCGTTTTCGCCCTCCCCAGCATTGAGTTATGGGTGTGGGCACTCGCGCATGCGCGATAACACGCGTGCATGCACTTTCGGCACCCGAGGGAAAAAAGGTTCGCCATCACTGGTATAGGGTTTCCTGCCTGAGCAGGGGGTTGGACTAGACGACCTCCAAGGTCCCTTCCAACTCTGTTATTCTAAATGCTAGATTACCTGTATGGTCATGGGAGTATGCAGCTGAAAGTGGCTGTCCTATATTTTCCCTGAATCTTGCTTTCCAACAACCCATTTAATACTATAAAATACTTCATGCTTTTCACTGTAGGAAGTCCAATTTGGATTGGGAAAATATGGTAGAGAAAACCCTTTCCTATCTCAGAACCACAGTTCTGATCCAAGTCTTTCCCTGTGCAGCAATACTTGAATTTGATATGAAGAGATCTTCATCACAGACATCCCAATTTCTGGTTGAGTTTTGTTTTGAGCACAATAGAAAATAAATGAAGAAGTAGAAGGCAAATAAAACAAATGGCAGTGGAGAATGGAAGAGAGAAGCAGGAGAGAAGAAAGCAAAAGATTAAACCATAACATATTATTTCCCTGAAAACTGTCTTTTCATAGAGAAGACAGATGGAGACACAGAGTTGGACCATGAAAGCAAGTCATAGGATTTGCAAGGGGAAAGTTCTCATCATGTGACCTGTTAATCTCCAACATGCTGCCAAACAATGTTGACAATGTTAAAGACGTTCTTTTGGGGGCAGGATTTTTTGCATTTAAAAAAATATATATTATAATTTTTAAGAGAGGAGATTGGCTTGCTGCAAAGTAAAAGTACCACTTGGTCTCACTTTCATTAAAGTATCTATAGCCCAATATTTAAAAAAAATAAAATAGTATTGAGAGATTTGGTGCTTTGCTTGAATGTTATGTCCACCTTTGCTTGGCAAAATAGTATTATATTGTGTTCCTTATTACAGCCACTTTGTGCACAGAAAAATCTACCTAGTGGCAATTTTTAAGTTTCCCAAATTCAATATGCATTCATAACCCAAAAACGTTGGGGACTCCAGATACTGGCATCAACTGACTATAAATGTTAACTATACTTCAGTGATTTCATAATCAAGAAACCTAGTTGCAGTATACAGGTAGTCCTCAACTTACACAATTGAGCCCAAAATTTCTGTGGCTAAATGAGACATTTGTTAAATGAGTTTTGCTCCATTTTACAACCTTTCATGCCAGAGTTGTTAAGTGAATCACTGCAGTTGTTAAGTTAACAACACAGTTAAGGGAATTTGGCTTCCTTGTTAACTTTGCTTGTCAAAAGGTTGCAAAAAGTGATCACTTGACTCCAGGACACTGAAGCCCTCATAAATATGAGACAGTTGTCAAGAATCCGAATTTTGATCACATGACCATGGGGATGCTGCAACAGTCATAAGTGTGAAAAATGGTCATAAGTCACTTCTTTCAGTGCAGTTGTAACTTCGAACAGTCACTAAATGAATTGTTTAAGTCGAAAAATGTATTTCATTTTTTTAAGAGTAGAAATCATGAAAAATCATCAAAACCTCAAGCCTACAATAAAGTGTACAACCATATTAATGCCATGGGTGGGGGCCTGTTCATTGTAAAACAAGTTTTTTTCTACGGGGAGTTTCACTTAATTTATTTATTTTACATTGGGGGTTTTGAAGATGCAGCTGGCGATGCAGGGAAATAACCCATGAAACAAGGCCAACAATGTTAACTTGAAAAAATAGATTGGCTATACCTCAAGAAAGCTTAACTTACACAGTTTTCACTTGCAGTGAGGGGGGAGGAGGAGGTTTAAAAACGTTCTGCCAAAAGTCTGGATTTTGCCTCTGAATTTGGGAAGCACAAGATGGCTATCAAAGTCAGAAAGAGCATTGATTTAAACCTAATCAAAAACTTCAAACTATTGTCTTTGCTCCAAGAATCAAAACACACCCTTAAAAATTAGGCAGGCTTCCCAGTCTTCAAATTTAACGGATATTTGGGCATTATACAAATAATTTTAAATTAATATATCAATAAATCTATAGTAACCTGCTTGGAAAAGATAAGTCAATATAAGCATGAAGACAGCTATCAATTTATTTGATAATAGTTACTAAAGTAAAAAAAACTACAATTATGTTTAAAACAATTAGAAATCTAATAGAACTATTATATATAATTTAAAGATAAAAAGAGGGTGAAATAATGTTACCTTTCTCAGGATTTCAAAAACAACCTGCAAAGTTTACATGCACTAATGTTAGCATAATTTCAGTTTACAGTCTTTTGACTGCTTCTAAACATTGGGCCCCCACAAGGTTTTCATTAGAAAATAATATCTGATCCAAGTATATGTGCAATGACTTTGGTTTCTGTGCAAAAACAAAAATGTCCACTTGGAAACACTTCACCTCAATCTTTACAAAAATGACCCCATTCATGTGGCTACAGGCTTTTCAAATACAAGATGCCCTGTTCTCTGTTGTTCCAAATGTGATCAGCAATATTTATAGAAAGAAACAAGCAAATACTTGCATATTTTGCTCATACTGAAATCATTAGACATTTATTAACAGAATCTCACTAAATTTCACAAAAGGCAGCTGAACAAAAGCTAACAAAATTATTTAATGATTCATCTGAGAAATTATCTTTGGGATAAATCTATAAAGATTTTTAAACAACCATGCATACTGAAAGTACTTACTCATCCAGCAAAGGGTGCTTTGGGGTAAAAAAATTAAGAAACATTTAGGTATATGTTCTAATAAGGAATAATTTATTCTGTTATGAAAACACTCAGACACTTCAAAACTAAATGAACCAATTAATTTCATTGTCTGTTCACTTTTGTCTGAAATGGTATAGTCTCCTGCTTGAGCAGAGGGTTGGACTAGAAGACCTCCAACTCAGAGGTGGGTTCCTGCCGGTGTGGTTAATAGCTGTTGTTTGGCGCAGAGCCGAAGACGCTGCTGCCGTTCGCGGCGCGGGAGCTTTCCCCGGGCGCTGCCGCCGCCCGCATGGACACCACCAATTGCGTTCTTTTGCCCTCTGCGCATGCGCAAAGCGTTCCACATGCGCAGAGGGCAAAAGAACGCAATTGGCGGCGTCCATGCGGGTGGGGAAAGCGCCCGGGGAAAGCTCCCACGCCGCGAACGGCAGTAGCGTCTTCGGCTCTGCGCCGAACAACAGCTATTAACCGCACCGGCAAAAACAGGCAGGAACCCACCTCTGTTCCAACTCTATTTTTATTGATGGAACAAAATCAAACAGAAATCTCCTGCCCATACAAAAAAACCTACTTGTAAATATATTCAAACCAGGACACCCCCTCCAATCTTTCAAGCAATGCTATCATAGATATTTATTTCTCACATTCACTTAACAGTACAATATATCTAATTGAAAAAATTATATTTCTCATCCACCTACCTGGTGGGCAATGACATTCAGAGGGTACTTCTCTTGCTGTACGTAGTTTGGCTAATCCTTCGTTCAGTTTCTGTCAAGAAAGCAAATATATAAATAAATAAAAACTAATAGCCAACAAATGTGATCCATGCTATTGTTAAACATACAACTCCTAGCCATATTGAAGCCAAGTCTCATAGATTTCAATGAGAAAATTAAGGAAATATTTAGATCTCTACCACTGGAAATTCCAAGACTTGTTTAGCTTTGATTGGATCACACCAGTATTTAGTTAATTTTAAAACAATAGAGTACTTCAAGCCAAATAAACTACACAAACCAGCACTTTGATCTTTTTGTTCCTTTCAATTTTATATTTAATGTGCAAAATTATTTAGTAATAGTTGAAAGAATCTATTCTTAACCATTTGTCACACCATTTTCACCTAAAGACTCTGTAAAATCATTGACTAAGACCCAAATAAAGCAATAGTATCCATATATGCATACCATGCACAAAAATGGTATGTATTTTTTAAACTAAAGGAATTACCTTTATAGAGGATTATCTGTTTGTAGATAGGGTTATGCAGCTTTCGAGTTTAAAAAGGGAAGAAGCTAGAAAACAAAGCTGCACTGTTGAATTTATAATACTTTTCTATTCACTTTTGAGGATCTATGCAGCATTGTAGATGAGTAGTAAGCATCAAACCAAATAAAGCAAATAATAAATAAGAGAACGGGAGAGAGATTGAAAACTAGAAATATTCATGCCAAATTGAAACTATGCAATTACTGACAATTCAGCAGCCCATGAAAAAAGAAATTTATAACTTCCTGTTGCACCACCTCATGTCTACCTCATTAGAAAGGAGTTGGGACAAATTACTCATTCTCTTCCTCCCATAGAATTAACAAAAGAACACAACCATTCCAATCTAGTTATTGTGGTGGGAATATGGATGCTGCTTTTCCAGCTTGTACTACAAGCCCCTGAAAACTTCATTTCCAGTTTCAGAACAAAGATTCTGGGCATATTTGAAATAGCAAAGGCTTTGTAAAATTAAGATCCTATCCCTATGATACTATTGAAAACTAGATAAGACATTATTCATCTGTTATAATGGTGACTCAGCTCAGTCTACAGAGAAGCTCTCTAGAATGGAGCAGTTAGACTGGAAGATTTAGAAAATTACAAAGGAAGCTCTACTTATATATTTAATGCAGCTCTGAAATACGTTGACACTTGCATTGTGGATTGATGAAGTTGTTTCCATGGATTGGTAGGGAATCCAATTTATATAATGTACTTTAGGACTGGGCAAATCCTTCCAAAAGGTGCTGCTAAACACAATGGAGAACTTCTTTTGGGCTGTGGGTTCAAGCTGTCTGCATACATGCAGTCAAGTCACCTTGCCTCCCTGCCTTTTTCCCAGCAAAGAAAAGTGATTCTGCATGTATGAACATGCAGGAACATCTGGAAGCAGCACCCAAAGTAGTTGTGCAGGCTTGGAAAAAGATACGGCTGCTTTAACTATTTTGAAAAGTGGAGCTTCATATATGCTCCTCCCGTGAATCCAGAAGCATATTTTCTAATATACAATAAAGTAACTTTTTTTTTCTTTAGGACTAAGGCTGAGAAGTCAAAGAAGAGAAAAACACAACAAGCTGCTCTTAAAAAAAAACCCAAGTTGTTCTAGCCCCTAAGCATTTTTCAAGGCAAATTCATTTGAGAACTTTCTAACTGTGGAGTGTCACCTAGAGACGTGCTCTTGGGACATTTTGTGCAGTACAAGAATGAGGTATCATACTCTGATGCCCTCCTTTGGAGCTCTCATCTTTCACTGGCATGCCATCACTGATGTCTCTGCAATGACATCCATTCTCTTCTTTGGCACTGACCTACGACAACTAAAAATAACAGCCTGGTAATATAGAAAATAGACATTAACATGTTTTAGCAAAAAGAGCTGCACATACAGTATATCAGACTTTATTTAGTCCTCCACTGAATGAGGTAAATTTAGAGACAATGGCTCTGCCTTTACACTAGTCAAACAATGCAAATCACCCAGACCTCCTGCTTAAACAGCAGGTGGAAGATCTTTGAACAAGTGCATCTTGTATACCAGCTGCAGCCATTTTTTTGGAAGAGGAGGCTTAATGCATGCCTTTGTACTTCACAAGTGGTCCTCATGGGGCTGCCCTTGAAGACTGGTCAGTCACATTATGCGGTTCAGTAATTGGCCTGAATAGTTACAGGAGTACTAAGGTTCACCTGTATGACATCTATGTGACATCACTACTGCAGATGCAGCAGTGATTGCCAGGTAATTCCAAATGAAGCTCAAAGTGCAGGTTATCACCTTTAAAACCATACATCAGGGCTGTCAAACTCGCAGCCCGCGAGCCGTATGCGTCACATGCTGGCCACGCCCATGCCCGGTTTAGCGAAGGGGGGGGAGTCACGATACATCACGTGATGACGCCGTGATGATGCAAGTTTGACACCCCTACCGTACATAGTTTAAGGCTTGGATATCACCTTCTCCAAGATGAATATTCTCCTTTGGCGTGGTCTGTCAGAAAGGGCTTGCTGTGGGCCCCAAATCTGATAAAATGCCATCTACAAGGAACCTGTGCCACCTTGTAAATATATGAAATTTGTTTTTCAAACTGTATATGTAAAAAGACATTTCCATGTGTTAATCCCACCAATTGTATTATAAAAAGATCCCTCACATAAGTGAGCATAGAAGTTATGCAAGAAGATACAGGTAAAGTTACATGATCCAAAAATTTCAATGTCTCTATATAAATACAAAGAGTAAGCCAACATTTCTATATAAGAATTAGGCTAGAAAATGATGATGATGATGATGATGATGATGATGATGATGATGATGATGATGATGATGATGATGATGATGATGATGATATAGCAACAACATGAATTTCAACAGAAACAAGTGTGAAGACTCATATTTGGGTAGGAAAAATCAAATACATGTAGGAATATAAGGTGCAGGGGAAATACCATATTCAAAAAGAATTCAAAAAGAATGTATCTTGGTAGATAAACAAAATATGAACCAACTGTTATTATATATCTGCAGAAGAAAAAGAAAAAAACTATGCATCCTACACTGCATCAAAAGTAGTGTTACAATAATGTTAATGGTAATCACTGTATCTCTTTATTCAGCATTGATGCATTCAGTTTGAGCGTCACATTTTAGGAATGACACTGGAAAAACTGGAGCATGCCCGGAGGAAAACAACAAAATAAGGAGTCAAGAATGAAAACTACATGAAGAACAGCTGAATATGTTGGGTAGTTTAGCTTGGAGAAGACAAACATGCAGGAAGGCATGAAACTTGACTTTAGGTATTTGAAACTGTTTTGTCATGAGAGATTATAGATTTTATTTCCCTAGAGATTATAGATTTCCCCACTTCTTTTCCCAAAAAAGCCAACACAGTTCTAGGCTGCATTAACAGAGGGATAGAATCAAGATCATGTGAAGTGTTATACCACGTTATAATGCCTTGGTAAGGCCACACTTGGAATACTGCATTCAGTTTTGGTCGCCACAATATAAAAAGGATGTTGAGACTCTAGAAAGAGTGCAGAGAAGAGCAACAAAGATGATTAGGGGACTGGAGGCTAAAACATATAAAGAACGGTTGCAGGAACTGGATATGTCTACTTTAATGAAAAGAAGGACTAGGGGAGACATGATAGCAGTGTTCCAATATCTCAGGGGTTGCCACAAAGAAGAGGGAGTCAAACTATTCTCCAAAGCACCTGAGGGTAGAACAAGAAGTAATGGGTGGGAACTAATCAAGAAGAGAAGCAACTTCGAACTAAGGAGAAATTTCCTGACAGTTAGAACAATTAATCAGTGGAACAAGTTGCCGCCAGAAGTTGTGAATGCTCCAACACTGGAAGTTTTTAAGATGTTGGATAACCATTTGTCTGAAGCGGTGTAGGGTTTCCTGCCTAAGCAGGGGGTTGGACTAGAAGACCTCCAAGGTCCCTTCCAACTCTGTTATTCTATTCTATTCTATTCTAGAGGAGGAAAAGCTGTGGAAGGCCATGTATCAGAATTGGAGAGGTGATTTTTACATTGAACTGGAAGATGGATTAAATACCCAAAGTTTCTTTCAGCCTTACAATCTATAACACTATCAACTTCCTTTTAAGGAACCCAATACTTTATTAAGTTTAGGAATCATAATAATCCAGGCAACAGGTTATCCAGCTTCTCCTTGAACATATTCAGTGAACATGAGTACCATCTCCCTTGATAATTAGTTCGAGAGTGAAGTTGCTTTCCTCCTGCAACCTAAGATCATTCTTCTGGGTCATTCTTTGGGGATGATAGAAACAGATCCTTTCTTCTGATGGAAGTTTTTTAAAAATAGCTATGTATCCCCTTAATAGAATAGAATAGAATAGAATTTTTTATTGGCCAAGTGTGATTGGACACACAAGGAATTTGTCTTGGTGCATATGCTCTCAGTGTACATAAAAGAAAAGATACGTTCGTCAAGAATCATAAGGTACAACACTTAATGATAGTCCGGGATAAGCAATCAAATCATATTAGGAACCAGTCAATATAAATTGTAAGGATACAAGCAACAAAGTTACAGTCATACAGTCATT
The DNA here is from genome assembly GCA_023053685.1 of Diadophis punctatus similis. Classification (NCBI taxonomy): domain Eukaryota; kingdom Metazoa; phylum Chordata; class Lepidosauria; order Squamata; family Dipsadidae; genus Diadophis; species Diadophis punctatus. The sequence goes on from JALIGW010000002.1 coordinate 174,449,147, forward strand.
TGTGGGAGGAGATGGGTGATGGGAACGATGAGAAGATTAATAGTAGTGCAGACTTAGTATAGAGTTTGACAGTGTTGAGGGAATTATTTGTTTAGCAGAGTGATGGCGTTCAGGAAAAAACTGTTCTTGTGTCTAGTTGTCTTGATGTGCAGTGCCCTATAGTGTCGTTTTGAAGGTAGAAGTTGAAACAATTTATGTCCAGGATGTGAGGGGTCTGTATATATTTTCACAGCCCTCTTTTTGACTTGTGCAGTATACAGGTCCTCAATGGAAGGCACGTTGGTAGCAATTGTTTTTTCTGCAGTTCTAATTATCCGTTGAAGTCTGTGTCTGTCTTGTTTGGTTGCAGAGCCAAACCAGACAGTGATAGAGGTGCAGATGACAGACTCAATAATTCCTCTGTAGAAGTGTATCAGCAGCTCCTTGGGCAGTTTGAGCTTTCTGAGTTGGCGCACAAAGAGCATTCTTTGTTGTGCTTTTTTGATGACGTTTTTGATGTTGGTGTCCATTTTAGATCTTGCGATATGGTAGAACCTAAAAATCTGAAGGTCTCTACTATTGATACTGTGTTATCTAGTATTGCAAGAGGTGGAAGTATGGGCTGGTTTCTCCAAAAGTCTACCATCATTTCTACGGTTTTGAGTGGATTCAGTTTTAGATTGTTCCGGTCGCACCACAATGTTAGTTGTTCATCCTCCTGTCTGTATGCGGATTCATCATTGTCTCAAATGAGGCCGATCACTGTTGTGTCATCTGCGAACTTCAGTAGTTTAACAGATGGATTGTTAGAGATGCAGTCATTGGTATATAGGGAGAAGAGAAGTGGTCAGAGCACACAGCCTTGGGGGCCCCCTGTGCTAATTGTACAGGTATCTGATGTGATTCTGCTTAGATTCACCTGCTGCTTTCTATTTGTTAGGAAGCTTATGATCCACTTACAAGTGTGTTCAGGTACCACTAGCTGGTTCAGCTTAGTTAGAAGAGTGTCTAGGATGATGGTATTGAATGCTGAACTAAAGTCTACAAAGAGGACCCTTGCTTAGGTCTTTGGAGATACAAAATGTTGTAGGATGTAGTGCAGAGCCATATTAACAGCATCATCTGTTGATCTGTTTGCTCGGTATGCAAATTGTAGGGGGTCTAACTGTGGATCCGTGATGGTTTTCAAGTGGGACAGCACTAGCCTTTCAAAGGTTTTCATAACTACAGATGTTAGAGCAACTGGTCTGTAGTCGTTCAGGTCCTTGATGGCCTTACAAAAGCAATACAGAAATAAATGGCTAAATTCTTGCGATATGGTAGACCTAGAAATTTGAAGGTCTCTATTGTTGATACTGTGCTGTCTAGTATTGTAAGAGGTGGAAGTATGGGCAGGTTTCTCCTAAAGTCTACCACCATTTTTACGGTTTTGAGTGTATTCAGTTCCAGATTGTTCTGGTCGCTTCATTGTCTCGAATGAGGCCGATCACTGTTGTGTCATCTGCGAACTTCAGTAGTTTAACAGATGGATTGTTAGAGATGCAGTCATTGGTATAGAGAGAGAAGAGAAGTGGAGAGAGCACACAGCCTTGGGGGGCCCTGTGCTAATTGTACAGGTATCTGATGTGATTCTGCTTAGATTCACCTGCTGCTTCCTGTTTGTTAGGAATACTTTATCAAATGCTTATTGAAATCAAGATCCTTTATGTCCATGGCAATCCAATCTTTAATGTTACAAGTCTAAAAAAAGTCAGCTACACAAGACCTACTATTGACTAATCCATAGTGATTGTTTTATTATCTGTTCTCAAATCTTACCAGGTATTGCTATAAGACTAATTGTTTCAAGTTGTAGAGAGCCACAGAAATGACCTTGGAGAATCTATATCACAGGTGTCAAACTTGCGGTATCACGTTGCTGTCATGTGACATATCGCGACTTTTTTCCCTTTGCAGAGCTGGGGTGGGTGTGGCCCAGGGGTGGGTTCTAACTTGCCAGTTTGCTTCTTCCCAGCCTCTGCGCATGTGCAGAAGTGAAAAACAGGTTCTGCACATGTGCAGAAGCTAAAAACAAGATGGTGGTGCCTATGGCGCCACCTAGAGAGTCGGTTTGGGGGCATGGCCAGCTGGCCATCACCGCCGGTTCAGCGAGCAGGGGGAAATTCCTGCTACCGGTTCTAAAGAACCAGTCCGAACTGGCAGGAACCCACCGCTGGGGTGGCCTGCATGTGATGCATCCAGGCAGCCAATTTGACATCCCTGATCTATGTGGTAATCATATTTTAGGACCAGGAAACAAAGTTTTAAGAAAAAATAGGTAGGCTTTCAAGGTTCTGTTACTATAGTCTATATTAATACAGTTCCAGTCACTTTGAGTCTGTTTCCTGATCTGACCTACCTTGAAGGGTTGGTAGTAGTTTCCTGGATCCACCTTTTCCCTTCTTTGAAGTCATAATTTCCTGTGACATTGCCTTCTTTTTATTGTCTATCACGGTATTTCTCAACCATGGCAACATGGAGACATGTGGACTTCAACTCCCAGGATTCCTCAGACAGCATGAAGCCCACATAATTTCAAGCTGCCAAGGTTGAGAACCATTTTGGCTGTTTTCTGGGATTTCTCAAAAGTAATACATAAAAAGTTCAGCCAGACCATTCCTGTGTCTGGAATTCTATAGCACAATGTTCCTATAGTATGGTAGGATGTAAATCATGCAGCTCTGCAGATTTAAACTCCTTCAGAATGAACTGATATGTCCTGACCATCTCTCTCTTTCTCAATCTCAAGCTTCAGGCCTGCCCCTTCATTCTGCCTGGTACAACACATGCCTTTTTTTGTTGATAAAGCCTGAATCAGACTAGGGATTGAGTAGTTTCACCTTTGTACTTACATTGTGTGCTAATATCTATGTCAGCCCTGGAGGCCATCTTTTTCTTTGGATCTTCAGGGCTGCCACACTTAGTGCTGTGGGAAAGTGGGAGGGGGGGTTGTATCAGGGGTGAAATCCTCCCGGTTCGCCCAGGCCAGTCCTTCGGCATATAGCCGATGGAACTGGCGGCGGTCACGGCGCGGAGCTTCTCCCGCCCGCTTTCCCGGCCCGGCTGAACGCCGCCATTCGGGTTATTTTTCCCTCTGTGCATGCGCGCGCATGCACAGAGGGAAAAATAACCCGAATGATTGTGTTCAGCCAGGCCGGGAAAGCCGGGAAAGCGGGCGGGAGAAGCTCCGCGCCGTGACCGCCGCCAGTTCCATCGGCTATACGCCGAAGGACTGGCCCGGGCGAACCGGGAGGATTTCACCCCTGGGTTGTATGGAGTTGGTGGAGATATATAGACGTAACAATATTCTTTTCTCTGGGAGTCAAGGACGTTCAGCCTGCACCTGGAGAGGCGTGACTGGGGGGCATCTCCAGTTGGGACGTTGGATTGATTGGACCATGTGATGGATGTGGGTGCAGAGGAAATAACTTGGACTTTCCTTTGGGTGGGGAAAACCCGGGAGCTTTCAGATTTGGGTTTTCCCAGATGTGCCAAGATGACATCTCTAATAAAATGGAACTTTGAGGAACTGCTTGCCTGGTAGTTGGGAGTGTTACTTGGAACCCTGACAGTCTAGCATTTTGCCATCTTCACTGAGCAACTGGTATAAATCTTTTCTTTTTTCTTTTGAATGTATCTGAAGAATCTTTTGTTGTTTATTATCATTTACCAACTTCATCTTATTCTGAGTTTTAGCCCACCTGACACTAGCTCAACAATTATGAATTTTGTCTATTTTTAGCTTTTTTTTTAATCCTCCATATGAGTCATTTTTTGTTTCAGGTCTTTATTAAATAACTAAAACTTGATTCTCTAATGAATGAATACATTAATCCCCATATTCTTCTTTGTGTGCCGGTTTAAAAATGTTTTAGAAAAGTCAAAGCGTTCCAATTTTGTAGTCACTCAGAAAAAGAAAATAAACACAGCATGAGACCTAATAAATGTAAGATTTATACCAATGGTTCATTGATTTAGCATTACTGTATGTCTGAACCAATCCAAATTTTTAAAAGTTCAGTGACTAAGAAACTATTCTCAATCATAAACAAAAATGAAATCCAAATTATAGCTGGCTAGGTCTGCAATATCCAGCTATATGAGAAAAATAAATCTACTGTCTTTCTTTGAGTATTTCTGTAGCATCCACTGCTTATATTAGAATTTCCTTTTTTCATAACGACTATTTCAAGAAGGGATTTTTCATTGCAATATCACTTCATTAAGCTGCAATTATACCATTGCACTACAGTAGTAATTTCCCCATTTCTGTTGGCTTGTGTTCCTCTATTTCTAAATCGCAAGCCAGTAAAGTTGGACTGAACTAATCACATTGTATAGACTGGCTATAAAATTCAAAACATTGATAGGAAAGTGCTATTTATAGCTGGAGGGTGTACTCCAGGATATCTTACAAGTTATCTTGTGACAGTTAAAGAGGTCATGAAGAACTGTATCTGAGACTAATTGAATAATTACCTTATTTGAATGCTCTATCAGTAACAGCAAAATTAAGAATTAAAGGGCATATTTATTCATATCCTTTGGAACTACAGTATCTATGTTTAATCAACTTTGTAGTTCTGCAGAAATTTTGTTTTTGAAATAAAATTTAAACTCCCTGTTATTTTTTTCTTGGCTACTTACAACCAACATTAAGTGGAGTTAGACAGCATATAGATGTTGCTGTCAGATTCTGTCCTGGTTTCGTTTAAATGTTAAGCAATTTCATGCCAATTTTCCAGTCTTGGAGATATAGCTACAGACTGAGCAACACTATAAACTGTTTTCCTCTTTTGGCATGGATTTTGCATCATGTATCTACATCCCACACACTTCTGGTCTTTTAAAGAAAGCAAACTATGGATAATTTGCATAGGATTAGAAAACATACCATGAAAGGGATTCTTAGCCTTTCTAATTCTTCTCCCGATGTTGGCTGCAAATTGTAAAATTTCATGAGCAAAAAGCCCCAAACATTATAAACCTGTTAGATAAAACTTACAGTACTTTATTTACCTATCTATCAATATTTGTAATCTGCCCCAATCCTGAAAGAAACCAGGCACTGTATCATCAAAACAAACAAAAATCTGGAAACAGAAATAAACATAGAAATGCAATCCAATGCAAAACCTTAGACAAACACTCTCAATCAATCAATCAGCTGGGATCAAAGGTTCATTGGAATAAAGTACATGTAACTGATTTTTGAGATGTCAGCAAAGCAGAAGCTTCACATACCTCTGGAAAGAAAGAATTCTAGAGGAAAGGGGGCTACCACTGAGAAGGACTATTATTCTGTATAATTCCAGATATGAATTTTTTTCTCATATTTTAGAATAGTAACCATCCTGGTTTATTGCACAAAAAAATCAACTCTGTGAAATTTTAATCCCTTACTATAGCATGCAAATCAGTTCTCTTTTCATATGTATAACAAATGTCTTTGTTTTTACAGTGTCATAAGCTTCTGACCTCACTTCACGTCAGCAATTATCCTATGAAGAAGCAGAACCAAGTTGTCAGTGGTAGCTAACATTTTGTGAAGGCACAAAACAAACAACTGGGTACTTAAGAAAGTGCCCTTGGCTTCCCTCTTGTCAAGCTTAACTCCTGGTGGCTGTATAGACATGTCCATGTAGTTTTCTTGGCAACTATACAAAAGTGGTTTGCCACTGCCTTCTTCTAAGTTTGTCTAATTTTATTATTTATTTATTTATTTATTTATTTATTTGTTTGTTTGTTTGTTTATTTGTTTGTTTGTTTGTTTGTTTATTCGTGAGACTTATATAGTGAGACTTATATAGACCTCATAGTGCAAGCACTCTCTAAGCGGTTTACACCATTAAGCAATGTATATATATTTACATTGCCCCCAACAATCTGGGTCCTCATTTTACCTACCTCGGAAGGATGGAAGGCTGAGTCAACCCTGAGCGGGTGAGATTTGAACAGCTGAACTGCTGATCACAGTCAGCTAAAGTAGCCTGCAGTACTGCACTCTAACTGCTGCGCCACCTCAGCTCACCTACACTACAACCAAACTTTCTACTGGACTTTCATCCAAGTACTAATCCAATCACACCATGTTTTGTTCCAGATCAGCCCAGTTCAATGCTAGAAAGGGGAATGTCTTAACTGTAACAGATAATTAAACCGAGATTAAGATTTGTGTGAACACCATGCCAGTCAAGTCTGTGTATTAATTGCCAACCAATCTACAAGATATGACCCATGATTTGCACATCTTTGCAACCATATTTAACACACTTCATAAATTAAATTAACTTCATTTTATACTTACTAGGAGGCTCTCCCTTTCCTGGGAAATATTCTTAAAGTGCTTTTGATTTTAAGAAAGGTTATTATTGGAGCTTTCCCCAACTCTACACAATATGATTATCAGTAAGTTTGAGATGTTTCAGCCTTTTATAACAAACCTCCTCTCTCTAACCTGAAACCTTCCAGGTATGTCTTAAATTGCAATGCCAACATGGCATTCTGGAAAGTCAACTGATCACTATGATGCAGGCTGTTTTGAGCACTGCTGTCACAGAATTTAAAAACACAAGGTAATGAAGTAATCTAAAAATCCAGTTTTCACAAATGTATATTTACAAAAGTGTACAAATTTAATTATACCTTTACAGTTTTGTGAGTTGTGGTCCAACATTTCTGAAGAATACTAGTTTAAAAGAGGTTTGGAGAGACCTTGACATCCTCAAAGCACTTTTACAATTTTGGAACTATAGTGAAGGAAACATTCTGTACCTGCTCAAAATATACATTTCTTTTGCATTCATCCAAGGGAGTTGATTAAAATGTGAAATAAAACAAAAACAACAGAAATGATCCCAGGAAAAGCAAAGGCAACCCATCTCCAAAATGGTGCTGAGAAAACGGCATGAATGCGGCCACCAAGAGTTAACCTCAACTAGAGGATGTTTTTACTTATATATTGTAGGGCTTGCAATCCAGCAATTAAAACAGTGCATCCTGGCAGATAACAGCTGGGTTAAAGCCTGATCTGAATCCCTGCTCAAACATTTTAGATCAGAGGATGCTCTCGAGCAAGTCACTTGCAACATGCTAATGGTTTACTAAACTAATTAAACCGCTGTGGTTCTCACAATATAGTAGAGCAATGGATCATCTCGCTCTAGCTTAGCCGGGAGTGTTGTGACAACAACACGGAGCAGGTGTTGAGGATAGGGTTTTCACCGGGTCCCAAGCTCTTTGAGGAAATGTAGGTTAAAAGGTTAAGAATGGAGTTCCACAATGCAAAACACCCCCACAAGCGTTATCATTTGGAGAAGCCAGAGAGCGGGGTCCCATCCGCCTGCTTCCAGTACCGAGTTTGTAACGGTCTCGGCCAGTTACAGCAGAGAACGACACCCGATGCCCTGGGAGGCACTTTGAAGACCCAGAGCTATGCAGAGTCCCGCCGCTTCAGCAGATCGCAAGCGGCGGCGGCGCCTTCAGATGCCCCCTCAGCCGTGGATTAAGTTGTGAGGTGCGACGGGGCACTGCCTGCATTCTCGGGTCGAGCCCCGCGCTGTCAATCAAAAAGACGCCGGTGGCCGAGATTTGGATCCAAACGACTGCCTGCCTGCCTGCCTGCCTGCCTGCCTGCTATTCGCAGCCCCTTCCTAGAGCCGGTGTGGGGGGAAAAGCCAGACTTTTCTTCGAAAGTTTACTTGAGAGAAGCGGGCGAATAAGGCAGCCTCCGGCCACGCCGCCACGCCCTTGTCCCCCTTGGCCTCCACCCCGCCCTTCTCAGCCCTTACCTCACGGAGAAGGTCGTCCACCTGAGGTTGAAGCGCGGCCAGCAAAGGCTCGGCGGCCAGCTGCTCTCCGGGGCTCCAGGCGCGGCTGGCCAGCTCTTCTTCCAGGGCCACCAGTCGCCCTTGCAGCTTGGAGGTCTTGGCGCTGAGGAGAAAGCAGGCGCCCACCGAGAGGAGCGAGAAGAGCAGCGAGAGGATAACGGGGCCCCTGCCGACGCCCCCGGCGCAGCGGCCGCCGCTTTGGGGCGCAGCCTCGGGCGCCTTCTCTCGAGGCCCGCTCATCTCGCGCCCGCGAGGTAGAAGCGGACGAGCGCTCAGGTCCTCCCCGGGGAGCGGCGGCGGCGGCGGCGGCTCCTACGGTCCGCTGGCTGAGGAAGCGCTCGCTCGGCGGCGGTCGCGGCGGCAGCTCTTGGCACCCGTTGGCCGAGAGAGCGGGGCAGGAAGTTTGAGAAGCGTGGCCTCTTCCCTAGCATGGCCCTCCAGCTGCGCGGGGCGGGGGCAGGGAGGAGGGTAGGTGGGTGCCTGCCTGCCTCTCTCTCTCTCTCTTTCTCTCCCCCCCCCCCTCAGCCCTCTGGCACTGGGGAGGCGGGGGCGGCGTCCACCACTCGAGGCTCTCCTTCCCCGAGGGGATTCCGAAACGGATAGCCGCCCTCCGCGCCCTCCTCCCAGCGCCGAGCCCCCCAGCTCAGAAATGGAGAAGGGGCTCGAGGCTGCGAATGGGACCCCTTCTCCTCCTCTCTGCTGCTGCCCGCCCGCCCGCCGCGGAAGGATTCTTCTCTGCTGATGGGGTGCAGTGAGGGGGTCTCCTCAGCCGTCCCGTCGGTTTCTCCCGGGGGGGGCAGCGACGGCGCTAAAAGCCTCTTCCCCGAGTACTGGATGAGTAGAGCCGTGTCAACGTTTTATCAGAAGGCCTGGAAAGACTGGGGTGCGCGTGTAAATGTGGCTATCCCTCGGTGTTATTCCCATTCTCGGTGGCATGGGATATATGCCATTGAACATAGGTGAGGTTCACTTCTGAGTTGGCTTTGCTTTGTAGGGGATGGAAGGAATAATTGGTCCAAAAATGAACTTTCCATCCAAAAAGTATCCCAAGGTACAACTTCATAGGGGTTCAACCTTGAACCCCTATAAAGTTGTACCTCTGGATACTTTTTACTTATATGTTATAGGGTCTGTGGCCTTTAATTTCCCAATGGCTCCATTCTGCCCCAAAGAAAGACACCAGATGCAATTTATAACCCATAACAAATAACTTATAATAGTGGCAAATATATGTAGCTCAGGTTAGGATGAGAGTGGAGGTTTGTTCTCCAGGCTTTGTGGGTTGGCTTCCGAAGGTTTCCTTACCAGACTAGGTAACATCTTCAGCGGAATTTAGGAAATGTAGTGTTGATGTTCTGCTTATAAGGGCTTCGAGGTCCTGTGATGGGAGGGTCAAGACCCTCACCTGACATGACCCTCCCCTCACAAGACCTACTGACCACTCAAGTAGAAGAACACCAACACTGACATTCTCTAAATTTTGCTGAAAATGTTACCTAGTCTGGTAATGAACAGTTCAAAAACCAACCCACAAGCTCTGAGAATGAACCTCTATTCTCATATAACTTATACATTAAAGAGACCATGGATTCTGTCACACAGTGGGCAGCTTGATTGAATTGGGAAGTTCTTTAAACCTAGACTGGAGACTGAAAGCCCTCTTCCATTGTTACTGCCTAGGGCTGCCTATAATTCAGGATATAGTAGACAATTAGTATTCATAGCCATTGATATCCTGATCCTCTGATCTTTCACAATGCCAGTTGCAAATTCTAGTTTAACTGAGTCTCATTTGAAATATTTATATCAATCCCGAATCTCTCTGCATTCAATTTCAATGGAGGATTTTGAAGTCTGAGGTAATGAGAGAAAACCTCATTATTTAAGCACTGCCTGATTTGATGCACTCTGTATTTGTTCCCTTTTGTTCTAAGAGCCTTGATTGCTGTACTGTAGCCTTTCTTTGCAGAAAAGTTTCTCTAGCCCTTAATAATTTTCATTGTCATTTTTTGCATCTTTCCTAGCTCTAAAATAATCCCTTTCAAAGTGTAATGATCAGTGCTCTGAGTGCTAAAATCCCTAAAGTTTCCAATAATTGAATTTCCCTTTGTTGTGGCAGCTGTACATAGTTACATTTTCATCAAGCTGCCCACTGTGACAAAAGATCTCTTTCCTGGTGTTACTACTAAGAACTCATTAATGTACTGGTGAGATTTTATGTCAACATATATCACTTCACAGTTGTTCACACTGAATTTAATTTTATCTATCTATTTATCTATCTATTTATCTATTTATCTATCTATCTATCTATCTATCTATCTATCTATCTATCTATCTATCTATCTATCTATCTATCTATCTATCTATCTATCTATCTATCTATCTATATCTGTCATCTATCTATCTTTTTAAAAAAATCATCCATCTCCTTCACAGATGCATTAAAGGTGGTTTATAAACACATTTCACTCAGTTTGGAGGCTTTGGGAGATTTTTGCAGTCCATTTTTGATGTTACCACACTGAATAGTTTGATTTCATCAGCCAACACAGCTATAACTACTCAGCCGTAATTTTAGTAGTAGTTGTTCAGTTGCTAAGTCGTGTCTGACTCCTCGTGACCCCATGGACCATAGCACACCAAGGTCCCCTGTCCTCCACTATCTCCTGGAGTCTGCCCAAATCCATCTTCTTTGCTTCAATGACATTATCTAACCTCCTTTTGCCTTCCATCTTTCCCAACATCAAGGTCTTTTCCAACGAGTCCTCTCTTCTCATTTGGTGGTCAGAGTATTTGAGCTTCAACTCCAGTATCTGTCCTTCCAAAGAACAGTTACGTTTGATTTCCATTAGGATTGACTGGTTTGATCTCCTGTCTCAAATTTACAGACTACTAATTAGAAGACTTCAGTTGCAATAGACATTTTAGTTCACACATCTATTGTCTAGACCTCAGTCACTAAACTCAGAAGCTCAACACTGCTCTTTTTAGTTCAGACTTTACCAGATTAAAGTCCATGGTGTCTTAACACATTCTGAACAATAAATTAATATGATTTGCATAATTTTACATTATTTACACTATATAAGAGATGTAAGTTGGAGGCAAGTGATGTCAGTTATATTTTTTTGGATTCAACAGATATTTGGCTTTAACAGACATTCCTCCTCCCCCAAATCCTCCATAAAATCACACATGCAAATAAACAATAGCAGTTACAACAACACTCCCTGGAGAATTCCAATTTACACATCTCATCAGTGTGAAAATTGGCCATTTATTCACATCTTGGTTCCAGTTCTTCACCAGTTGTCAATTAATGATTGCTCCTTTCTCTTACAGTTAAATTTGCTCAGGTATTTTTTTTATTTGTTTTCCAAAAAAAATTACTGTTGGGTCAGTATTGTCAACATGTTTGTTAACACCCTCAAGTAAGTCTATAAAAATAAGATTTAACTCTACAGAAACTATTTTGGTTTATTTTCATCAAGTCTCATTCATTCTTGCATATTTTATTTTTTTATTTTTAATAACACTTTCAATAATTTTCTCTAGAACCGATAACAAAACTAACTGGCATAATACCTTTATTGCCCCCTTAAGCCCTGTGAGTCACACTGGCTTTTTTCCAGTTCTCTAGAAGTTCTGTGTTCTTGAAAAAAGATAAACGATTTCATATTAAAGTTCTCCAAAAACTTCTGTGTGGATATTGTTTGGACTTCAGGTTCTATTTATTTTTAGTGTGTCAATTTGGCTCATAATTTCATCTAACATGACCTCTTTGTCCTGCCTACACAATCCTATACATATTTACTCAAGCATAAGCCCCACTGATCTCAGTGGGTCTTATTCTAGTATAAAATTGCATTAGGTTTCAATCTTAAACATTCTTTTACTTGAAGGTAATATAAATTGAACTCCGTTGCATGAGGTTCTAAGAAGCCCATTTTAATTCTATGAAATCTAATTTTATTTGCTTGCACTTTCAAAAGGCTTTTGATAAAATCACCAAATATCCTTGAGCAAACTTAGCAGATATGGAATAAGAAGAGAGGTTCTCTTTTGATTAGAACTGGCTAAAGAAAGAAAGCAGGAATAAATAGATCTTGCAATGAATATATTTAAATAATGGAAATGTAAACAATGAAGGGATATTTTGGAACCAGCGCTTTTTATCATTTAAAACAAACAAACACACACACACACACACACACACACACACACACACACACACACACACACACACACACTTTAAATGATAAAAAATACTAATTCCAAATGATCATTTCCTTGTGAAGGGCTCCAAAAAGATACAGTATTTCTGACTGGGACATGGTATTTTTAAAAGCAAATGTAGTTCTGAAGCATAAAATGTCCAACTTTACATATAAAATAATGACATCAGGCATAGTTGAACTTGTGACCAATCAGAAAAGAAATGTAATTGGCTGACCTGCAAAGGTATTTTTTTAAACTTGCTGGGCTGTACAAGAAACCTAGAATAACAAACACAGTGCAGTTCTATGTGTTTTACTCGGAAATGCAATATTCAATTTTGTGAAATGTTATAGTTGTGGGATAATCGCTGCAGTCTAAATGTATCAAAGACAACTGAATTTATTTTTGAATGAACTGTTATATAATTGACCAGCAAAGCCCTATATCCCTGCCTGTATCCTCTTATCTGAAATACTTGTCCCCAAGTTAATATATTTGGCTTTTGGCTGGAGACAATACTGACTGCCTCTGAGTACCCACAGAGTGCCATCTCCTGTTGTGTTACTGTTGTAAATTTGTAGTAATCTGAAGTCAGAGCCAAGCTGCATTGACAATGGAGACCTAGTTTCTAGGTTACTCTTGAACTCTCTATGCAAATTAAGCACTACAGAAATCTCTGCGTTGAGTTGTGAATTTTCCAGATGTTTTCAAAGTAAGAAATGCACTTTATTTTCCTACATGAAAAACTAAAGTATGGCAAATCAAAAGAAATATTCCATACAGCAACTTCCTAAGGACTATGTGTTGGCAGAATATAGATGTGTGAGAAGGACAAGTAGTTTGAATCAGGAATATAGATAATAATATGGCTCTTTGTCACTCAATATGACAATTCATTCAAAAACACTCAGTTGTCTTTAGTGGAGGTTATGCTTTAACTTAACAGATGAAAAGAGGAGTCTATCTCAGTTTTAAAATGTGTGCATTATGCAGCTCCTAAGCCAGAAACACTATAATAACAGCTGGCTCAGAAGAGCTTTAATAACAATAATATATACGGTATATTTCTGTGAGACAGAAAAATTTTAAGGCAGGGAAAGAGAAATGGCTATTGATACACTATTCTACTTATCAACCTGTCTGATGTATTTTGAATAAAATAAACCACCTAGGCAATTTCTGTGCACTGCACAATTCAATCTTATTGCAGCTACCAAGATATGGAAACAAGAATAGTTGTCGTAGAGCCACTTTAGATGCATCCACCATCTGAGAATCTGAGGGCTGAATTTTCTCCTGAAATTCAAGTTCTTTAAGTGATTCTTACTAAATGTTCCAGTTGTAGTTTTGATCTAATCCAGGATCAAATAATGCAATTCCATGGGTACCGTCTGGCTGTAGCTAGTCTCATTGATGCCCAGTTGCATCTGCTTTGTTGATACACATTTTAATTGAAAAAATGGAAATGCTGAAACGCCCCAGCTGCAAGGACATAATATTTATAGAGAAATCATTGAGACCTAGAGGTACTGGTGAATGCTTTGTCAGAAGAAGTCCATCTAGTTTGGGGGGAAAAAAAGACAAAGCTAAACTGGGTGGGAGGAGGATTCCAGGAAGATAGAGGAAGAATTTTCACTCATTTGTCTTAGTGTGTTTTGTGACTGTTAGTTGAGGTAAAATTTGGGAGAATGTCCACAACATACAGTACTTTCAAAAATTCCAAAAATGGATTATTACTCCAGAAAACTGCCCATCATTTTCTAATTTATCTTTTCAATTACTGTTGTTTTTAGTATCTGTAAATGCCATGATACATTCTTATGCATTCTTTCCATCTGCCTTCTGTGCATCCATTCTTAATGAGTTAAATTAGGGGGGGGGGGGAATCTTCCCTTTTGCTTATTAAAATAACAAGATTCTAATTCTAACCTGATGATAGGCTTCATGTAATCAGTTCAAATTGCAATTAAGCACCCATGAGTTTAATATGCATGCATTAAAATTTATATTTCTTTTGTTGGTTCAGAAATTATAAATTGATGTAATTACCTTTAGCTTATAATGCCCCCTACTGGAACTTGCTTACTTTGTTAATTTGAGACATTAAAACAATCTTGGTCTATTCCGTACACATTTAATAGTCCCATCGGTGAGACTTAACATCATAATATATTTACAATACATTTACACTGATATAATACCCTGCTGAATTGTCATTATTCATTTTTAGAGCACAAACTTTATTTCTACTTTCACTAGAAACTAATATTCTTAATTCTATGTCCTCTTAAATTTAGAGATAAAATTCAGTGCTAAACAGTGTTAGCTTGGTTTTGGCATGTGTTATATAAATCTAGGCAATTGTGGTTTATTCAATAAAGCACAGTTAATCAAAGTTTAAGAATTTGGAATCCAACTTTAGATCCAAAAATAAGATCCATTGGCTACACTGTACTGCAGTTTGTGCTGTAGGACTGTAACATACTGTAGTTTCAAAAAATTGCACTTGATTATGTTAAGCCTTTTTTTCTCTAGCTATTCCTCTATCCTTGTTTATGCCTTAAGTTTGTTTATCTGGGTTGATGCAGTTTTGGGAATTTAAAACTCTTGTTATTTTGGTTGCTCCTAATAAAGGTATTGGCTGACTATGGTTCTTCAAATGCAATAAAAAGCATTCACAAAGGAAATTATACATTAGTAGTAGAGCATCATTGCTATTTATTCTGGATGGGCTGTATTTATCCTGGATGGGATATCTTAGATTGCTAAGAGTGTTTTTCCCTTTCTTTAAAAAAACAAAACAAAAACTGCTCTGGAGAATTGAGGAATTCTCTTGGACTCATTTGAATGGCTGAGGAATAAGGGAAAGCAGATTATAGCAATATGCATGATTGTTTCAGTCTTCTGCATACTAGGTCTGTAAAAATGATATATTTTAAATACTAATTAACTTTGTTTCTATACCAGCCTGTGTTTGTTATTCAGTGACCTTGCCACTACATTTCAAATATTTCTGTCTCATTTTTCAATGTTTTGCCAGGAGTAGGGCAAAATTTTTGTGATCTGGGAGCTGTTGTATCTTGCTTTCTTGTCATTCACTTAAATGATAACATAGTAGATTTCCAGAGTAGATATAGAAGTTCCATTTCTGTATACTCAAGAAACATCTCCACACTAGTAGATCTTGTGTCACTCCTACTTATCTGCACCAGTTTATTGCTACAGCAGTTGGGCAATTGACCAGCCGATAAATGGACCTGACAAATATTCTTTTAAAAAATTATCTAATTTTCTATATAACCGAAGACTTTTCAACTGTTTATTTATTTGTCAAACATGTACAAGATAGCAGGTATAGGTATAAACATAAACAAAGAAAGTAAGTACAGATAAATGGGGTCAGTAAGAAAAGGACGGTAGGCACGCTGGTGCACTTATGCACGCCCCCTTTACGGACTTCTTAGGAATGGGGTGAGGTCCACGGTAGAGTTTGAGGTTGAAGCTGTGAGGGTTTGAGGCTGTAACAACAGAGTTGGGTAGAGCATTCCAGTTAGCATTTGCACTACAGGAAAAAAATTACTTTTTATAAATATATATTTTCCTAATATTTCAGCCAGGTTAAGATCTAGTTTAGTTCTCAATAAACCAATAATTTTAAAATAAACCAGTCAGAGTATAATTAACAGCAAATCCATGTGCCGTCCATTTTTGGTCCATTACTCCTATACATACAGTGACCATGGATTATGGGACTTGTAATCCAAAACGTTTGCAAAAATCAAGTTATTAGTATTAAGATGTCTTCCTATTCAGACCTAACAGCCTCCATATACCAGATCAGGACCTCCACTGCATCTGCCCAGGACGGAGATTTACATCTAGGTATCATCAGCATGTTGATGTAACCTCACCTTGTACCACTGGACGAAGATGCTAAGATTGGATACTTCTAACTTAAATATGAACAATACTATTGTAATAATCACTAACCTTGTAGAAATTAAATAGAAAAGCAGCATTTCATTAAAATATGTAAAATTGTAAATTATTTACCAATACCCTAAGTCATAGCAATCACAGAATGATAATCATTGTCTTTTGTCCATGAAGAGCCAATATGCATTTTTAATGAAAAAGAGATGTTAATATAAAAGTGACTACCGTATTTTTCGCACTGTAAGATGCACCGGACCATAAGACGCACATTAGCTTTAGAGGAAAACAAGAAAAAAAAATCTGCCTCTGCCTCCCAGCATCCACCCGGTATTCATCTGGCTAGTGTCCTTGCAGCAAACAGCCTGGTCAGCTTCAGCATGTTATCGCAGCCCAGCACCTGGCTCGTCAGGGCTCCGTTCGGTTGCACCCATCAACTGAGCTGAGCTGCTGCTGCCGCCAGGGAACACTGGAGCCTTCACTGCCAAGCAGCTGATTGGCGGTTGGATTGGGCTCCCGGAATACAGCCGATCAGCTGTTCTAGGCGGCAGGGATTGCTGCCTAGTGCCGCTGCTGCCATTTGGCAGCAGCAATCGGCGGAGACGATCCCCCCGCCTAGAACAGCTGATAGGTGCTATTCCAGGAGGCCAGTCCAACCACCGATCAGCTGCTCAGCAGTGAAGGCTCCAGCGTTCCCCGGTGGTGGCGAATGGCGGCAGCAGTGACATCGGCAAATGCTGCCGCCACATCAACCCCCTCCCCCCACTGCAATATTCGCTCTATAAGATACACAGACATTTCCACCCACTTTGGGGGGGGGAGAGGAAAGTGTCTTATAGTGCGAAAAATACGGTAAATACGTCTCATTTGTAGCAGTATTTCCTATACCTTACTTGAACCAGTAACTTCCCTATTTTCAAAGCTGTTTGCCTGTTCATCCCCCATTAGAAAATTGTGATGAGTGGTACTTGACTTTATTATACACACATGTCCAACCCACTTCAGTCCTTTTAATAGTATATAAATTCCACAGCTTCCTCTATTCTGGGTCTTTTCATCTTAACTCTCAGAAATACTAATTGCCAGTTCTTCACTGTTAATAAAGTTACTTTAAAAACAGCAACGCTAACATTGAATTTTGGAAGAAAATAAATGCTTGACTGCCATAAAACTACATTATGAACAGCAGTCAGTATCTTATGAACTGGAAACTCTTCACTCCTTAGTTCCCTCTGGAGGCGTCTCATAATCTGCTACAGAATGTCAGGAACACTTTTAAGAAAATTTACTAACCTTGTAGAAGGGAGAACTGTGACTTTTCCTGTGTATTAGTAAAATCATTTCCATGAAAGCAAGCAATTGGATTTTTCACCACCAAAGAATTCCAGGTGTCCAAAATGCAAATCTACTGTGTTCATGTGAAATAAAATCCCTCAAAAAATACAGTACACAGAATAATTAAAAATACACTTCTGAACTGGCAAGGAATGAAAAATTTAGAGCCGACTCATGCAAAGTAGGTATTTAAGATAAGGAAATAAGGGGTAAATAGTGTTAATGCTTTTATTAATCACACATCTCCAAAAATTTATAGAAAGTGAATTGCTAGGGAGCTTTCATTTCTTCTGAAATCTGAACTTCTTTGTGCCATTCTGCTTGAATAGTTTTCCAGAGGAAGGAGGGGGAAAAAGATGAATGGGAGATAAAATATGGGCTGTTGGCCAAAGCATGTAGTTATACGAATGCCTCATGAAATTGCTGTAAATGCTGTAATGACTTATGAACATTAAAAGTGGAAGCAGACAACATAATTAACCTGGAATTTCTCTGCAGTATCTGACATTGATAATAACTGAATAGAGTTATTTACAATTAATCTGACTCAGCATTTTGTTTTGTTACATTTTTGGATGACCTTGATTCAGTCTCTTTTTATAATTAGTTCACAATATTGGTATGAGAATAAAATGGGAAGTACCCCAACTGAATTATGTGGATCAAGAACAGTATCAAAATACAGTAAATATTTTTTCTATGGTTATAATAAAACCATTCGAAAAGTAACATAGCTATGTTAAAAAGGCCTTCACAAAAATTCAAATGGTTTTACAGATCTTAATATTATTTTCTTGCTTTAAGTTTCTTTGAAAACAACAGAAAAGGGGATTGCCACGATCTTCTTCAAATACGATTTTGGAGTTTCTTGATGCAGGTAGCCTGGTTTCCCTTGTGTCCTTCTCCCTGCTATAGATTGCCTATAACATAAACTTTATTCTTTCACCATTAGCAGGAACCTATAGCTCTGCCAGTGTCCTTTTCAGGGTCCCTGAAGGTAGTAAGCCACTGCACTATGTCAAGGTCATGTGTCAGGGAAAGGTGGGCAGTGAGTGAAAAATGTAAGGATACCCTTTGAACCATAGCTTTGAATATGGTGAGTGAGAAAACCAAGGACTGCAATGAGAACCAATCCATCAACATGGAACAAAAAAGATTGACTCAAAAGAATGATCAACAAGCCGAAATTTACACACTTTGGCATGGAAACATGTTTGGCAAGGTTCAGGTTAGCAGTGGAAGGGTAAGCGAATAGGTAGGTAGATGGACTGGATGACAAAGGCCTTAGATGAGTTGTAGATTATAATTGAAGGTAGGCTGAGATAGATAATGTTGGCCCACAATGAACCATCACTAAGTGTTGAGACCAACTTAATAGCATTCTAACAATTAATGCTTTTTCTATATCACGGGATTTCACTCATGGGCATAAACTAATCTAAACTATATTACAACTGCTAAATTTTATCTTACTTCCAGGTATCAATTGCACATTAGAAAGTTACATCTCACTTTGATATCAGAAAGTGGTTAAGGTTTATCTATACTCTTCTGTATCCCCACAACAATCTACCCAACAAAAATATTTTTTAAAATGTTAACCCAAACATAATCATTAAGATAGCTGAAATATAGGTAATCCTCAAGTTATGAATGTAATGGAACTTGCCAATTAAATTTGTAACCAGAGGATTCATTGGAGTAAATCATGTAAACATGAAAACTCCCCGCTTTCGCCCACATATTTGCTAATTGAATGCATGGGTCATTAAGTGTGCGAAGTACGTCAGGGTGGGGAAGGCCATTGGGGTGGTGGTGGTAGTGATGGAACAGGCTACCCAAGGACTCTCCCAACTGAGGTACCTTATGCTTCCCACAATTGCTTCCCCACCATCATGCTACACTGGGTCTCACTTGCGAAGATCTAGCAAGCTGCCTTCTCCCTGCCACGGTTTGTGTCCCTCCCAGGCTCCATTTTTGGCAGCAAGGGCTTTTTGCAAAGACGATCGGAACCTAGAAGAACACAATTTCCCTCTAGTTTTCGGCAAACCTTTCCAAAAACCTTTGCCAGCAAGAACAGAACCCTGGAGGGGCCAGCGCGTCCCTTCCGGGCTCTGTTTTTGGCGACAAAGGCTTTTGGCAAAGATGATCGGAGCCTAGAGGGGAGATTGCAAGCTGAGCAGGGTGCGCTCGTCCCCCTCTCCCTCTGCTCTCACCGTCTGCTTTTGGAGCACTGGGAGAAGGCAAAGAAACCATGGCCGAGAGGCTGGAGAGGAGACAGCTCGCTAGATCTTTGCAAGGTGAGTCTCCACAGGTCCAGTGCCTGTGGAAACCCAGTTACAGGGGTGGAGGGTGGGAATAGGCAGGGTAGATGTTGCAGTGCCTCTGCGGTCGTTCGTAAGGGTGAATGACTGCTGTGGTGCTGCAACATTCGTTAACTGTGTCATAAGTACTTGGGTGGGTGGGTGCTATGTCGTAACTTCGAAAGGTCAATAAGTGAACTGTCTTAATTTAAGGATTACGTGTAGTACTTTTTGCAATATAGAGGTAATCTAAACAATCATATAAAATATTGTAATATTTTAAAATGTAAGCCTCAATGTGAAAATTTGGAGACGCAGGGTAATTTTTGATTTTCTTGTTAAAACTGAGTTATGTTCTTGAAATATTGACTGTCCTCTGAAAACTCTTGCTCCTGTCACCATTGTTTAAGTTTCCAAGTCCATTATTGCCTTCATCTTCAAAAAAGTACAATCACTTGTAAAAACATTCCTTTAATGTTTACATGATAACATCCATGATCAGCTGTAACTGTTCAACCTGATAATACAGGAGCATCAGTATACACACATAACTGTTATATTTACAGAAGCAACTGTACAAATTAATTTATTATTTACAACATCTCACAACAGATGTTGACAGACCTAGTCCATACCATCTCCTTTAAGGAAGACAAGAAAAGCTATCTAGCTTTTAGGGAATCAAAGAAGTGATGCTGCAAGGCTTCATCTAGAGTTATTCTGTTGGTTGGATCATATTCTAACATCTTGCGGATGAGATCAAAAAGATTCTCATGGTCTTTATCATGACAATGCATAAATTCCTAGGGAAAAGGGAGAAAAGCTGACTTTAAAAAATTCTCTTAGGACGTCAGAATTAAATGGAGAAAGAATCCCCCCCCCCACTTACCTTTAGTGGTTTGCATCGTCTCCTAACATAACGGCCTGAAGAGCTTTGTTCATCCCAGTCCAGTTGGTTATGATGGAAGTAACATTTCCTATGTACAAAAAGGCTAACTATAACTTGCCAATCTCCATTTTTGGGCTATCAGTATCACTGTGCAGCTTATAAATATAGTGTATTCATTCATAAGTAAATACATAAATGCTTCATTTTCTTTCAGTATTTGTGATATCCTTAATACAATTCTATGTAAACTACCACATTAAATTCAATTGAAACTTATACCCAAAGTATACATCAATATCTCTTTCGACTTCAGCTTTGCATGTAAGGCAGTAAAAGATGAGCGGCTACTCCTATGTGCTTACAAGAGAGGTACAAATCTATTAAAATTTGAAATGCATTATTTTGACCATACTAAATTTTTTCAAGTTTCTTCAAAAGAGTTTTTAGCTCAAAAATCTTTGAATTTAAAGGCCTTTCTGAAGTGGCTAAAACAATGAAGTCTGAACTTTGAATAACGCATTCCAAACTCAGCTCTTTTCAAACTCAAAATATTTCAAACACCTATATTTTCTCCCCATAGCTCTCCTGTACTCTTCCTTTTCTCAAGCTCCTTTCAGGGATATCTTTCCTTAATCTTTCTTCCCGATGCTTATTTTTAGGGTTGCACATAGGCTTCAGCTACTTTTCTCAACTACCATAGATTTCTCCATTTAAAAAAACTGTCACTGATGCCACCCTTACTTCAAATCACAGCTAGTTATTTTGCTACTCAGCATCCAGAAAAATTGCTGTGTATTTTAACTTGGAAATAAAAGCTCCCAAGATCAGTTTATTTATTTGTTAAATTCATTTCCCACCTATCTTGCTGTGTTGGCAGCAGTTGGAGTTATTCTTTTCTCAGCATCTAGTCTTAACATTGGAAAGGAAAGTTTGCCCTGCTCAATGACGTTTCTAACCATACATTTTAATATATGATAAAATGAACAGATTAAGAATTCTAACTTTCAGGGGCAGTTTTCTTCAATCTGTTTGGCCGCAACTCACGAATCTTAAATGGAATGGTTTAGGAAAATTATTTTTTTGGCTGCTCTTGCAATCTTAATTTATTTGGAGCAACAAGCCAGGGATTGGATGTGGCAATAAAACATTCATTCCTACTTAGTTTTCTTTGCTCATGCAAAGAGAAAATGAAGCCCAGGAAAATGGGTTGTATCCATAAACATGCAGTTTATTTGCATCAAACCAGACAAAAGAATTGGGGTTTATGATCCTATGAAAATATTATCAGCATCACATATTTTTATCTCCCCCCCCCAAAACTTTCTTTGATTTTTTTTTGTAAAAGACATATTTACAATTTAAAATAAGCATACCGTGATTTTTTAATCATGTGCACTGGTAAAGGCCCAAGTATCCTCTCCATCATTGCCAGGTGTTCCTTACTGTCATGTGTCTGCAAAAAACAAAAGCAGCCCAAAGAAATTAAGCATACACCAAAATGTAAACATTAACAATCAGAATATCTTTTTGCCCCATATCAGCAGGTTTCCACAGAAAAAGGACAACTGTTTAGTCTCCAGGGTTCTGGAACTTGGAACCATGCAAAAACCTGGAATGCAGTGTTCCTCAACTGTATATTTTATAAGTAGTCTTTGCTGAATAATTGCTCTGTTTAGAGACCATATAAAGATACAGTAGCTCTGACAGAATACCCATGGTTACATTATCGAAATTCAGGTCTTTCAGATCATAGCAGTGACCTGTGACCACTACTTGCATGCTTCACAGTCCACTTCCAACATGAGGTGACAATGAAGAAGACATTACTTACCAATGGAGTTGTGGGTACCAAGTGTGGTTGTTAAGCAATTATTACCTGTATTCAATGTACACTCTTTTTTAGTGGTATGAATAACATTTTACATTGGATCA
Organism: Diadophis punctatus similis; assembly: GCA_023053685.1. Lineage (NCBI taxonomy): Eukaryota > Metazoa > Chordata > Lepidosauria > Squamata > Dipsadidae > Diadophis > Diadophis punctatus. The sequence continues at coordinate 174,471,607 of JALIGW010000002.1, forward strand.
GTTCGGAATTCGGAATAATTATTTGGTTTTAGTAACCGATTGTTCTGAACTCACTATACAGGTGAAACTCGGAAAATTAAAATATCGTGCAAAAGTTCATTTATTTCAGTAATGCAACTTAAAAGGTGAAATAAATATATGAGATAGACTCATTACATGCAAAACAAGATAGTTCAAGCTGTGATTTGTCATAATTGTGATGATTATGGCTTACAGCTCATAAAAACCCCAAATCCACAATCTCAGAAAATTAGATTACATGCAATCAATAAAACAAGGGTTGTACATAGAACAATATCGGACTCTGAAAAGTATAAGCATGCATATATACTCAGTACTTGGTTTGGGCCCCTTTTGCAGTAATTACTGCCTCAATGCGGCGTGGCATGGAAGCTATCAGCCTGTGGCACTGCTGAGGTGTTATGGAAGACCAGGATGCTTCAATAGCGGCCTTCAGCTCTTCTGCATGGTTCGGTCTCATGTCTCTCATCTTTCTCTTGGCAATGCCCCATAGATTCTCTATGGGGTTCAGGTCAGGCGAGTTTGCTGGCCAATCAAGCACAGTAATCCCATGGTCACTGAACCAGGTTTTGGTGCTTTTGGCAGTGTGGGCAGGTGCCAAGTCCTGCTGGAAAATGAAGTCAGCATCCCCATAAAGCTCGTCTGCGGAAGAAAGCATGAAGTGCTCCAAAATCTCCTGGTAGATGGCTGCGTTGACCCTGGACTTAATGAAGCACAGTGGACCAACATCAGCAGATGACATGGCTCCCCAAATCAACACAAACTGTGGAAACTTCACACTGGACTTCCAAGCATCTTGCAGTGTGTGCCTCTCCATTCTTCCTCCATACTCTGGGTCCTTGGTTTCCAAATGAGATGCAAAAGTTGCTCTCATCAGAAAAGAGGACTTTGGACCACTGAGCAACAGACCAGGTCTGTTTTTCTTTAGTCCAGGTAAGACGCTTCTGACGTTGTTTGTTGTTCAGGAGCCGCTTGACAAGAGGAATACAACATTTGAAGCCCATGTCCAGGATCAGTCTGTGTGTGGTGGCTCTTGATGCACTGACTCCAGCCTCAGTCCACATCTTGTGAAAGTCCCCAACACTTTTGAATGGCCTTTTCCTGACAATCCTCTCTGGGCTGCAGTAATCCCTGCTGCTTGTGCACCTTTTTCTTCCACACTTTTCCCTTCCACATAACTTTCTATTAATGTGCTTTGATACAGCACTTTGGGAACATCTAACTTCATTTGCAATTACCTTTTGAGGCTTCCCCTCCTTATGATGGTTTTCTGCACAACTGTCAGGTCAGCAGTCTTTCCCATGATTGTGATTCCTACTGAACCAGACTGAAAGACCATTTAAAGGCCCAGGAACCCTTTGCAGGTGTTATGGCTTAATTAGCTGATTAGAGTGGGACACTTTGAGCCTGGAATATTGCACCTTTTCACAATATTCTAATTTTCTGAGATTGTGGATTTGGGGTTTTCATGAGCTGTAAACCATAATCATCACAATTATGACAAATCACGGCTTGAACTATCTTGCTTTGCATGTAATGAGTCTCTCTCATATATTAGTTTCACCTTTTAAGTTGCATTACTGAAATAAATGAACTTTGGCACGATATTCTAATTTTTTGAGTTTCACCTGTAAATGTTCCAACAGACCATGCCAGAAATGCTCAGAAATTGGTTACTTCCAGAATAGTAACTACAGCACTGAAGCACTTAGGTAAGACTGGAACAATTCAGCCATACTGTATCAAAGTAATTTTTGCCTCTAAATATGAGTTATTTATTAAATATATATATGCCACCCATCTCAGATGATATAAAGTTCCAATAAATAATCTTACCCACATTCCATAAGATTTCATGTCAAAGGATTAACAAAGCTAAGTAGATTCAATGTTCCATTTAACTCTAGAATTTTAACTAAAAAGTTATATGCATACCTGGAAGACGGTGAAACCAAGATAATATTCAATCAAAATGCAGCCTATACTCCAGACATCACAGGGCTGAGACCAACCAAGTGCTGTAACACAATGCACAACATTCTGATTATTTGATGATACTCAGGTTGAAAATAGGAAAGGATAGGAATAGTAACACCATTCATATTATATAAATGTCTGTACAGTATATCACAGAAGTGAGTACATGCCCTCACATTTTGTAAATATTTAAGTACCATATTTTTCGGAGTATAAGATGCACCCAAAATTTCAGTATCTTTTGGGGGGGAAGAAAGTATGTCTTATACTCTGAAAAATACGGTATATCTTTTCATGTGACAACACTGAAGAAATGACACTTGGCTACAATGTAAAGTAGTGAGTATACAGCTTGTATAACAGTGTAAATGTGCTGTCCCCTCAAAATAACGCAACACACAGCCATTAATGTCTAAACTGCTGGCAACAAAAGTGAGTACACCCCTAAGTGATAATGTCCAAATGGGGCCCAAGTAGCCGTTTTCCCACCCTGGTGTCATGTGACTCGTTAGTGGTACAAGGTCTCAGGTGTGAAGGGGGAGCAGGTGTGTTAAATTTGATGTTATCGCTCTCTCTCTCTCTCATACTGGTCACTGGAAGTTCAACATGGCACCTCATAGCAATGAACTCTTTGAGGATCCGAAAAAACAAATCGTTGCTCTACATAAAGATAGCCTAGTCCCGTGATGGCAAACCTATGGCACGTGTGCCAGAAGTGGCACGCAGAGTCATTTCTCCGGGCATGCGGAGCCGTCGCCCCTTGCTCTTCCGGGTTCCGGTGCGCCGGCCAGCTGGTTTTCATACGCATGGGTGCGCCACAAACTGGAAGAACAGCCGCCCATTGTGCATGCGTGCTCCAGGAAAATGATCTTCCTGTTTTCAGAGTGAATATGCGCACTGGCCAGCTGGTCTGGTTTCTGGCACTCATGCGAACGCTAAGACAAGCAACAGGTGCATGTGCCAAAAAACGCGGAGAGGGGATCCTGGAGGTCGCTTCCTAAGGAAGCAGAGCAAGGTAAGCCGGGCTTCGCTCCCTCCCTGCGCAGGCATCTTGTGCTGAGCCGAGTTGGTGCAGTGGTTAAATGCAGCACTGCAGGCTACTGCTAGTTCAGCAGTTCAGCTGTTCAAATCTCACCGGCTCAAGGTTGACTCAGCCTTCCATCCTTCCGAGGTGGGTAAAATGAGGACCCAGATTGTTGGGGGCAATATGCTGAACTCTGTAAACCGCTTAGAGAGGGCTGTAAAGCACTATGAAGCGGTATATAAGTCTAAGTGCTATTGCTATTGCTATTGTGTGGCCCCAGGCGGTCCGGAGCACCGGTGGACGTGCAGCCGGTGAGGACGAGGTGGTGGTGGTGGGCTACCTGTGCAGATGACCCCGTGGCCTGGGCTACTCCCCTCTGGGAGCCGCCGTTCCCCAGCCACCGGCAGAGCTCTACCCCCACCACCTTGGCAGCCGCAGAAGCTCCGAATGCACGGCCCTGCCTGGGTTCCTCCCCGCTGGGAACCACCGTTCCCCAGCCACCGTCAGCGCTCTCTGCCCCCCCACCTCGGCAACCGCCAGCCGGGGAATGGTGGATCCCAGCAGGGTGGATCCCAGGCAAGGCTGCGCGTTTGGAGCTTCTCTGGCTGCCGAGGTGGGGGGGGCAGAGAGAGCTGCTGCCGGCCAGGGAACGGTGGATCCCAGGGGGGAGGATCCTAGGCATGGCCGCGCATTCAGAGCTTCTCCGGCTGCCGTGGGGGGGGGGACAGAAAGAGCTGCCGCCGGCCAGGGAATGGTGGATCCCAGCGGGGAGGATCCCAGGCAAGGCCGCACGTTCGGAGATTCCCCAGCCGGCATTGCTGAGGTGGGGGAGAAGAGAGCTGCTGCTGGCTGGGGAACGGTGGTTCCCAGCGGGGAGGAGCCAAGGCAAGGCTGCGCATTTGGAGCTTCCCCAGCCGGCGAATGGTGCTTTCGAGGTGGTGGGGCTAAGACAGCTGCCGCCGGCTTGGGAATGGCTGCTGCTTTGTCTCACCAGGGAACAGGCCACTACCTGGTTGTCCTCCGGTAAGAGGCATACCGGCCCTCTTGGAAGAAGTGGGGGGCGCATGCGCGGGGGCTCACGCATGCGCAGTGAGAGGTTTGCATGTGCGCATGCAGTATGGGGTGCATGCGCAGTGCAGGGGAGGGTCAGGCGCGCATTGCATTATGGGTGCTGGCACATGCAAGCGCAACTGCGCTCTCGTGCTTGGAATTTTGGCACGCAATGCCAAAAAGGTTCGCCATCACTGGCCTAGGCTATAAGAAGATTGCCAAGACCCTGAAACTGAGCTGCAGCACGGTGGCCAAGACCATACAGCGGTTTAACAGGATAGGTTCAGAACAGGCCTCACCATGGTCGACCAAAGAAGTTGAGTGCCCATGCTCAGCGTCATATACAGAGGTTGGCTTTGGGAAATAGATGTATGAGTGCTGCCAGCATTGCTGCAGAGTTTGAAGTGGTGGTAGGGTCAGCCTGTCAGTGCTCAGACTATACGCTGCACGCTGCATCAAATTGGTCTGCAGGGCTGTCATCCCAGAAGGAAGCCTCTTCTAAAGATGATGCACAAGAAAGCCCGCAAACTGTTTGCTGCCGACAAGCAGACTAAGGACATGGATTTCTGGAACCATGTCCTGTGGTCCGATGAGACCAAGATAAACTTATTTGGTTCAGACGGTGTCAAGCGTGTGTGGCAGCAACCAGGTGAGGAGTACAAAGACAAGTGTGTCTTGCCTACAGTCAAGCATGGTGGTGGGAATGTCATGGTCTGGAGCTGCATGAGTGCTGCCGGCACTGGGGAGCTACCATTTATTGAGGGAACCATGAATGCCAACATGTACTGTGACATACTGAAGCAGAACATGATCCCATCCCTTCAGAGACTGGACCGCAGGGCAGTATTCCAACATGATAACGACCCCAAACATACCTCCAAAACGACCATTGCCTTGCTAAAGAAGCTGAGGGTAAAGGTGATGGACTGGCCAAGCATGTCTCCAGACCTAAACCTTATTGAGCATCTATGGGGCATCCTGAAACGGAAGGTGGAGGTGCACAAGGTCTCTAACATCCACCAGCTCCATGACATCTTCACGGAGGAGTGGAAGAGGACTCCAGTGGCAACCTGTGAAGCTCTGGTGAACTCTATGCCCAAGAGTGTTAAGGCAGTGCTGGAAAATAATAGTGGCCACAAAAAATATTGACACTTTGGGCCCCATTTGGACATTATCACTTAGGCGTGTACTCACTTTTGTTGCCAGCAGTTTAGACATTAATGGCTGTGTGTTGTGTTATTTTGAGGGGACAGCACATTTACACTGTTATACAAGCTGTATACTCACTACTTTACATTGTAGCCAAGTGTCATTTCTTCAGTGTTGTCATGTGAAAAGATATACTTAAATATTTACAAAATGTGAGGGGGTGTACTCACTTCTGTAATATACTGTATGTATGAAAAGGATTCTTAAATTATTTACAGAAGATGAAAGTAATAAATTAGCTTTGAAATTTTTTACTAACCAAGTATAACTTCAGGTGCTCTATAATGGCGTGTAGAGACTAAAGTGCTGTGATGTTCATTATCATATGTTGCACTACCAAAGTCTACAACTTTAATATCTGTGTTTTTCAGGCTGCGTTCATCTCGCCTCTGTAACAAAGTTTAAAAAAATTAGTATTTCTTGATCTCTTATAATTGAAATATATTGTGATCCAAGTAATAAACTTCTTAAAGAACTCCATTGCTTCATGCAATGATTTTACTAATTGTGACCTTACTAAATATTTTACACAGGAATCTCATACTAAAAAAATGTTATGGCAATTGAATACATTGTACAGAATAAAAAATGCATAGGAACAACCTAGAGAGAAATGTATTTTAACCTAGAGAGAAATGTGTTTTAACACTTACCATTTTACAATTGTACTTCACTATATATTCAGACTCTACAAATAAAATGTTTTCAGGTTTTAGATCTGTATGAGTCAACTTATTGTGATGCAAAACTGGAAAAAGAAAAAGAAGTAGGAACTCAATACTTAAATTCTTGTATAGAAGTTTAGATAGAAATAATTCTTTAATTATTAAATATACTTACAGTTTATGGACTGACAAATTTGAAACGCCATCTTCCTAATCAGTTCAATAGAAAATGGCAAAAAACTATTTTCTTTAATAAAATCATAAGTACTGAGTCCCAGCAGTTCAAATACAATGCAGACATGACCATGATGTTCAAACCATTCCAACATCTGTACACAACGACTAGGGAATAAAAACATAATCAAAACAAGGGATTAATAAAACAGTAAATTATTTATTTTTTAAAACATAGTATTAATGTTTCAGTTTATACTTACAATGTACTACTAGGATCCAAGCTATTTAAATGCTCCAATACTTGTATTTCTGAACGAGCTGCTTCTCGATATCTACCAACACTTTTTACAATTTTTATAGCTACATGCATCTTTCTCCTAAGAAATAAAATACTGCAATTTAAGTACCTTTTTCAAGCATATAAGAAAAATTCCTCTGTAACCTTTATTATCTGATACTTGGTAACTGATAGATGGGATCACATAATTCTAGCATGTCCTGATTCAGAAATAATATTAAAATATTGTACAACAGTTAACAAAAGTATAACTTTAGAACATTATTTTCTCTTGTATGTAAATAATATTTGAAACCTTTTCGGATATTACAATCTGGTCATTTTGTACATATCACCATCAAACCCTACCAAAATAATACAAGAATTATTACATACTGATCAAGTCAAGATGTTGCACCCCCAAGTCAAGGGTTGGTGGGGGAGAAAATTTATACTAACTTTGTAATTGTCGGCATTATTTCCCATAATGAACCGGAGAGTCTTCTAAAGCATTTGAGCAGTATTTTATGGAGGTTCAGGCAAAGGAAAAATAAGTTAACACTGTCTCCATATCTTCCAACTATGAGACCATATCATATTTTTTATTTTTAAAGAAATCTAGCAATTTTCACTTCAAAAATAGAAGGATATGCCAAGAAACAAAGTGGCAACTTAGTAGAAGTTATTATTTTTAGCATGTCTTTCAACAATCCGAACCAATTCAAAAGAATAAAAACAAAATATGAAATACTAGTAAATATAAATCTTTACAACAGAATAAACACCTTCCTTACAATCACCAAACACCAAGACCATTAACATATAATCCAATATTCTATTAAAATAATCAGTAGAAGGATTCAATGAAGGTGAGTTTGGCTTCATTGGCTGCTGTTTAATAACAGCAAATAAAAAATAAAGAATCCCCAAGCTTGAAAATGCAAAGCTCAACATTTAAAGTTGAATTCAGCATAAATTAACAGAAGCTCCAGCTTTCAGAATATTTTTCGATTGAGGACTTCACTGCTTCACCAGCAATTTCATTGAGGCTATAGAGCAAGAACACTAGAAAGAAACAGTGGGCAGGGCAGGGCAGGGCCATTCTCTTTCCAATGCCCTTACTTCTCCAAGCAGCCAGCTGCAATTAAGGAATGTCTGAAAATAGGCTAGAACTTCAAGTCCCATAGCCTAGACTGCAAGGCATTTGTTAAGGCCCCTTAATAAATACCTGACCTCTCGTCTTGTTTGCCTTATGCTTTTTTAAAGTTTAATTTATTATGGACTAGTATTCTTGGGTTTAAATAATATATTAAAAAGGCCAAAAACTACACATGATTGAAATTAAAGTTTTACTAATAAGACAGTTAAGATTACATGTAGCTTGAGGTTGGCATGATGCATTGTTAAGACTTTTCTGAGCTATGGTTTGAACTGCCAAAAATTTGTTATGCTAAGTTTAGACCCTCAGTGCAGAAGATGCAGAAAAATTTATATTATTATAGTTGGCTACCATATAATTATTTTTGAACTATTTTTCTGAAGTTTGACTTGCTTAAATAGCATGTGCAGAAGGATTTCTACCATTATATAAACACATTTCAGTTGGTAATACTTTTGAGAAAACAGGATACATACATGTGATGATCAATGCATTCTACAACTTTCCCAAAGGCGCCTTCTCCTAAAGTAGCAATAACTTCATCTAAAAAAGAAGAAATAAATTCAGCTGTTATTGAACTAGCTGAATAAAGCTGAACGCTATTAAGTCTATCATAACATTTACTGTCTGCTTCAGAATGTGTTATTTTTATTGGATAAGTGACACAAAATAGTTATCTAGCTATCAATCTAACTTTAAGCTTTATTTACTGTTGTGGTTGTCTAAACAGCAATATTTAAGAGTACAGAAAAGAAAAGAAATTAGAATACAAAGACAAAACAAAAGATAAAAGAGAGCAATGAAGCTTTCTTAGCCCCGCCCCCACTTCTCATCTAACATACTATTCTAAACAGATGTTTTGCTGACATTTTTTTAAAAAGTGTTGAAAAATATTCTATACATCTTGCTCTTAGTACGTCTCCACTTTGACAGATCAGGTGACCCTCCTCATCATCCTCTACACTCTTGGATCTTTTCCTTCGATGGCTCTTCTGGAAACGGCATCAAGATCGTCCAGCCAATCAATATATCAGAGTGAATTCAGGGTAGATTACGCAATTCATTCAGCGGGGATATTCAGGCATTCAGTTACGCACCAGGCCACGAACAGTTGGCAGGAGCAATTTCAAATTCAGTCCCCAGAAATTCACAGGGCACAGTTTATGTTACAGAAGAAAAACATGGCAAGGAACAGATTTTCAGATAAATACTTAAAAAGTTGCAAGACAACAGAAACACAACACAAAAATTTTACATTACCAGAAGATTGAAACTAAGATTACAATCTAAATTACTTCCGCTAGTCGAAAACAATTTTTTGTCATTTTTATTTCTATAAAACGGGTCTGATCTTCATTTTTTTTTAAAAAAAATGTAATTTGATTACCATATTTTTTGGAGTATAAGATGCATCTTTTTACCCCCAAAGAGGGTGAAAACTTGGGTGCATCTTATACACCAAATGTAGCCCCACCCACCCCCAGCCTTTGGCCTGTCTTACAGCAATTTACCTGCTTGCAGCAAAGAGGGAAGAGCCTGTAAAGCCAAGCAAGTCATTAGCAGCTTCCCGACCTACAGCTGATTTGCCACGTGCTAAAATGAAACTGAAACTAGCTGCAGAGAGGCAAATAGCTGGGAGAGACACACAGATTTCTATTTCCTGCTGAACTGGATGCAAGGGGGTAAGTGAATAACTATAAATGTCTGTAGAATGTTCAAATTATTAGACTTATTTTTTAAAGACTGCTTTATTATTGTTCTAGACCAGGGGTCTCCAACCTTGGCAATTTTAAGACTTGTGGACTTCAACTCCCAGAATTCCTCAGCCAGCTTTGCTGACTGTGGAATTCTGAGAGTTGAAGTCCACAAATCTTAAAAGTTGCCAAGGTTGGAGACCTCTTGACAACTTAACAAAATAAAGAAGCTTTTTAAAATAAATGCTTGCTCTGAAGAGGCCCAGTGCTATTGTATCTTCTTTTAAATAATAGAGAATAATGTATACTTCCAGAAATTTTAATTAATTTTAACAGCTCTGTACAAGTATAGTCTGAAATGTAACAGTGTCCTGTTTAGTATTAGAGTTAAATCCTGACTTACCTTGGAGTAGATCTATTTAAATAATTGGGAAGAGTTAGTGTGACTACATTTAAGAAAATTTTCTGGCATAATGTACATTTCTCCAATTCTTTGCTATTTCTATGGGTCAGGCACACATGCACAGAAATACACAGCAAACAGTGTATATCATCTGTGCTGTTTGCTGTTTGACAAATTGCTTGGAGGCAGAGGCCTTTTTTCCTTGTTTTCTCCCCCAAAACTAAGGTGTGTCTTATACTCCGGTGCGTCTTATACTCCGAAAAATATGGTAATATTTATTAACATATTATTCATGCAATTATTTATATTCCATAATTAGACCAGCTAAAGAGAAAAGTAATAGTAAAATTACAAGGAACAAGCTAGACAGGGTTGCTTCACCATGATGTAAGACTAATTCAAGTAAGGGTAAGACAGCTATTTTTATTTTTTGAGCTGCAAGACAAAAGGCAACAAAGTAATCTGAGTTTTCCTGTTTTGGACAAATTAAGCCAAATGAAAACTCATATAGTTAATACCTTTCATTATAGTAGAATCTGCATGCATACATACACCATCATACAGAAATAATAAAAATAAAATGCAGACTTCATATAAAATCTTCCAACTATATCCAGAGAATCTACTATTCCTCGAAGTAGCATAAAAACAATAATATATTTATTTAAAAGCATACATACCGAATGTGAGCTGTTGCTGGGATCGTGTTTCTTATGCTTTTGTTTATTATTCTTTTTCCCACTTTGATCAGAAGATTTGGTATGATGATGGCAATGGCTCTTTTCATAATGTCTGTGATAATGCTTATGATCATCTACGTCACAGAAGTCATTTCGATATTCCTCAACGTATCTTCGGTCATGATTGTTGTCTCTCTCATGTGTGGATGTATCGTCCAAGTAGTTACTGAAAATTTATTTACATTATTTCCCCATTTCAAAAACAGTAGTTAAAAACAAATACATTTTATAAAGGTGTGCAAAATATTTCCATCCTGACCTTTTTCAAATTCAAAATATTTCTTTCATGTTCAAAACAGCTATTCCATGCTTGAGCATTCAAGCTTAAAGTATTTCCAAAGGAATTAGAAGATCCTGTTTCGAATGTGAAACATCTGTTTCAAACTCAAAACAAATACAGTATTTCAATCCGATGAGCTGTTTTGAGTTTGAGATGGCTTGGATTTTAAATGTTCTGCACACCAGTAATATTTTCTATATTCTAATAAACTTCCAAAATGCACAATATTTTAGTAGAATTCCTTTTTATTTAAAGTTCAGATGGAAAACATACTGTTTATTATAGAAATAAGAGTATTAAACTCTTTAAGTAGAGTGCACCCATATGAAAGTTGTTATTATAGCAACTCAAAGTTCAGGGCATTAGTAAGAAAACCAAAAGCAGACATAAATGAAATTTCAATTACAATAATTACTATAATTATAAAAGAAGTCATAATCAATGAACTATCCCATCTATATATGTGGATTGCTTATGCTGAGCAACACTATTTGCTTATGCTGAGCAAGAACTATTTACATAATTCATCTCATCTGAGGATATTCTAAATCTGGTGTGTTAAACTCACGGCCCGTCGGCCGAATGCATCACACACTGGCCACACCTACCCCCCATTTTAGTGAAGGGGAAAAAAGTTGTGTTGTGTCATGTGTTGACGTGACACTGCGAATTTGACACCCCTGTTCTAAATCAACAAACCCATACACAGGGCAGGTGGAGAACATCTCTGAATTCAGCAAACACAAATGCTAAGGAGAAATTGCCCAGCGCTTCAGAAAAATACAGTCATGATTTTGGAAGCTTTAATGTGCAAAGTTTCTTTCCCAAGCGGCCCTCTCAGTACTCTCCTTCATCCTGAGAATGTGTTCCTTCCACAACCCCATGTCAACAAAATCCAATATAATTTCACTAAAATTGTAGTTTGAGGTTGTTTTTTGTTTTGCAATAAAATATATTTTATAAACTGATGACAAATTAAATCAAGTAACTAAGCAGCAGAGTAACTTTTTTAGCCAACAATTCAACTGAAAATAGGACTTTTAGGAAAGAACTGTGGCAATTGGGAGCTCACAACCAGAGTGAACAAAGAGATGCACAATAGGTTTTGTAAGAGAAAAGTACAGTGACCACTATCTTCAAAGACCAAACATCACTGTGGGTAGATTTATTGGGTAAGGAAGTCAGCACTTCAAACTCTTTTTGGATCAAATCATTTCTAAAATAGAATACTAAATTATCAACAATAATTTGCATACAGATAAAAAGCCATCAGGGGAGGGAGTGGTATCAAATGTACAAATGGATCATGTTCCCGAGTCAAAAGAACAAGCTAGTTTTCTTAAACCTAACATGACAGAACTGGAAATGGTCAGAGAGAGAAAATGTAGACAAAACCGTCTGAGATGTGATATTTCACATGGTGATTTTCCTTATCTGGAAGAAGAAAGGTCCTGGAGAAGAAAGTTACTACTTGGAAGATAAGATGTTCCCATGACCCCAGTTATGAATCCCTATCCTCTCAGACTGAGGATATTTCTTTGGGGGCTTTTGATTGTGATTCAATTAGAACAGACAGATGTATTTGTAATGGATGTGGTGGCTTGCCTATCTGATGCAAAACTTTAAAATTTCATATCCCATTTGATAAGCTGCTCAACAGTGCTGGGGAGGAGGCAGTAGTTGTGTCCATACTACACTTATACCAATCATATTAAGAAATAGCCAAATTTAGGCTGCTTACTGAATCCAGGACTGCCAAGTCAGCATTCTTATCAACGTTAGTTGCCCTCCTATATCCAGAACAAGATAGAAAAGCAATGCTCAGAGGTCTGAATGTGTGAATGAGATTATGTCAGGAGAAGAGATTTAAATTTGTTCAATACCGGGGAATGTTTTGGGAGGAAAGACAGGATTCATCTGAACTGAAATGGAACCAGGCTGCAGGTACACATCACAGATGTAGTGGAGCAGCTTTATGCTGATTCCAGACAGCATCTGATTTGGAAGGGTGTAGGAAATACTGTAAGAAATAGGACCACTGTGGAGTGAACTAATGAGTAGTCAGTTGAAAAATTGAAAAAAATGAAAATACAAAAAAGATTCATACCAGTATTTGAATACCAATATGTATCTGCTAGCAGTCTCCAAGCCAAAAACACAGATATAATAGAGAGAATAGAGATTTGGTGACAACCAATGGAATATAGTAATTTCCAAGTACAAACATATAGTGTTTGGCAGAGGAGGATGCCTTGAAAAAGAATCTGTCTTTATATATAGTCAGGCTTCAAATATGATGTACTAGAAAATATTGCAGGACAAGATACCTTCATAGAATCACTAAGGTGCCAGCATATCTGGCCACAATTGTGAACTAGATCTAAGGATATGCTATTGCTCAGCCAATCAAAATACGGAAGAGTTCTTGAGTTGTTGAAATAATTCACAGAGGCATGGTAAGATAAATTCTTGTAACAATGGAAGCCATTTGATTTCTGGTACTTATTTGGGCATAACAAAAAAAATCCAATATTTAAAAACCTAAATAATTATGTCATAGAACCGACCATGTCGGAAATAAACTTAGATTCAATTTTAAGTAGTGGCCATATTCTCAATTGAGATGTAACTGTCTAGAACTAATATAATTATTACATTTAGTATACCAGTTGTCAAATTGCCAGTTGTGTCCAAGTCACATCTGAATATAAACAAAAACTAGTCATGCTGCATAGTGGTAACTTAAAATTACAATAATTGATGCTCAACTATATATATTTCACAATATATGAAAGGGTCAACCAAAATCAGGAAAAGGCCAAAATGGCTTTCTAGTTGCGTCCAGGACATACAAAAGAAAGCTACCTTCAGAACAGGAAAGCCTATCTATAAATAAATAAAAAAGTCACTAAGCTGGCCACTAAACAATAAAGGCATGAAAGGTAATCTCAAGAATAATACTGTAAAGTGATTACTAGCAAAGGATTTGAATGGTGTCAAAGCAAAGCAACTCCTAGTCATAAAAAGTTACAATCATCATACCAACTTAATCTGTGCAAAGGCATTCCTGGTCACATGCTTTTCAAGCAGGAGATGCGAAGCCAGGAAGACCTCCATATTATAACCAGTTCTGCTGGGAAAGTATATCTATTCGAACCTAAAGTAGGACAATTCCTGCCAACAGAACCAGGAAGCCATGGTCAATCAGTTTATTTATTTTAGAAATGTATAATATTTCTCAACTCTACAGTAAGTATGAACAGTGTACAATTAAGACAAATAATTCAATACAATTGAACAACACCAAAATATGAGATCAACAACATTAAATGATGCAAAGGAGCACTATAGCCCAGAGCCTGATTTTCCTGGTGCTGTGACAGTTCCTAAATCTTACTGGATGATATTGCTTAATTGATGGGATATGCAGCATGCCAACTCTGTCCAATTATACAGGCAAGATAGAAGCAAATGGAAGACAAACTGTCCTTTAAATAACAGGTTTATAAATGAAGGGTTTTATAGATAACCAGCACTTTGAATTGCATTCAGAAGCCTATTTAAATCAGTACAGCCCCTGGAGTAAAGCTGTTATCTGGGTGTGATGAACCATGCCCATAATTGTCTGCACTGCTGCATTCTAGATCTGCTGCAACTTCTGAGTGGTTTTCAAAGGCAATCTCATGTACAGAACACTGTAGTAGTCCATGCATGCAGTGACCAAAGCATGACTGACTATCTCAAGGGCCTCCTGATTCAGGCAAGTAGTTTAAACCTGTTGTTCCCAATCCTGACTTCCAACAATATCCAACTGTTAGATATTGCCTAACTAATACAGGTAAGTCCTAAACCTACAGCCACAATTGAGCCCAAAATTTATATTGCTATGCAAGCCAAGTGAATTTTATCCCATTTTACAACTTTTCATGCCATAGTTGTTAAGTGAAACACTGCAGTTGTTAAGTTAGTAACATAGTAGTTAAATGAATCTGGCTTCCCCATTGACTTTGCTTGTCAGAAGATCGCAAAAGATGATCTTATGACCCCATATGATCATAAATATGAGTCAGTTGCCAAGCATCTGAATTTTGATCATATCATCATGGGGAAGTTGCAACAGTCATAAGTGTAAAAAATGGTCGTAAGTCACTTTGTTCAGTGCCAATCTAACTTTGAACAGTCACTAAATGAACTGTTGTGGAGGACTACCTGAACCTAACCAATGATCTCATCCAGACGTATCATGCAGATGTTAAACTGGAAGGGCAAGGGCACTGAGACTGTGATATCTCATAAAGCATGTCTATAATTTAGTCTTCCCCCTCCTCCTCAATACCAACTGATATTGGAGAAAGGAGAAGCAGCACTGCAACTTCATGTCTCCCATTTTCAATCCTCAGAGTTAATCCAGAAAGATACTATGAAAGTATTGAAAGCCGTCAAGAAGAATCAGGATATCCTGGCTGACAGATGTTACCAACAAGTGTAACAAATGTTGTCTCTATACTTTGCCTGGGCCTGAAACTTGACTGAAGCAGGCCCAGATAATCTGATTATTTCAGTGTCTTTTGAAGTTGTAACTTGATCACCTTTTCAACCATTTTCTTAGATAGGAAGAATGAAGACTGGGATACAATTGTCTACCACCATAGGGTCCAGCTTTTTCAGATGGTGTACCACTATATCAAGGTAGGCAGAAACATCCTCTCATGCCAGGATGAATTCACCATTCACGGAAATGGATTTAACAGGCACCCAAGTTAACAGTCCCAAAGGCCATATTTTCTTCCTCAGCTATCACAGGATTAAGCATTCCCACATAATAGGACAAGGCCATGCTTCAGCAAATATGACCAGACTGCCCAGTCAGATTCTAAGTCAAGGTCCATTTCTTGCCTAGTAGTTTCCAATAAATCCAACCTCTTTCTGGTGGTGGCTGGGTAAGACAGCACCAGCAAGCCAAAAACAATCAGTCTGACCATGACACAGGACTGATAGAATCTTCAGATCGTATCATGACTACCCTAAGATAAAAACTAGATCTAACATGTGACTATTTCTGTATACTGCATCCTTTAATGATTTGGATCAGGTATATGTTTTAGGTGGTCCTGAACTATGTGTCAGCAAGACTATCATTTTTGGAGATTCTACTACTAATCCAAAGACAGTGTTAAATAGCACAAGCTATGCAGCAGTAACAAATTCACTACTCCCTAAAGCCCAACTACAACCACCCTTTCTCTCCACCATCAATTTTACCTTCTCACTTACCCATTTCCTCTTCCAGATCTTGGGAAGCAACTAACATTAACTATCCACAATAACATCCTCACCTTAACAACTACAGCATCTCCTCAAAGTGCAAACTTCAGCCTTGCTGCACTGAGCAGCTGAAAGGCAGTTGCATAGCAAAATTAGGACTAGGGGCTATCCAATGAATCTCACTGGAAGGATAAGCAAAGAAGTAAAAGGAAGCACTTTTTCATAGTTCATAATCAGTTTGCAGAATTCATTATCACATGACGAGTCACTGGAAGGTTTTTAAAGGATATTGAATACATTCACAAAGAACATGCTTACTAGGGATTACTAATCTTGAAGACTCAGTTTACTTCCAGGTTTGGAACAACATTCCCATATATAAGATATAAGGGAACAATGGTAGGAAGGGAGCATGTATGTCTCTTTTGTTTGGGACATATGGGTTGCTATTGAGAATGAAAATGTTGGACTGAAATGAGCCTTAGATTGATCTGCTTAATAGCTGAGTTTTTAATGAACATCGCAGGTGCTAAAAAAACCCTTTGCTTTAGTTCTACGGGGAGGGTAGGTTATGAACTGCTGAGTGAAAATTATCAGGATCATCCTCAAATACATCAACTCCTCATATATCTTTCTAACTAGCTAAAATCAATTTAGGCTATGCAGTTTGTATATGAATTGTGGTTATGCCACCATAGGTATGGAGAGATACCTCCATAGGTATGGCAGAGATGAACCACAGTCAAGAACTGGCCACTAACAAGGATCTAATCAGATCCTTGAAAAGAAAATAGCTGGGGGTTCAATAGAAAAGGCTCGTACATCTAATACAAACCATTTATACAGCAATAAAATAATTATACTGAACTAATTTTCCAGGAATTTAGTGTTATCACTTTCCACAGATAGTCCAGCAAATAAATAAACAATAAACAAGTTTAAAAACATAGTGTTAAGTATCCCAATTTCAGATAATTTATTAATCAAATGTATATATATAGCTGCCCATCTCACAAGAAGTGACTTTGAGTGACATACAAGAATCAATGGAAAAAAGTACAAATATAAAAACAGACATTTAAAAATAGAAAATTAGCATTATAATAAAGGTGATTACATGAAAATTATATTAAGTACCATCAATATAATCCTTCTCTTGGAAAAAGCACCCAATTAATATTAGACATAAAAATGTACTTTGCAAGCTTAGCTCATAAAAACTTTGCATAAATGTATCCAAAGTTATTAAATAAATTGTTGGTTCCATTCCTTACTATTTTACTTTCTAGAACTCCAGTCAACAATATTACTATAAAAGGAACTGTCATCCTTGTCTCACTAAATAAAAATGGAACACAGACATCATTTCTAATACTAATTACACTACTTTAAAAACAAAATATAGCAAAAATATATAATTCATTAAATCAAATAAAAACATTTATATAAATGTATTAAAGTAAAATAGCTTCTTATTTATTTATTAAATTTATATGCCACCCATCTCCCTGATAAGGTGACTCTGGGTGGCTTATAAGCAGTAAAAAGATAAATATAAAAACAATTAATTTTTTAAAAAATATATAAAAATTAGAACCAAGGAAATGGACAGCACAGGGATGAGCTATTTTTATCCCAGCAACTACTTTCAGTAGTAAGCAACGCCCAAGTCAACTGGAAAAGCCAAGTTTTAATATCCTTCCAGAAGGCCACAAAGGTGAGAGCAGTTCTCACCTCTTTAAACCTTATTTATAATGCTTATATAATTATTTATATAATTATCCTGTACCATATTTATAATTAGAAAATTATAGTTAAGTACCTGTCTGCAGTTCTGAGTGATTTATAGCGTCTGTAATTTCTTTCACTACTATGAGATCTCTTCCTATGCTTTCGGCTATTTGTAGTTTTTTCTTCTCCTCTGTCATCTTCTTCATAATAACAAGCTTGTTTTGAGTGCTTCATCTTTTAAAAAATATATATCAAGATACAAGTATTACATGCTAGTTTAATAAAAATTTAAAACAAATTAAAAACACAATCTGAAATATTAAGACAAAATGGACTTCTATTATTTCAATAGGAGTTGATTTTACTTGAATATGACAAATGAAAGTAAGGTAATATTCCAATTTCTATTTAGTTTTAATAAACCTCATTAGACAATGAGACTTATTTCAGAGTTACTATAACAAAGAGCAGTTTACAAAAAATATTTAAATCTGTAAATACAGAATCATTTTTTAAATTCAAGAAAATTTCTGCCCACTTATTATATTCCCTTCCATTCCTCATCACTCGAACCCAATATGCTATCTATCAAGGCAAAGAAACAGAATAAATATTAAAAACATTTTAGCTTAGATTGTCTTAGGGCTGGAAACTTACTCCCTTCAAATCCCTTTCTCTACAATCTCTTCACTCTGCAAGTTGTAGCATGGGGGGAGGGGGAAAGCAAGTAATTTATGTGGGCAATCTCTCTTCGCTTGACCTTTCTTCCCTGCTCACTGAGGATTAGAAAAACTAGAGAGGAAGAGATTTCAGGAGACTAAGCTGTCTGCTCTTCTACACATTGAAAGCAAATACGATCACACTGGCAATAAGACAGGGTATATAGTAAACTGTATGTGTAGCACATCCATGGCTCCCAGCCCTGAACTATAAGCATGATCACACTGCTTTTGATGCATATAAGACATTAAACAGGGAACTCTAGAATTCCAGAGAGCGGGGGAGTGATTAAAAGGCACAGCAAAACCAAAGGGGAAACGTTTAGGCCAGTGATGGCGAACCTTTTTTGACTCGGGTGCCAAAAGGGTGCACATGCGCACAATAGTGCGTGCGCGCGTGCCCACACCCATAATTCAATGTCCTCCCCCACTCATGCGCACAACTCCCCACGCTGCCACACACACCCCCGCACATGCGCACAGGCCTCACTGAAGCTTCTGATAGGTCTGTTGGGCCATTTTTCGCTGTCCACAGGCTTCAGAAGGCTTTCTTGAAGACTGGGGAGAGCAAAAATGGCCAAAAAGAAGTCCAAAAATCAGCATGCGCGTGCTGGAGCTGACATAGGGCAATGCCTCGCGTGCCCTCAGATATGGTTCCGCGTGCCACCTGTGGCACGCGTGCCATAGGTTCGCCATCACTGGTTTAGGCAAAGGAGAGACTGCTTACAGAAAGTACTTGCTTTTTTTCCTCCCTCTTCTTTGCAAAGAGCAGGGATTGGAGACAAAGGGATTGCAAGAGAGCAAGCTCCCAGTGTGATCTTATTTCTTTCAATGTGTAGAACAATCAGTTTAGTAGTTACTAAATTTTGAATAAAGAACATGCAATGGAAAAATGAGTGACCCCATGGCTCAGTCAGCTCTATAAACATCTTTGAGAATGCTTACAATCCCTCAGTTTACATTTGCTTTTTTCAAGTTACGTAAATTCCAGGTTTATTCAGATAAACAATTTTAGAGGCTGATTGTATTCTTGTTTTCTCCTAAATAAAAACAACCTTCAGAATTGCTAATACAATTTAACTTTATAATTTACAATCACTATTTGGATCCCTAGAGAATTCTACACATCTTCTCATGAGTTGTTTCTCCATGTCTGTGTTGTTTCTCTGTGTCATATATGTGGGTATATGCATAATTTTGTATTTATTTAGTCATGTTTATGTAGTGTATATTGGAGGTGGTGACCCTTTGAGAGCTGTATGCAACAAAATTTCATTTCAATGTATACTGATTAGTGTACATTAAAATGACAATAAAATTATTCCAAGCCTAACACTTCCAAAATGTCAAGGAACTAGCAATAGCAGTTAGACTTATATACCACTTTACAGTGCTTTACAGCCCTCTCTAAGTATCAGCATATTGCCCCCAATAATTTGGGTCCTCATTTTACCCACCTTGGAAGGCTGAGTCAACCTTGAGCCTGGTGAGATTTGAACTGCCAAATTGCAGCCAGCCAGCAGAAGTAGCCTACAGTACTGCACTCTAACCACTGCGCCACTATGGCTCAACTAGTACCATAAGTCATGCCTATAGGTTACATATCTAATAGGCATGAAAGATGTTAATGACATTCAAACAATGTTAAGCTATGATTTATGAATAAACCATGATGTTTGTGTTTGTAGAACATGCTAAATCAAAAGGAACCGTATCCCATTAAGGTTTGCTGTAATGTGTAAACCCACTGAAAATCAATGTTGTCTGCTCCTACTGTATTATCTCATTACCTTTTGCTGAAGAGCATGTTCCAGCTTAAATTGGGAAGGAGTGGGGCAACAGGCATCCCTGACAATGCAATGCAACAAACAATAATAGCATATTAAGACAGTGGCTTCTCAGCATTAAATGCAACGATGCTCGTTTTTAAACTGACTTTCTATTACCATCTTTTTTGTGGATCTATTTTATTGGCAATTAGTGAAGTCCTAATGCAAAAGAGGGGTGTATCTATCTCGATATTACACTCAATCGGCTCATTCGGTGATTATTCGATGCTGAAATATACTTTTTTATGCAGTCAAAAATCCGACTATCTCGCTTCCACACCTAACAACAGAGGTGGGGTACATACTTGCACACGCCCACTCCCATCTTTAGTCCCCTGGCGTCTCCAGATAAGCCTGGAAAACCGGATTTCTCTACTCGTGGGATAGCTGCTGAGGCGCAATGTGGATCATACCTATATGTCAAGTCTAAATGTATATATTTAAATGTAAATGTAAATCACATTGTTTGCTTTCTATTCTTTTAGCGTAAAAACTGCAATAACGAACCTCAGGAAAAGTATCGGGATTGGGGTAACCTCTTTTGTTGCTGTGCAAGTACCTCAGGGGAGGGGGAAAAAGAAAATTTGAAATTACAGCAAGTTTTATCGTCGATTTGCTCTCCTTCTCATTCCCCCAAACGGAGCTCCGAGACTCCCCCCCGCAAACCGTGGGGTCGTCCCAAAGACGTTCCGCTTCACACCTACCTTTTTTTTCCCTCCACAAAGGTGATCTTCACGGTCGCTTCCCGGCTACGAGCAGGTAGAAAGACGACGGTTTTGGCCGTTATCAAGTAGCCAAACAAACAAAATGGCGGCTTCCTTCCTTCCTCCCCCTTCCGGAATGACGTCACACACCCGAAGGCGGGAAGAAGGCTGCCGGTTTCATGCCGGGGTTCCTTTGTAAATCGGCCGCGGCGTTCAGATTTTCTTTCTTTTTTTAAACTTTTGAACGGGGCGGCAAAGAGGGCTGCTTGCCTCAACGTTTAGATTGGGAACTGTTAGAGCAGAACTTCAGAATATGCGACTGTGGGGAGAGGTAGCAGCGCTTTTGTCACCGCAGCCTGAAAGTGGAGGGAAGAAAGGCAGAAAATGAGCGTGGGTCTGGGTGGAATTGTATCTTACATCAAGGGTATCCAAACTTGGCCTCTTGTGATTTCGACTCCCAGACTTCGCCAATGTTGAATTATTTATTTATATTCCGCCTTTTATTTAGTTTTTATAAATAATTCCAGGCGGCGGCGAACACGCATTGTGCTCCTTCAGGCGTTTCTAAATCTATTTCTCCCGGGATCTTGAATGGGTGTTTTACATCGGTGCTTCTGCAGCCAAGAAAAAGGATGATCGGCCTTCTCCGTGGAAACGAATGCTGAATGCGACGGGGGGGGGGGAGGAGTGAGTCGGGGGCAGCAGTGCGATCTTCCATAGAGCTGCGCGTCCAACTTGTCAAGTTAAAAGCGGCTTAAAGATGGTAACAAGGCTTCTTTAAAAAAACCATAATAATTCCAAAGTATCCACTTGGACAACCACCTGTCTGAAATGCTTGAGCAGTGGGGTTGGACTACTAGAAGACCTCCAAGGTCCCTTCCAGCTCTATTCTGATTGATATCCAGTCGCAGGCAAATGGCCTTCAGACCCCTCACCTCCCGCCCCGCTTTGTACTGTACTGGAGTCCCTAGAAGCATTTTAGAAGATGAGGGTGTAATCCTCGCTCCACACCAGAGGAACCTGGATTACAAAAAAGTATTCGGTTGCGAGTTTGTTACTGCTTTTAAATTGGCAACTAAATTGACAAAAGAAATGGCGT
This sequence comes from Diadophis punctatus similis, assembly GCA_023053685.1. NCBI lineage: Eukaryota > Metazoa > Chordata > Lepidosauria > Squamata > Dipsadidae > Diadophis > Diadophis punctatus. The sequence goes on from JALIGW010000002.1 coordinate 174,493,630, forward strand.
AGGGTCTCCTGCTTGGGCGGGGGGTTGGACTAGATGACGTACAAGGTCCCTTCCAACTCGGTTATTCTGTAAAACTAGGCTACCCTAGAGAGAGGTTAAAAAGTTCTCAAGTAAGACACCCTGAAATCCGAACTAAGCTGTATCGTGCATTATAGCTCTCACTTTTGCTTCAGAAGAACGCTGCTTTCCCTCAGAGCCAAGCCTAAAAAAAAAACCCCGGCGAACTTAATGTACAATAATTTCTCTCTCCAAAGTTTCCATTTTAAGAGAAATAAAAAGACGCGCGTCTCTCCCTCCGCGGTCCACGTCCTCTGCCTTCTCCAGAGTAGGGCGCTGTAAAAACAGAGGCTCTGCCACATATTGCCCGGAGGAGGGAAGGGTTGGGTGCGGAGATTATGACGTCGGAAGCAGCGATTGGTTAATTTTTGTGGCTTGCCACAAATAGTTCTCTGCGGCGCGTGTTTGGGTTGATGTTTTTGTTATGTTCAGGGGTGGTGACAACGTCGCTCTGCTGATTGTAGCTGTGAAATAAATTATTTGTACCTGTGATTGTTTCCAGGGTTCCTGGAACTCTGGGAAGATGGATGCCGCTTTGCCACTAGCGTAACTGGGAAAGGGGCTGTTTAAAAGACCTTGCAGAGTCCTCTTGTGGATTGAAAACGCGGAGGCAACATGTGGACGGGTAGCATGCCATACCTACTTCCCACATAGTAACCGCAGTACTTTACTTAAAAGCATTCTTTTAACTTTATAGAGAATAGGGGAAAAGAAAGGAGAGCTATGCATAAGCAGATTTTTTTTAAAAGTTAAAATATGGAGTTCTTTACAGTAATCTCCAAAATGTCATTCCAATTGTATTGAGAAAAATAAAACAAGGCCAAGAAATTAAAAGAATTTTGTTTTTCCTGAATGCTCAGATGAAGGTGGATCTGGCTTGTGTGCCAGCGGAATCGCTGATGCAATAATTGATCTTGGAAGGGATGCTGGAAATTCTGTAACTTTTGATCTTGAGAGACATTAAAATTCACACTGAAGCCATGTAAAGAGTGCAGTTCATACTTCAATGGCTTCATACAGATTGTTTCTGAATTTCCTTATGGAATCGGTTACATCTTTCATGTTATATGGAATCGGTTATATCTTTTCTTTTTTTGTCCTGGACGGAAGGTATTTATGGAGGCCCCAGAAGTGACATCCTTGCCATGGAAGGACCTTCAACTGGTTAAGACTGGATTGTTGCAATACATTTTCTTCTTTGGGAATAAAAGACAGATGCTCTCAGAGGCATATCTGGTATTTCATATGTCAACTATGACAGCAATCAGCCAGAATTCAGGAATCAGTTTCCTCTATTGAGGAAACATCCCAAAGTCTCTCAAGGCACTTGTATGAAGTGTATGAAGAACTTCCAAGTATTATATCCCATCTTTAAAAAAACAGTTTTATTGATTTCATATATATGAAGAGGATGAGAAAAAGCATTAACTACTAGAGTAAAACAGCAAAACACAAATAGTGCCTTATATTTGCTTTACCTGATCAACCAGATGCATTCTTAGGTTGAGGACAGAACCCTGACTGGTTAGTCATATGCTGGTTGTCTCAAAACTAGATTATTTGAATATATTCATTATGGGTCAGCCCTTGAAGTCAGTCCAGTAATTGTAGGTGGCCCTGAATGTGGCAGCACACTGCTTCCTGCCTTAAAGTCCATTCTACTGTCATCAGGGAAGTACAAATTGTGCATCCTGCCTCAAATGCACTGAAGATTAATTTTGCATTTTCTGTAGAGGAACATGTTAGACAACAAATTATCATTGGGACTGAAGCAAATATTTTTCTTTTTACAATTTGGGAAAGAGCTAAGACATGATTACTTATCATTTGAATATCTTTGGGTTTTAATGTCAAGTTTTCAGTATTTTATTTTTGTTGTTTTTAATCATGGGTATTTTTGTAAGCCTTGCAGACATGCCAGTAAAGTGCAGAACATGTAAAGCTTTAAATTAATACAGTACTGTAGTATATAAATAATTTCTTTTAAATGTATTAATATCTAGTTCAGATAAGCATTCAAGTCCTGGGCATATGTCAAACCCTGAAAGATCATGTTGTGGGATTTTCCTCCTGTCTTGCTTGGATAGTGATCCAGCCCTGGATATGTCCACATCTAGATCCCACAAGACCATACTAGAGCTTTACCAAATTGTCTTCCAACTACATGTGGACAAACATTGGTCCAGACAGAGTGGAGTAAGTTCTGAAAATGACCCCACCCTTGTTTGAGATGGTAGCCCAGCATAATGGTAAGCCAAAATAGTACACAAAATTGTCTGTTACAACCTCTTACCTGTCAATGACTTCTTCAGCTTCAACCTCAATAATACACGGGCAAACAATCAATAAAAACTCAAGGTAAACTGCTCCAAATTTGATTGCAGAAAATGTGACTTCAGCAACAGAGTGGTCAACGCCTGGAATGCTTTACCTGACTCCGTTGTTACACCCTCAAACCCTCACAGCCCCACCTTAAACTGTCTACTGTGGACCTCACCCCATTCCTAAGAGGTCCGTAAAGGGGGCGTGCGTAAGCGTACCAGTGTGCCTACCATCTCTGTCCTACTGTCCCCATTTATTTGTATTCATTTCCTTCATGTCCATGTTCATATTTATACCTGTTATCTTGTACATGTTTGACAAGCTAAAAAATAAAAAATAAGTATATGATAATAAATATGGAATAGACTACCTGCAGACCACAGGAAGCCTCAAGATATTAATAGAATAGAATAAAATTCTTTATTGGCCAAGTGTGATTGGAAACACAAGGAATTTGTCTTTCATGCATATGCTCTCAGTGTACATAAAAAGACAACATACATTTGTCAAGAATCATAAGGTACAACACTTAATGATTGCCATAGGGTACAAATAAGCAAGGGTTTCAAAACCACATGACTAAATTTCGGTCATAGAATTACAAGTAACATAAGCACATTTTTCTGCCATAATCCATAAACTGATTGAATGTAAACACAGGCTTGGGCTTTATATCATCTGCTTCCCAAATCTGCCTCATCCTTTAAAAAAGTGCCTGGAAATTGAAGCTAATTTATTTTGGGTGGCATATGTCACAGTATTTATTATCCCTTCAAATCAAGTACATTGTCCCTCGTCAAAACATGACCTGATCCTGATATTGAGGCAAATGCCCAGAGAAGGACAAATCCTGTATATTTTCCCTAGCATGTGGCCCTTCATTTCACAGGGTGTTTAATTAAACAGTAAATCAAATTATTTTATAGATTGTAATGAGACAGTTCAGGTTAATATTTTTGGTTTAATTTTTACATTACAGTCTTCAGAAGTCCATACGTTTTATTTTGTAACTATGAATGGGAATTTGTTTATTATCTTCCCATATTCCTCTGGACTTGGTTGAAATTAGTTTTAACAAAATATTTTATTCTGCATTTATTAGACAGCATAAATTTTGCATCATAAAGGTTGGACTGTTGATTTTTCTTTTGCTGGCAACTTAAAAAAATGTGAAGGTATGTTGTCCCTTTTATGATTTGGTCTTTCCTGTTAATGGTTTGGAATAATATTGTAATATATAACAATAGATCCATCGGTAAAAGTTTCATGTTAAAGACATGTTACTTTGAATTATATTAAATGTTATTATAATAAGACTTTGTATTATGTCATAAAACGTTTTATCCAAATTTAAATTCCAAGGGAGTTATGGGTCCCGGAGTTTGGAAACATTCTGTAATTTAGCCCATTTGAGGTACATTGTTTCAAAACATTTTGCGGCCCTATGATGTACTATTTCACCCAGTAAACTTTTTTTACTGGGTGACACAAACTTTTTAGTGGTATATAGATGATAAAATGATGGTAATATTATCAGAGTTTAAATGTATATATTTTTCTGATCAGCAGGTGGCAATAGTGGTATTTACATTCTGTAAGGCTTTGAATACTTTGAAAGGTGGCTGTGATAAAGCAATGCAGTTTAATTATAAAGATGTATCTCCTGCATTGATATTATTTTTAAAGTATTATTTCCTTGGGAAATAAAGCTGAGAGCAGATATGAAATGATAGAGCACAGTGCCCAAGAAGTAGTGGACTGTCTCACTAGAAATAAAGGAATCTGGATGGCATTTGTTGGGTTCCTTGTACTCAGTGGTGGGATTCAATTTTTTTTTACTACCGGTTCTGTGGGCGTGGTGTGGCTTGGTGACTGTGGCTTGGTGGGCGTGGCAGGGGAAGGATACTGTAAAATCTCCATTCCCTCCCCACTCCAGGGGAAGGTTACTGCAAAATCCCCATTTCCTCCCGATCAGCTGGGACTCGGGAGGCAGAGAATAGATGGGGACGGGGCCAGTCAGAGGTGGTATTTACCGGTTGTCCGAACTACTCAAAATTTATGCTACCGGTTCTCCAGAACCTGCTGAAACCCACCTCTGCTTGTACTTATGAGATTCCTGCATATGGCAGGAGTTGGTTCAGATTGATTCCAAGGCTTTTTCAACTCTATGACTTTGTGGGCATTATAGTTATTTATAAAATTGATTTGCCACCCATCTCATTTTGAAGCTATTTTGGGTGGCTTACAGTATTAAAAGCATTAAAACTGTATGGTAAACATCCCTAAGATGATAAAAATGGAATTACAATAAAAATAGAATTATAATTAAAAGATGGTGAAGGAGGGAGCAGGATGCACAGGGGTGGGATGGGGTAGGATTACCTCTTAATTCATCAACCATGGCCAGTATGATGTTCCCCATGTGCCAGAGCCAGGTCTTCAGGCCCTTACGGAAGATCAGAAGGATGGGAGTAGGTCTCACTTCCAGGAATAAGATGTTCCAAAGGGCAGGAGCCACAGCAGAGAAGGCCCTTCTCCTGAACCTTGCCAGCTGAAATTCCTTGATTGATGGGACATGCATCATGCCTCCCCTGCCAGCGTGGATGGAACGGACCAGTCCCATCTGGTAACATGGTTATATAGCAGCGGTTAGAGGCAGTACTGCAGGTCACTTTAGCTGACTGTGATCCGCAGGTCAGCGGTTCAAATCTCACCGGCTCAAGGTTGACTCAGCCTTTCATCCTTCCGAGGTAGGTAAAATGAGGACCCAGATTGTTGGGGGCAATACAAATATACATTGCTTACTGGTGTAAACCGCTTAGAGAGTGCTTGCACTGTGAGGCGGTATATAAATCTCACAAAATAAATAAATAAATAAATAAATAAATAAATAAATTGTAGGATCCTATCTTCTTCACTGCCTCTATTTTCACATCAGGTCAAAATACAACTGTACAGTCTTTAAAAAAAACCTTCGTTTGAAGTAGCATCTCTTCCTATATACTACTATTCAAGCTATAAGATTACTAGTAGAAGCCTCGCTCCGAATGTCTCACAAGTGGGCCATTCAGCACCTGTCCCCTCCAAGAACTTCCCTTTCAATAGCAGCTCCTCAGCTTTGGAATAACCTGACCACTAAAAGTCTTCATTATTTTGGCAGTGCAATCAAAGATTTCAGAGTGATGCTCACTGGTTTCATAATGATGGGCATGACTGGTTATAAAAGATCTGCCTTATATCACAACAATTGCATACATGAACAGGAGGTCCTTGTTTAATGACACTAATTTGGATCAGAAACTGTCATTAAGCAATGTGGTCATAAATGTGGTCATAAATTGATATACTGACTGTACTGCTTACCGATGGTATTTCTGGCAATCCCAGTTGTCATGGTTAAATGAGGACTGCATTGTTAAGCGAGAACCTCACATGATGCTGACTTCTGACTTTCTGACTGCTTCTCCATTGATGTTGCTTGTGGGAAGCTAGCAGGGAAAGCCACATTTTTTGATGTTTTTAATCTCACTTTTATTATTTTATATGTAACTCAAGCTGGCGAACATACCTACTATTCCTTCCTCCTCTTGTTTTTCCCACAATAACTCTGGGAATTGGGTTGGGCTAAGAGAGAGTGACTAACCTGGCTTCTAGGTCATCACCTTAACCACTATACCAAACTGGTGCAAATCACAATCACGAGAACTTGGCATGCTGTGACAGCCACTCCTTCAGTGCTGTTATAAGTTTGAATGGTCACTGTGGTCACTAAACAAGTAGTTGTTAAATGACTACCACCCGTAAAGAGAGATGGGAGTTCAGTTCCCTGGTTGTGCCCACCATTTGGAAGTAAGTAACCATCACTGTGGATCAACTCATTTGGTTAAATTGAGGTTTTATGTTGCTTCAGTTCTGCTGCTTCTGCTTTTTAACTTTGCTTCTATTTGTGTTTTCCTTGTAGATTGCATGAGAGGGTTTAGCTACAGCATGTTTTATAGAAAGAAAAATATCCAAGGTTTTTCTTTTATCATAGCAGTGGTGGGTTCCTACTGGTGCGGTCCACTCTATAGCACCGGTAGCGACCAGCTGGTGACATCATGGATGTTGTAACTGGTCATAAATGTGTATGTGTGCGTGCGTGCATACATGTGTGCATGCATAAGACTGTCAAAACTCAAAAAACAGGTCAGGTAGCTCTGAGGTCAGTCATAAATTTGAACACTTGCTAAGCAACCGGCCATTAAGTGAGGACTACTTGTATTTGGTTTGCCTTAAGGGTTCAGAGCTGTATGGAATGTGGTTTCTTTTAATCCTTTGGGGGATTGTAAAAGGTCCAGATGCAGGAATCCTCGTAGGGGGAACTAGGATCATGACCACTTAGCCACACCCGCCCAGTCACATGACTATGAAGCCATGCCCATCCTGTCACATGACCATCAAGCCACTCCAACCCGGTCACATGACCGCCAAGCCACGCCCACAAAATTAAAACCACACCCACAAAATTAAGCCACGCCCACAGAGTGGTAGCAAAAAATTTATGAACCCGCCCCTATATCATAGGTGTAACCCAATCTCAGCTGCCCAGAGTCCCTTGGGAGTTGGGCGGCATACAAATCTATTAAATTAAATTAAATTAAATTAAATTAACCTTCTGCTATACATGCAGTGACCATGTGTCCTTTATTAAAAAGGACAGTCCTTTTTTTCCAGAAAGCTATTATCTACAGATTTATTTTTGAAAGACTCAGTTTTGTCCCTTTTTTAATCATTTAACTTTCATCATAGAAATATTATTTAATGCACAGCCTTTCACATTCATGTGAAAAATTTGGAAATTGAATTGTATTTTTAAAATAAATTTACGTATGCTCTTTGGTTTTAGTTAATTTTATTAAAATAACTGTTTTTAAATGGTTTTCTTGGTTTTGTTCTTGAATTTTCCTTTGTAAAATAAAGTTGAAAACATAAACAATTTTTTTTTAAAAAAGATGAACCTCTTTCAGACTTGCTCCTTTTTCAGGTTTGTCCTTTATTTTTTTTCCAAAAAAGTATGGTCACCGTAAGTATACAATATATCTAAAACCCTTCACACAATGGATATATACATATTAAAAACATTCCAAATCTGGGCTAACCCCATATCAATATTTTAAATTTTACACTCACATTACAAAATTTAGAAACCATAAACAGTTCAGGCACACTGTTAAAACACAGTATAAATTAAATTTGTTGTATAAATCCTGTACATAGGTAAATTAGCTTTTATGACTGACTGAAGGGTTTGATAACATGAAACATGAATAATGGGATTTTTCATCACTAACAGCTATCATTTACTTATGACCACATTGTTTTGAAATATTAATGAAAGGTGTGGCAAGCACATCACCATTATCATTTTATAAAGATAGGTAACATCACAAAGCCATAATGCTCTTTATTTTCAAGTAACCTTAACACTTGATTGCCAGAGTGACCAAATAAGAGTAAGAATTGAGATCAGCAATAGCAATTCTGTGCTCTCAGTGATACATACATTCCAGTTTGACTTGAAATCTAAGTCACAGTAGGAAGAGCTGCTTTTTACAAATTACAAGACTTGGTTGGAATGGGGGGGGAATGCTGCACATTATTTGGACTTAACACAGTTTGGAAACAGGTTGTAGTTTGAATATGGATAATACTGCTTGGTGTAGTCTTCTTTTTTAAAGGTCTTTGTGACACAATTTCCATTTGAGGGCTATATATATATAGAGAGAGAGATCGATCTATAGTTCCATTGATTAATAGATAATCGTGCTTACATCTGTTCATGAGTCCTTTGGGTTTATTTTTCAATAGTAGCTTCCTGTAACGTGCATGTATCGAAACATTGCTAAAGAGCTTATTTTTTAAAAAGCATTTTAACAATAAAAAAAAGAAAAGCACTGTTAAGCAACCTAGCATATATAACCCTTGAAATGTTTAACTGGTGTTGCTGAGGTTCAGTATAAAATAATTTATTTTTCTCCTGTTTTGGTCTACCACTAGTATTATCAGTACCAAATTGATCTCATAATGCTGTAGGTAATACTTTACATGTTGCTTTCAGCTGCTGAATTCATAATATAAGCCCAATGTGTCCACAATGTCCCCAGGAATGTAGGCTGACTCAGAATAAGCTTTACCATTTAAGTGGAGCTCTGCTTTGCAAACCATCATGGAAAGCTATGAGCCTGGCAAAGGAAGTCACCCCGGCAGAGCTACAGGTAGTCCTCTCTACTTACAACCATAATCCAGCCCAACATTTCCACTGCCAAGCAAGACAGTTGTTAAGTGAGTTGTGCCCCCATTTTATACCCTTTTGCCAGTTGTTAAGCAAATTGCTGCAGTTGTTAAGTGAATCACGAGTTTGTTAAGTGAATCTGGCTTTCCCCATAGACTTTGCTTGTCGGAAGCCAGCTGGAAAGGTTACAAGTGGTGATCACATGACCCTGGAACTGTCACGTGCCTGAATTTTGATCATATGACCTTGAGGATGCTGCAATGGCCATAGGTGTGAAAACTGATCATAAATCACTTTTTTCAGTGCCTTGTAACTTCAAACAGTCACTAAACAAATGGTTATAAGTCGAGGACTACCTGTATATCATTCATCGGTTTTCCTTCATAGGATTTTCATTCAAGGAGAATTGAATAGGACAAGTAACTAACTTTTTAAGCAGGGTAGGAGATAACAAGAGTGCCAGGCATTTCCATAGCACCAATTACGGTTTGGTATTTATACATACAACACACTGTATGGTTATTGTAGGTGGGCTTCAATTAATTATTTTATTAAATGAAAACTGGCATCACATCAAGTTTTAAATCTAAAATATTTAGTCACATTTTAGTGACTGGTGCTAGTTATTAAAATTAGCTACTATAATAATAGATCAATGAAAGCTTTGTTTTGATCGTGCAGTTCATTCCTCACCTGTTTGAGAAGCAGGCTCTTCCCATTCCATAGTGGTTCATGAAAATTATTCATTGCCATAATTGATTCTTACTATACTTTTAGTAACAGCAGCAGCACTGATCCTAATGTATTTGACTGTTGCTTAGGTTTTTGATCATCTCATTCTGAAACGTTTTAAATGGAATTGAAGTCATTACATTCATCTCAAGATTCTACTTTTTGTAATGATGTGAATATGATTCCAGAACTACAGCTGAAAGAAATACTGTCTTTTTCTATTTAATGAATAACAAATTGCATTTCAAATCTTAGGCAGGCTGCTTTTTTTAAAAAAATGCATTCAGTATGTCCATAACTCGGTATAAAATGACTGCCTTGCTCATTGTATAAGGTCAGACAAGAGGCTCAGTTTCGGCAGAAGACTGAGGATTCTTTCATAAGCTTAACAATTTTCAATATGCAGAGCTGAATCCATTTGTAATAGTTTCTGATGAAATCTAAGTGAATTATTTGGAATATTTTCCTCCTGTGAAACTTAGTATGTACTATTCATTCAAGAAATTGTGTTTTATGCTTTCTGAAAGAATGTGTACAATGTATTCATATTATGTACCTGAAATACAGATTTGCTTTGTTTTTTTTTACACATAGCCAAAGCACTGTTTGCAAATACAATTAATGAAATATTTGCAACCGATACTAGCTGCTATGAGAAATCAATCTCAGCATTTTAAAAATACATATATTATTTTATCACTCTTATTTAAATAAGTAGAAATACATTTGATCACCATGATCTCAGAAAGTCAAATACGTCGATTGTTAAAATCTAGCTACAGTTAAGAGTTACTTTCAGACAAAGGTGAATTAGTATAATCCTTGCATTTATTTAGTAGCATTTAAGGAGAAAAAGCTGTGCTCTCTTCAGCAAAAGAAAACATCATTATTTCAAATTTTAAATACTTGGTCTAAGTCATTTTTAGTAGATTATTATTAATGGGATAATCCCATTAGTATCAACTATGGGATATTTAGTCATTCAACCCTTTGTAAATGCAGGAAATCCTGCAGGAGAGTATCTTCCATATGGGCTTCTGGTCTTAGTTCAAAGGCAGCCAGAATATTGCCGCCCCCTCAAGCTTTTTTGTTATGTTTATTATGTTTTCAAGATTTGTATTATCATTGTTTTGGGGTTTAATTAGGCATTTTGCACTTCTAAGTTACAATTTGCTTTGCAAATTTTCTCATGCAGAGCAGTGAATTATCATTAAACCATTATAAAATGGCTCTTTCATCTTCTTCCTACCATTTAGTCAACATTCATCTTCCCTAACTTAAGCCCATTAGATTAATCCTGTCTTCTGGAGCAGAAGCGAAGCAGCATTGGCTTGTTTTCTATATCAGACCGTCTGGTATTTGGAAAGTACCCATCCTATCTTTCTCATGTTTGTCTCATCTTTCTTAATTCTTATTCAGAAATATATACAGTACCAGACAAATCTGATTAGTCCCAAATAAGGGAAGTATTTATTCTTGTCGCTAAACATTATGGTTCTATTAATGTTCATAGCACTGTTTTGTAGCTTTTTCACATTTGTTATAATCTGGAAACCTCACGTACCACTGCTAAACCAGATGTTGTCTACCATACATTAGTGTTCTGAATTTGAGCACACCTGAAGGCAGACATTTGCACTGTGTTGTGCTGCAATTTTTATGATATTACTCAGCCTTCCATTACATCAATGGCACTTTGAATGTGTTACTGCTATGAGGTAACAGTTATTCATATGGATCACCTGGAAATAAGATTTCTCTGCATCTAAGAGATGGATCAATGGTTAAAGTATACTCCTCTCCTAATATGGCACCTCACTCGAAAGTTTCCTTGATTTAATGAAGAATTGATAAGAACTCAATGATTTTACAACTGTGAATTCATCTATGAATGTCACTGCCAGCAAACATACCCAATTAGGACATTTTGCCACAAAATATGAAGAACTTTATCAGATGCTTTGCTGAAATCAAGATACACTATTTCTTGTACTTTTTTCAATATCTATTCAGCCAGTAACCCAATCCAAAAGAAACAATTCTGGGTTTATTTTTGACATTCTATGTTCCTTTCTACATACGGTATTTTTAGACATATTTCTAACCTGTTTTCCTATCTTTTCTAGTTCTATCAGACTGACCATTCTTACAGCTTGGATTTTCTTTTTTTCCTGTTTAAAATCTGAGACATCTACCTCACTATATTTTTGTGGCATTCCTCCATTTTTCAAAATCTACTATTGAAAAGAGCTAACAAATAGAGAAAGAAATTTATCTTGCCTCCTATTCAGATGCTGAGATTGTTATTGAAGCGATCTGAATACATCTAGATCAGGGGCATCAAACTGGTGGCCCATGGGCCAGATGTGTCATGCCTAGGCCACACCCACCCCAGCTTCGCGAATGGGGAAAATGTCACTAAACGTCATGTGACAGCAATGTGATTCAGCAAGTTTGACACCCGTGATCTAGATAATTCAAATACTGTAGGTCTCTTGCAATAGCTACTGTACGTGAAATAGCTACTACATTGTGATATAGTCGGTGCAGAAAGTGTTGAATTTGACACAAGTTTAGAATTGATCATACACAGTAGCTATATATATATATTCACTGATTGGTTGCCTGAGGAAAATGTGCACATGCACAAAATTCTTTCTTAATCTGTCATAGGCCACAAATATCTAACTCACGTCTAGATAGGTAGTCAAATCAACATATTTTTATGAAAAATCATTCATTTAGATTGGCATGAAACATTTTTGTGCCAGCATTAGATATTGGCACACAGTGGAATAGATGTGATGGAAAGAAATAGGTGGTCAAGAAGGCTTATGCAGATAAAGTTATATTCCAGAACCCAAGATTGCTTTACTCAAAGAAACAAAAAGGCTGCTTGTGAGAATACCCAGAAGGAATATCATAGAATTTCATTGTAGACATATTCAGAAGCAAAAGCCTATCTAAATTAAGATTCAAACCTATCCAGTGCCTAATGACTGCTTTATTGTTCATGTAATGCCAGTTGAGATTTTGACCAGCATGCTAAACTCTTGCATATGATGGAAGGCAGGAATTAACTCTCTAGATTCCACCTAGTGGTCACTGTGCAAATGTTCTATGTTGGAACTGGTTGAATCATGGAATGCATTTAACTGGTGCATAAAATATGTACATTGGCATGAGTCTCATCTATATATGTGGCATCAGATACCTGTAATTCTCAAGCCAAGCCCACGCTGTGCTGGATATTACTTGCAAATGTCAGAATCTGAATTATGAGTCTTTCTGATACAATTTTATTATGAAAATGTCCATTATTAAAATGAAGATTTGTACTTTACTGCAATTCTATATAGTAAGCAGTAAGCTATGGATTTGTTTTACTCCCATTACTTATAAAAAGGCTATTTGAGTATAATTTGCAACCATTGCTTGCCCTCCCACTAAGCATTATGGCAGACATATTAATGCCTGATTGTTCGTTCCCCATTACTCAACTTTCCCTGTAGCTCCCAAATCTGTAGCCCTAATGCATCTCGAAGTCAGGAATTCGAGAAAGAATGCCATAGCTGGGAGGCAGTGACCATCGCCTACACAGAGGAACCATAAAATAAGGGCCCCATCTTAGGAACGTAGTATTGATAATTTCAGTGCAACAATTCATAGTCTGTAAGACACACTAGAAATAAGAGCCCTACTATCACATGATTATCTTTTCTAAAACATTTCTTTTCTCTGATAAAGAGAAAATAAGTAGGTGAAAGCAACTGTTGCAGTCCTTAACAGATTTCCTTTCTGTTAATAATGCAAGATTCTTCAAAGACTGTCTCTCAACAGTCAACAGAACTAGAAAATATGCTACATGCTTTATATCATAAGGGTCACACGAGAAGTTGTCTGAAGAGCTTAGGAGTTCACTATGAAGATCAAAGTTGATTTGGACTCCAAATTGAAGGAGACATAACAAATCTTCACAGCTCGAATCTTTCAGTATTAAAAAAAAGTAGCATACGTGGGTTATTCATTTTAATATGGTTTTCTATTAGTCTTTTATTTCCTGATGTTGGAATATTCTTCACTGAGGCTGAGGATTGTGGAGGGAAAATAGTCCTTCACTATGTAGTAGCATAATGTAATTGGCAACATCTACTTTTCACAGTTCTCTTTGAGTTATTATCAGATACACCCTGCTTCTGAGATACAAACCCTGTACTCTTCCGTGGAGACTGTTTTGGATTGCAGCACCATGACTTTTCTTGCTTTTTCTTTTAGAAAGTCAAGTTTAAATAGCAATAAGGACTTGGTTCTGATAAAGCCAAGATCAAATCTCTATTGGCTTTTCACTATAGGGTTCCATATTGGCTGTAGCAACACTGTGTGCAGTAAAAAGACTACTCACTTGAGTCTTTCTGATGAATCCAGTTAATAGCATTAGAGAGCCCCCAAACGCACACAAAAATAAAGAATAAAATATTCTAAATCCCAAATAGGCATCTTTGGAATCCATAGTGCAAAGTAGTTTTGCTGAGTTAGTTTCTTCTAGTATAGTTATAATTATTGTCTTCAAGTCTTTCCTAAGATAGTTGACCTACAAAACAAAAACATGAAAGCAGTAAAAAGAGGGGAAACAAATATGGCATAAAGTTATTCAGAATTAATTTGGCCTCACTTATCTACCGTAAGTGCCAGATTTATAAAGGAAAACATCAGTTCAAGGCAGAAATAGCAACAGTGTACATAGTCGTCACAATGGGTAGCTACATTACAAAGTCATGAGACCAAAGACAGTTAGTTGAGAATAATTATGTATAAAAACTCACTTTTTATCATAACTATTTTCATGTTATCTTAATACATTATCAAATGTGTCATCTTTGTAAGCTGCCCAGAGTCACTGAGAGTGAGTTGGGCGGCCATATAATTTTTAAATAAATAATAAAAATAGCTTGAAGACAACAAGGCAAGTTCAAGAGAAATTTTTTTGCTAAACAGTTGGCAAAGGTTTTTCCTGGAATCCCTATTGGGTTCATGAGGGTCCAAGAATTGCGACACTGCTTTGCAGCATGCCCAGTTCCCTTGCTCCATTAAATAAATGTCTCTAAGAAGAAAATAAAACTCAGCATCTAGGGCTTTGAAAATTCAAATGCTGCTTTTTCATTAACACACCCACACACCCACCACAATATCCAAACAGCTTCTATCTTGACCTTGTTCAAACAAGCCTTGAAAACTGGATCCTTTCCTCAGGCCTTGAGATAGGGAATGTGTTGGGCCTCTTCTGAAAATATGTGGATTACAATTTTATTGCTGCTGCTGGATGCCTATTGTTCTTCCGTATTATTTTAACTGTTTTTTTAATATAATGTGACACCCAGAATAATTAGGAATTTAGATAGAATTTTTTATTGGCCAAGTGTGATTGGACACACAAGGAATTTGTCTTGGTGCATATGCTCTCAGTGTACATAAAAGAAAAGATACGTTTGTCAAGAATCATAAGGTACCAGAGTGAGTCAAAAAGTAATGCCATTTTCAGGTGAGGTTTTTGATAAAAATACCTGAAATTTTTCCCAGTTATAAATGATTATATTATTTACATTCTGAAATATTTTATTTCTTACCTTTCAGGTTTTTAGACTCGCAAGGAAAATTCAAAATGGCTGCCCCCTTAGAATTACGTCAAAAACAAAGAACAGTGATTGAATTCCTTGTTGCTGAGGGGGAAACCCCTGTGAACATTCACAGACGATTACAAAATGTGTTTGAGGACAATATTTTAGATTTAGCACCTTCAGACTATCATCTCTTCGGCCCCATGAAAGAGGGTTTGAGAAGCAAACATTATTCCAGTGACGAGGAAGTGAAAACTGCAGTGAAGAAATGGCTCAAAGAACAGTCAAAAATTTTTTACAAGACAGGGATACATGCTCTCATTCGAAGGTGGAACATTGCTATTGAGAAAAACGGTGACTATGTTGAGAAGTAGGGATGTGATCCACACAGGACCAGCTTCATTTTGATGTATGCTACATGTTCCTGTGTTGGTAATTATACCTGTCCTAAAGAAAATGGAATTACTTTTTGACTCACCCTTGTACAACACTTAAGGATAGTCCGGGTACAAATAAGCAATCAAATCATATTAGGAACCAGTCAATATAAATTTTAAGGATACAAGCAACAAAGTTACAATCATACAGTCATTAGTAGGAGGAGATGGATGTTGGGAAAATGAGAAGATTAATAGTAGTGCAGACTTAGTAAATAGTTTGACAGTGTTGAGGGAATTATTTGTTTAGCAGAGTGATGGCGTTCAGGAAAAAACTGTTCTTGTGTCTAGTTGTTCTGGTGTGCAGTGCTCTATAGCGTCATTTTGAGGGTAGGAGTTGAAGCGGTTTGTGTCCAGGATGTGAGGTGTCTGTAAATATTTTCACAGCCCTCTTTTTGACTTGTGCAGTATACAGGTCCTCAATGGAAGGCACGTTGGTAGCAATTGTTTTTTCTGCAGTTCAGATTATCCACTGAAGTCTGTGTCTGTCTTGTTGGGTTGCAGAACCAAACCAGACAGTTATAGAGGTGCAGATGACAGACTCAATAATTCCTCTGTAGAACTGTATCAGCAGCTCCTTGGGCAGTTTGAGCTTTCTGAGTTGGCGCAGAAAGAGCATTCTTTGTTCTTCTTTTTTTATGACGTTTTTGATGTTAGTGACCATTTTATGTCTTGAGATATGATAGAATCTAGAAATTTGAAGGTCTCTACTCTTGATACTGTGTTGTCTAGTATTGTAAGGGGTGGAAGTATGGGCGGGTTTCTCCTAAAGTCTACCACCATTTCTACGGTTTTGAGTGTATTCAGTTCCAGATTGTTCCGGTCGCACCACAACGTTAGTTGTTCAACCTCCCGTCTGTATGCGGATTCATCATTGTCTCTAATGAGACCGATCACTGTTGTGTCATTTGCGAACTTCAGTAGTTTAACAGATGGATCGTTAGAGATGCAGTCATTGGTATAGAGAGAGAAGAGAGCACTCAGCCTTGGGGGGGGGGCTGTGCTAATTGTACAGGTATCTGATGTGATTCTGCTTAGCATCACCTGCTACTTCCTGTTTGTTAGGAAACTTATGATCCACTTACAAGTGTGTTTAGGTACTGCTAGCTGGTTCAGCTTAGTTAGAAGAGTGTCTGGAATGATGGTTTTGAATGCTGAACTAAAGTCTAGAAAGAGGACCCTTGCATAGGTCTTTGGAGATTCAAGATGTTGTAGGACAGTGATGGCGAACCTATGGCACGCGTGCCACAGGTGGCACGCGGAGCCATATCTGCCGGCACGCGAGCCGTTGCCCTAGCTCAGCTCCAACATGCATGTGCACTCCGGCCATCTGATTTTCGGCTCGCACAGAGCCTCTGGGAGGGTGTTTTCGGCTTCCAGAGGGCCTCCAGCGGGTGGGGGAGGGCGTATTCACCCTCCCCAAGCTCCAGGGAAGTCTCTGGAGTCTGGGGAGGATGGAAAACGGGCCTACTAGGCCCACCAGAAGTTGGAAAACGGGCTGTTTCTGGCCTCCAGAGGGCCTCCAGGGTGGTGGGGGAGGCCATTTTCACCCTCCCCAGGGATTGAATTATGGTTGTGGGCACTCGCGCATGCACGATAGTGCTCGAGCACGCGCTTTTGGCACCCGAGGAAAAAAAGGTTCGCCATCACTGTTGTAGGATGTAGTGCAGAGCCATATTAACAGTATCATCTGTTGATCTGTTTGCTCGGTATGCAAATTGCAGGGGGTCTAACAGTGGATCCGTGAAGGTTTTCAAATGGGACAGCACTAGCCTTTCAAAGGTTTTCATAACTACAGATGTTAGAGCAACTGGTCTGTAGTCATTCAGTTCCTTGATGGCCATACAAAAGCAATACAGAAATAAATGGCTAAAATAGCCATTGCTTTGCAAACGTTCTGATCTCCTTCTCTGTAGGGGCCCCTGCTCTCTGGAACCAACTCCCCCCAGAGATACGAATCGCCCCCACCTTGCTGGCCTTCCGGAAAGCCGTGAAGGCATGGCTCTTCCTGCAGGCAGGGTTTTGAGACGATTTGCATCTGGATCTCCCCCATGTATGTATGTTTTCGGATGTTTTTTAAATGTATTTTAATTATTAAATTATATTGTTTAGCTGTTCTTCAAATGGTGTACACCGCCCAGGGAGTAGGGCGGCATATAAGAGCACTAACTAACTAACTAACTAACTAACTAACTAACTAACTAACTAACTAACTAACTAAATAAATAAATAAATAAATAAATAAATAAATAAATAAATCTTACCTCTCAAGTACCTTCGATAGACATTTTGTACATACTAAATAATTTTATTTTATTCATACTTGCCTATCTTGTTTATCAGATTGTGTATTATATTTATAATATGCTTTCCCTAAGAGGCATATATAACACTGCTTCCGCCATTTTCCCCACAACTCCAAATCCTTGTGATATGGATTGCACTGACAGTGTGTCATCTACTGAGCTTCCATGGTTAGGGTTGGACGTGAAGTAGAGTTTTTCTGGTCCTATTTCAACACCAATAAAGGAGAATATTTGTAGCTCAGGGTTGAAATGAGGGGTCCTTGGTGCTCTCTGATCCTGGTTGTTTTCTTGCAGACATTTCATTACCCAAACTAGGTAACATCATCAGTACTAATAAGGAGTGGGGTTTGCTCTAGCCACTAGAATATAAGTTGAGAGCAAACCCTACTTCTTACTGGTATCCTTACTAATGATGCCACCTAGTTTGGATAATGAAATGTCTGCAAGAAAACAACCAAGCTCATGGAGCACCAAGTACCTCTCATTTCAACACTTTAATTAACACACCACTCTGGCTTTCAACTTTCCGTCATGAATTTCAGGGACCAACTATAGTTAGTTATAGGTTTTTTTAAAAAAATCTTCTGACTTGTTATTGGAAATGTCTCTTCTTATAGAAGGTTTAGTGAGAAAACAGCATTCTCCAGGATAAGGTAGTCCATTTGTGGCTCCAGCTACATAGGCCTTAAACGTCTTCTTTTTTGTATTGTAGGAATTCTCTCTAATTGGACCTCTGATTATTGTTCTCGTGATCAATGAAAACTAGCAGCTTAGACACCTAACATGAAAAACATGAAAATTCTAAGCTATAAAAAGGATAAACAAAGAAAAATACGAAGAAAGCCTCAGGCTTTCCCCAGAAAAATGAAGATTTCCATCCAGTGTCATCTATGGGCTTTCATTTATATGTCCAGAGACCCTTAACATACTTGTGTAGATATGTTTAGGTATGTGTTATGAACAAAGATAGCAATGAAAATAGCAATGAACGAAGATTGTAATAAATCATGCAATTTGCATTTGCCCAAAGATCTTTTAATTCCTATGGTAGCCTTTTATTACTAGCCAGGTTTGTCATTATTTATGGGTGAGAGAGAAGATAACCTTTTCAGCAGGCTATCCATCTTTTCTACACCAATAAGAAATTTCAACTTGGATTAAAAGTGTAAGTACCTTAGGTTTTTCCATCTCTCTTTTTCTGTTTGGTTTTCCGGACTTTCACTTTCATAGGAGGCCAAATACAAACCTAAAAAAAATGAGATTGGGAGAGAAAGAACACAAATCCATTACTAACTTACTATTAACAGCTAAAAGGTTAACAGTCTCACAAAACAAAACTGGATGCTTTTTAAAAGTAAAGAAACAATCTGCACAGCCAGGCCAACTTTCTTGTTCACAAATTCTTCTGAATTCTGTTAACATATTCTGTTCTGAAGATATTGTTAATGTAGCTTTACAATAAAACAGAATTAATTTATCTGGTCATATTTCCTCTCTGGTTTGCCTGATAAGGCTGACATCAATCTTGCAAATTTGAAAGTAAAATTTTCCCGGAGTCACCTTTACAGTCCAAGAACTGCTGAGTGTCTCATTCCAATCACTATACAGCTGAGGTCTATGCAGTCTCTTATCTGGCTGTTCCCAAGGCAGCATTGCCCCTGTCTCCCAAGGTCTTTTCCACATACTCTTACAACAATTGCTACATACATACATATATAATTTTTATTATTGAGATTTTCAACAGAATTTAAAAAGTACCAATTTTAAGTTGAAAATAAGAATAAACAAAAACGAACAGGTAAAGAAGAAATAAAAAAAGAGAAATAAAAAAAGAAAAGGTTTTAAAGAAGTGGCTTCCAATCTTAATACTGGCTATAAATGCACTGAGATTTTACCCTCTCCCTCTAAGGTTGCATCATAATTTCCTTTTTTCCATACTCTACCCAGCAGTGGGTTGCTCCTGGTTCGGCCCAGTTCTAAGAACCGGTAGCACCGGTGGTGGGTGGTGGTGGCTTCGCCCACCCACCTGGAACGCTTCTGTGCATGTGCGGAAGTGTTGCGCGTGAGCGCGAGCGTAAACCGGTAGTAAAGGGTTTTAGAACCCACTACTGACTCTACCCTTTGTAATCATCAAATCCAATAACAGCTTAGTTACTATGCAGAAACAACTGCATTGGTGTCTTCCCTTACATTAAAACAGAACTAGTAAACTTATTGTTTCACAGCCTTTCACATCTTGGATCCTGTATTTGAGCTCCTTTTCAAGCTGCCATGCTGATACAGTGAGGTACCATATGGGAGCCAAGCAAGTCAGACATCAACACTTCCTAGTGCATAAAAGACTTCTGCTGTTGCAGTGATGTTTCCTGACAGAACATTGGAAATTCCTCATTTTCCAGAAAAGCCAAACAAGTCAGACATCAACACTTCCTAGTGCATAAAAACACTTCTGCTGTTGCAGTGATGTTTCCTGACAGAACATTGGAAATTCCTCATTTTCCAGAAAAGCCAGCATTAGCTCCGGAATATATATACATCACGCCCACCAAGCCACATTCACAGAACCGGTAGTATATAGTAGTTTGTAGAACTGGCAAATACCACCTCTGGCTGGCCCCAGAATGGGGTGGGAGTGGAGATTTTGCAATATCCTTCCCCTGGAGTGGGGTAGGAATTGAGATTTTGCAGTATCCTTCTCCTGCCACGCCCACCAAGCCACACCATGCCCACCAAGCCACGCCCACAGAACTGGTAGTAAAAAAATTTGAATTTCACCACTGGCTCAAACCTTTGGAAAACTGTTGTCCTGCAGTTTTCTCCTGAGAAGCAGCCATTTGAAGCATATATGATGATTAAGATTCCTTCCATTATCTTGAGAGTTCCTGGGAACCTGTCTACTCACCAGTTCCTTAGTGTTTGCCACAGTTATCGGGGATGTCTGCGTCTTCTGTATTTTGATTAATTGACAGATTATCTGTCCTCAAGGAAGGATATTGCAAAATCTCCATTCCCACCCCATTCTGGGGCCAGCCAGAGGTGGTATTTGCCATTTCTCCGAACTACTCAAAATTTCCGCTACCGGTTCTCCAGAACCTGTCAGAACCTGCTGGATTTCACCCCTGACATACATACATACATACATACATACATACATACATACATACATACATACATACATACATACATAACAGAGAGAGAGAGAGAGAGAGAGAGAGAGAGAGAGAGAGAGAGACAGAGACAGAGACAGAGACAGAGACAGAGACAGAGACAGAGACAGAGACAGAGACAGACAGAGACAGACAGAGACAGACAGAGACAGACACAGAGAGAGAGAGAGACAGAGACAGAGAGAGACAGAGAGAGAGAGAACTGACAGCAGAAACAGATCTAGTCGTCCATCAAGTTGGACCTTTGAGTTTTTTCCTATTATTTTATTTTTTAAATTTCTCCCAGAGGATGGACATGTGTTTATCCCAAATGTGGGGGAGAGGTTAATTTACATGCCCATCTGGAATCTGCACAGGGTCATATTGTTCAAGGATGTAATACATAGGTACTTGTAATTGCAGCTAAAAATTAATTGGCGTTTGGGGCATCCACATCTTAAAATGATAATAATTGGCTTCATACATCAAATAAAAATGAAGCTGTATCTGGACCCACTACATAACTACATTTATGAGCCATATTCAAGCACCGAAAATTACACGATGACAGCATAAGAAAGATACATTTATAGGTTCCACTTCTACTGTGCTCCTACTATCCAATTTCCTTCTTCTCCGTGTGCTGGAAGGCCAATATAAAGCTTGTTGTACTTTGGTCTTTATACTGGAGGTAGCATTCTAAAGCATGAGAGAGCCATCACAGGAGCCATTTGATGCTCAGATGACAGGGATTTGACTAAGAAACTGGGACTTACTAGGGTGTTTCCATTTTTGCCTAATGCAGTTCTATTCACACGAGATTTACAAGCCTCCTAGAAATGAATCTGCTATCAGTGCACTTTCAACCTGCTTTTCTATGCAGAAGTCACAATACTTGGGAAAACAACACGGAAGTGGGAAGCCCATAGATGCCATGT
The DNA here is from genome assembly GCA_023053685.1 of Diadophis punctatus similis. Classification (NCBI taxonomy): domain Eukaryota; kingdom Metazoa; phylum Chordata; class Lepidosauria; order Squamata; family Dipsadidae; genus Diadophis; species Diadophis punctatus. The sequence continues at coordinate 174,515,454 of JALIGW010000002.1, forward strand.
AAGCCTTTCTGCCCATTCTTTGTTCCTAAAACCGCCCCAAAATACCTGAAGTTCCATGCCTGTTCCATTGCATCAGACACAAAACTCATTGCCTAAGATGAGTGACCCATCTGCTGAAGTGCCCTTTGTCACTCCAGAATGCAAGAGCCTTCAGAATGATCTGAATCTTTCTCCTTTTATGGGGCCAATTGTAATTGTTTCATTTGTTCATTTAAAGTTCTGACACTTTCTTATGGGTCTCAAAAATGATTTTTTTCCTTGCTGTATTCTGAACGTTATCTATAACCAATAATGTCCCAAATGTTTCATACAATTTTTGTGAATTAGTTTTAAGGACTTTTATTTAAAAGTGCAAAGGTCAGAAACATACCAAAAGTCTATAAAGCCTGCAGGCAGAGTTAATTCATCCAGCCTCATCTCTGACATGAGGATAATTGGATATGACTGAATTAATTTATTATGAAAGGACACAGGGTAACATGATCTATCAAGAGGATAGGAAGAAAAACCAGACAAAAGCTCCGTAACAAATGGGCATGATTAACTGCATCCAAAATAACTTTAGTTTTTTTTTTCCAAGCGTAGCACAAAAGGTAAATCTTCCTTTGCTGGTTGTTGGCCTCTACTCTCTATGCCTGAAGCCATCACAAACATGATTTGCAAAAGAATAGATTTGTTTGGATGTTGTGCAACACTAGCACAGCAAGGCCTTCAGGTCTATTGCTCTGTGGAATGATTGACTATAAAAAGATGTCCTCCATAATCATCCTAATTGCTACCAATTGCAGACAATGTGGATTTGTACAAGAGCACATTCCAAAAACACATATTTTCAGTCAATCATATAGAATAATGTCAGTAGCAGATCCCTATTCATTCATGAAATCGGGGTGTTCTTACCATCTTCGGTAAAGATAGGGGCAGTATGTAAATAGTGGATTATATTATCATCACATTCGAATGGACATTCAACTTGTTTCCATGTTATGAATTCTCCTACTTGTTTAGCCAGTTCCAAGAATTTCTGTATCAATTTTAAAAAGAAATGTTTAGGTCAAAGAAAATAATATTCCAGTAAAATTAGGACTGCGGCTCCAGAATAATCTGATAACATGTCTGCAAAAAATGAAAGTACGTGATCCCCATGAAGCTTTTCTATATTTCTGTAATGTGGAATGGAATACATTAATTTGCAGTTCTGATAAAATAACTCTGATCTGGAATTCAACAGCTTATGTTCTTTACATAAATTTGCTGCAAGACTATTTTGGCAGCCTTCTAAAATGAGGCATCTCACTAATTAAGATTAAGTACTTATACAATATATGAATATAGCTAAGTATTGACATAATTATAATAATACATCATTAATTCCAAATCAGAATCCTTCTTTAACTTCTTTACTATTACCTCTCTTACTTGACAGTAATGGCTAAATTCTTAGTAAAGACTAAGTAAACATACAATAAAATATCAGAGTTATAAACATATTGATGAAAATTCATTCATCAATATAAAAGACATAAACAGTAACAAAAACTGAAATTCACCACAAATAATCCTATTTGAATAATTGTTTATCAGACATAATTAGATTAATTAGTCTTAAATAGTCATTGGTATTAATACATAATCATAAATCAAAGAATAATATATTCATCTGACATTTTTAACCTGATTAGGCTTATTGTTTTAACACAATCCTTGGAATTTAGAGTAGTTTTTGTTATATATTGGGGCTTTGCTGTTTACCCCAAGGTCCGCTATTCAAGCGGGGAAAAAGGAGACCGCTGATTGGTTGAACCATCTGACAGCTCTGTATAAAAGGGAGAGCTGTCAGCCTGGTTCTTTTGCTGGATCTTACTGTCTTACAATAAAGAGCTGTTGTTACCAAGCCTGTCTCTAGCCTCTTCAGTACCAGGACTCAACAGTTTTGGTAGTGAATACTGATACAAAGTTTTATTCCAAGGGAGCTTCATTCAGTTTGAATTTGTAAAATATTATTTAAAAATTAAATACTGATATTGCATATGTATAACATATGCAGGAGCATAAACTGTCAATTATGTGTATTATTCTCAAGTGGCCTCTGCAAACAAAATTGTCCCTTTAGACTTAGGTCTCTGCCCCTGGGTGTTTTTTTTTTGAGGGGGGGGAGATGTTTCCCAGTTCTGCATTAGCTGCCCCAGCAGCTAATTTCCATCCCAACTGCTCTGCAGGGTAGCTACTGCTGCTTCCCAGGTTATAATCCTCCCCAAAATACCTCATTTTCTTAAGCGATAAGATGGAAGAAACAATTTGCTGTGATTCCCCTTCCCTGCAAAATTCTACTGGAAGAAAGCAGGTCCTGTTTGATACCCAGAGCAGGACAGGGTGATAACAGCAAAACAGTTGCGGAGAAGAAGGGAAGCTAAAGAATCCTATAAGGAGCAAAATATATTTTGTAGGCAATGTAAATATCCATGTTTCTGCCTCTGACTACATCCTTTTCTATCACCTGAAGAGGTCCCCTTGATCTTCAGGGGATGTTTTTTAAAGGTGGGAAAAGGGGCTGAGAAAATTCTGTTGTGTAGCTAACTGTTGTGCAGGCCTTGTACTGTACATATGCAATGCATTTGTGCTTTGAAAAAAAAATCTTTAAATAAGATTGCAAAGATCTCTTTTTATATAGCAACTGCCTTTGTTTCTTTACCATGAAACAAAAGCACCATGGCTCAGAAAACATTTGCTGCGATAAATAATACTTGCTGTGCTTACTTCAAAGTTGACATGCCCATTTGGAAGGCGGTTTGCACATCCCTCATTCAAAAAATAAATATCTTTGATCAGTAGGCTGAAGAAGGGGATCACAATCTGTGAAGAGAATGGCATAACAATTGTCTCTGGCTGTTCTATTATTGATGCACAAAAAACAACTCACTCACACAAAATAGAGAGATTAACTTTTCAATTCTAATGAACAAACAGTAATGTGAGCTAGGCCTAGTGGTTCCATGAAATCACTGCAGGGCTGAACTAATCTTCCCTGCACACACAAAGACAAAGGACACAAACATAGGTACAATAATTCCACAGAGACTAAATACATTGCAGGTGTTTGACTGATTAGGTATTATTGTTTAATAGGATAATATTTATAGGTAAATAAGATTATTTTATGCAAAGGAAAAGTTTAATGTGAATTTAGTAAATATCAACAATCTACAGAGAGATCTACAAAGGCAAGTAAACATTTACAATTAATCCCCTTTAGCAAACATATGGAATATATATTTGTGACAAAAGTGTGTGATGCACGCAGTACAAATTCCAATCATATGAATAAAACATGTTCACTTATATTGCAACACTGGCACCCATGGATATAAAATGCTTTATATACAAAGCTTGATTTTGTCATGGATCAACACCAATGAAATCAAGTGAAACAACATGGGTTTACTTTAGCTATATTATTCTTCACATGTATCGTTTCATTTTGAATTTGGAACTTTTCTAACTATAACTAACTCTGCATAATTTGGAGTGGATAGGCTCATGTAGAAACCAGTGCAAAGGAACACAAAGATGCAGCCCAACACCCAAAGCATTTTGAATATTAGATTATTCATTATAGAAAAAGCCATTTCCCCAGATTAGCTTAAAGAGGTACAATTGACATTCCTTCCTTCCTTCCTTCTTTCCCTTTTCTTCCTTTCCTTTCCCTCCTTCCTTCCTTCCTCCCATCCATCCATCCATCCATCCATCTTAGATTCATGTCCGTTTATTTTTGCAACTTAAGGCAGTGTATATAATATTCCCTCCTATTTTCCCAACAATAGCTCTGTGAGGTGGGTTGGTTCAAGAGAGAGTAAGTGTCTGAAAGTCACCATTTGGTTTCTGTGCCTTTAGGAAGGCTAGCACTCACAGTCCCTCGGTTTCTAATCTAGAGCCTTAGAAAATACAATTTCATGTACTGTATGTGTGGTTATGTGTCTATACACAACACACACACAGAGTAGCAATATTTATCATCTTAATCTGATGAAGTATGCTGAAGATAAGGAAAGGAAAAAGAGGGAGGGGGAGGGAGAGAGGCGATCTTAGATTTGATGAATATGAAATTCTGAGATCAGAAACCATTGCTGGGGCAAATGATTTTCCTATCTATGCTAGGGAAGAGGGAGAAATCATTCACATTGTTCTGCAATGAAATCAGCTATGCTTGAAACTGAGAAACTGAAGATATGATGTTCTTCTCCCAAGTTTGCTTTATCAGCAGTGTCAGTGACTGGTGATAAAAACTGGACTGCTGTCAATCAAATCTCCAGAGCCCATAGATATCAATAAACAAGTCACTCATTTGGATACATCTTCAAATTATTTGTGATTCTTTCTCTACTCTGTATCTGAAAGAGAAAACAAGCAATTTGCTTTCTTTGGGATGAACATAATAAATAGATCACGCAGTTTCTCTTCCCATTATACTCTGCTAGTAAAAGTTTGGCCTTAAATACTGTAAGAGAGAAAATGAAATACATTATCACAAACTGCAGAGCAATAACAGGACACAAGTGTCCGTTCTATAGCTATACACTTGCTAATTACTGCATGGGTAACAATTAGCTGCAACAAAGTCCTATATAAAACTTAAACAGCAGCCCCTGAAAAAGCTACAGTATAAGAGAATTCCACTGACAATCTTTTGGACTCTTTTACAGATCATGCTGTTTGTGTGGCCTCTGTGCTTAGTGGTCAATGCAAATATTATCCTGAAGCGAAGTTCACAGAGCATCTAATGGAAATTTCACACCACAGAAGGCTGACTCAGCTCCCTAAAATATTGGGAGATAAATAGATTTCAAAGTTGACTCTGATGGGGCAAAACTGTGGTGGAAATGCATAACGAAATATTGTGGAAGTTGGCATTCCTGTTTTTCTGTCTTAACATCAGAGAAGCAGATGTGAAAATTTGCTGGTGCGCCATTTCTATCCATCTGTGTTAAAGAGGTTTTTAGAGAACAGGAAGAAAGTTCAGTGGAACTTCCGGTCACGACTTCAGTCAGCATCCGATTTGGTCATGACCGGAAGCAAGACTAACTGCGCATTCGTGCACAAAAAAAAAAAATGGCGCAGAAGAGGAAATTGCCACGGCAGGGAAAATCGCCGTGGCTGTGTTTGATCACTACCTGAGGATGTGTTTGTGACAACATTTAGCAGATTTTTTTGGTCGGCACCCGATTTGATCGTGGTCAGAAGCATTCGTGACCCGCAGTTCCACTGTCTGTAGGAAGCACAAAAGGCTAAACCCTACAATGACTGTATTATAAACTGATGTTGGATCCTTTATTTATCAAAAGTTACATTAATGTATATCTGTCACCTCCCAATAAGACGTCAAACAACTCTGCATGGATTCATTAAGTTTCTGAACTCAGTTCAGATTGTTGATCTTAACCTTCAGAGCTACACGGCTCAAGACCAAAACATCTACTGGATTGCTGTTTCCTGCATGATCCATCCATCCATCACGACCTTTTTGTGACTCTAAAATCATGTGAAATAGGATAGATTTTTTTCCCAGCAGCAGGAAATAATAGATTTCTTGTTTTATAAAACTCTTGAGAAATAAAAGAGGCATAATGTTCCCTTCTCATTGCATCTTATTTTGGTGGTTTCCTTTCCTTTCACTTTCCCTCTTTTTGTCTGTTGATTGATGACTTCAGAGGACTGAAATAATGCTTGAGATTATATTGTCACTGACTGAAAGTATAAATCTATATGATTTTCTCAAACATCACATTACACTTTCAATGAAGTCTCTTGTATCAGTGTGCCCAGGGTAACAGGATCATCCCACACAAGCAGCTCTAGCTATTTACCCTTAATTAGTTTCTCTGCAAAATGTTGCCATTTCTCTCAGTTTTTAATATGCTAATTCAACCATGTTTAATTGACAGCAGTTTGGATTTTATTTCTGTCACACTGAGTTCATCTCTCTCCAGGCTGCCCTTTATTGCTTCTTTTTTCCATACGCTGGTTCTATAAATTCCTACTGCTTTTTAACCGTCTCATATCAAATGTATGTTGATATAAATGGTAGAGGTAACAAAATTAAATAATTTCAGATAAAACTGTAAAGGGACGGATGCCAACCTCCAAAAAGCATTGATGGCCAAGATTCTATGTCATCATTTTGGCTTTCCTGTTTAGCTTCCTTTATGCTCAGTGCCCCAGATTAAATTCACCAGGCAGTTGCCTCTTGATAATGCTCCTTTAGAATGCAATGGATGTGAATGGCACATGCTTGAATGTGTTAAAGATTTGCAAGGCAAATAAGATTGTCAATTAAAGTGTTAAGATATTCATCTCTTTCATTTGCCTAAAATAATTCACTTCATGATATTATATATGCCTAAATTCAAATAGCAGTTTGTCTCTTACACTCTCTTTATCTTTGTCCGTACAGATCTTGCTTCCGGCAGTTCACAACAACAAGCTTCTAGGCTGACAATTTTTAACAGCTTTTTTTAAAAAAATAGTCACTGCTTAACTTAAGAAATGTAGAAAAATATTATGTTTTCTTTATTCAAGTGATAAACCAACCAACCAACAACAACTCTAAAAGCCCTATTTTATACGTACCTTTCAAAAGACAAGAATAGAATTTGGTTATAGGATCAGCAATGAATAATATTGCCCTTAAATAAGCAATCATAAGATTTTATTACATTTTTCTCAGCATGAATAAAGATATTGTCTACTGCATCCTTCAAAGAGGTAATAACATTTTAGAAAGGGGTAAAACATCTGCTCCCAGATGTTATTAGATTCCAGATTTCATCTTCCCTATGCAGCATGTTAAATGATGAGGGATGTTGGAAGCTATACACCTGGTTCACCCACAGTAATCACATAATTTAATTCATTTTTACTTTGAATGATATGTGAACCTACCTATTATGGTTTAACGGTATCTACTTAGCAAATCTTTTTAAATAAATCACCACATAAAGTTATACGTGAACACAGTTTTCTTGGCAAGATATTATTTATTTTTATCTTATCCTTATTATTTTTATAAATAATTCAAGGCGGCAAACATACCTGATACTCCTTCTTCCTCCTATTTGTCTTACAACAGCAACCCTGTGAGGCGAGTTGGGCTAAAAGAGAGTGAGTGGCCCAAAGTCACCCAGCTGGCTTTCATAGTTAAGGCAGAGTCTCCTGGTTTCTAGCCTGGTGCCGTAACCACTAGCCCAAACTGGCAAGTTTTGGATAATCACAAAGGAACAAGCAGCACTGTTTTTAGTTTTGTGACAATCTTGTAATTCTGCATTCTCCCCACAGCTTTTCTTTATGGGAGGAGAAATACTGTTTTACACACTCAATGTCTCTAAAGAAAACACAGCCAGTTTGGTGTAATGTTAAGGTGCCAGGCTAGAAACTGGGAGATCGTGAATTCAAATCCTATATTAAGCACAAAGCTAGCTGGGTGACTTTGGGCCAGTCATTCTCTGTCAGCCCTAGGAAGCAGGCAATGGCAAAGCACTCCCAAAACTTTGCCAAGAGAACTGCAGAAATTTATCCAGGTGGCTGTCAGGGCTCAACATTGATTTGAAAGCACACTCATGTGTACACACGCACACACACGCACACACATGCACACACCAAAGATACAATTTATTTCAGCTGCCTTAATTGTCCCTAAGCTATCCCGAGTATAGCAATTGTTCATGTGAAACTGCCTGTTCTCCGTACTGATCAATCTAGATAGCCTGTACCAGTGTCTTTCTGAAACCTTTCAATCACTGCTATCTATGTTTTATGTTTTCTGACAGCAAAATACACTTAACACACTTTCCAAAAGGTGCTTTTTCCAAAAGGCAATTGGATTTTCCTGGCTTTTTTCCTTTGAAAACATTTTGCTTCTCATCCAAGAAGCTTCTTCGGTTCAAATAAGAAGTGAAATGTCTTCGAAGTGGGGGGAAAGGAACCACCCAAGAAAGTCCATTTGCCTTTTGGAGAAAAGCACCTTTGGGACAACCATGACCTGGATGACTGAGAATCTCCATAGACATTTAACAGACATTCGTTTTCTCTGTTATATAAATATACAGCAGCGTAAAGGAGATGCGCTAACGTGGAGAATATACAGTGTATTACAAAGAATCTTTTAAATAAAGAATATTTGTAGCTCAGGATTGAAATGAGGGGTGCCGCTAGAATAATTAGAATAATATACAGGAAAGACCAATGATGTGTCTTCAGCAAGCGGAGAGAATGAACTAAAACAGAGTGCTAACTGACTTCCAGTAAGAAGGCAAAGGTAGAAAGGATGCCAGTGAGTATGAGCATGAGCACTGCACCAGACTTTTTTTGCTCTTGCTGTTTTCATCACTTTTCTAATAGAGTTCTAAATAATAAGTGCAAAAATCCACTTGGCAGCAGGAGGGGAAAGAACAGCCCAACCTGGAGGCAGACCTAACTACACGACCCTGGTGTCAATTTTATCATGGTTCTGTATGCAGTGCGTGAAAAGGGCTTGTGAAATCACCGAAGACTTAGAGAAGAAAGGAATTCATGAGTGTGTGGTACTCTAACTCCCACTCTTGATAAAATCCCACTTCAGGTAGTCCTAGACTTACAAGAGTTTGTTTAGTGACCGTTCAAAGTTTCAAAGGCACTTTAAAAAGTGACTTATGACCACTTTCACACGTATGACCATTGCAGCATTCCCATGGTCACATGATCAAAATTCAGATGCTTGGCAACTGGTTCGTATTTATGACGGCTGCAGTGCCCTAGGGTCACGTGATCAGCTTTTGCGACCTTCTCACAGGCCAAATCAATGGGAAATCCAGATTCACTTAGCAACCATGTTTCTGACTTAACAAATGCAGCGGTTCACTGTAACAGCGGTGGCAAGGAAAGTCGTAAAATGGGGCAAACTCCCTTAACAAATGTTTCACTCAGCAAAATAAATTTGGGGCCCAATTGTGGTCGTAACTCAAGGACTACCTGTATTATGTGGTAGTTAGAATGCAAGGCTAAAATTGGATGTATCCAAAGAGAAGCCCATGTTTTATCACAAGCAGCTGTCTTTCAGCCTCACTCACTTCGCAAGGCGAGGGTGAATTCCTGGAGGCGGCATGTAAAATGTTTATAGTTATAATAAGAATGGTACCTTTTCCCTGTTGCTGTGTGCTGTTAGGGACCGATGAGCAGCTCCCCTTAAGGCAGTCCTGTAGTTGTAAAAATTGCCAGTAGGATCCATCTGGTGCTGAAATAAGACGGAGTGGTGGGGTGTGAAGAGAGAAGGGTCATGTGTAAGTTCTCAAGTCAGATAAAAGCTGGTATTATCTTTCCATCACAGAGTTTATAACTTGATAAAAAGACTAGATGACACAGGTGAATTGAGAAGATGACTTGATTTTTTCCTCCTGCAGGTCAATCACTTTCTGTTATCTCCTTTTATTCTCTCTCTTTAAGTTTTTATGGAATAAATTCCTAGAGATGCATGTAGTAGGCTTCCTAATGCTAATTTTTTGGTGTGTGTGTGTGGTGGGGGGGCTTGTTTCTACTTTATTTTGTGGTTGTATCTGGATTGAAATGAATTTACTCTTCTGTGAGAACTTTTCCATTCTGGGATTTCTGGGTCAAGATTATGACAGGGTATGAGAATTCCATTTAATCACGTGACCCTTGATTATGAACATCCATGTCTCAATAAATGTACAACTCTCAACATATTACCTCAAGAATAAAAAACTTGGCTGTTTTCACTTTTGACCAGGTCTTCTTTAGCCTAGATACTGGACTCATGTTCATTCCAGCTGTAGGGAAAGAAGATGATCAATGGAGGAGAACATTAAGAAACAGAATAATTGCTGGATAACCTTAAAGCGATACAGAAGTGACATTGGGACACTTACAGATGATTGCCATCAGTGAGTTAAAGTTCCCTATGTTAAAGCACTCCCGGGCGACATCAATGAAGAATTCGATGACTTGTGCCCTCTGCTTCTTTTTGGCAGGCTGTAAATAAACAAGCCGATGAAAATGTAAAAAATGATTGAAATGTCATCACTCCACCAATAGGAAATGTCCTATTTTTACTGCTCAATCCAATGGTTTAGCATATTGGATAATCTCATTTGATCACTTTGATTATTGGCATTAACTCCTGGCAGCTATAGGAATCAAGATTCTCATTAGACGGTGATTGAAGCCTAGTACTGTATACCTTTAAAAAAAAGTCTTCACCGCTGAGCTGACAAACGTACACGTAAAAGACAATTAATTCCAGAAATATTCTGTCTAGCAAATTATCAGCGCAATGACAACTATTATAATTTTTTCCCAGACTTTAAATTAAACAGACAGACAGCATCCTCAATATCTGTCTTAGTTCTGTAGACCACAAATACGTTCATATTTTCTCCATTGTATATGTTAGATGGGGCTCTATTTCACCATTAAAGAACAGAGTTTTCCTGGACTCAAGAGTTCCCACTCAATGAGCGGATGGCAGCTGTAATCAGGAAGGCCTTTCTATAGCTTCATCTGTCAGTTGTTTACTTTTCTAGATCAGGGACTCTTCAGATAGATACTTGTGTCCTGGTCACCTCATGGCTTGACTACTGCAATATGCTGTACCGGGAGTCACCCTTGAAGACCACCTGGAAGTTTCAGCTGGTCCAGAATGTAGCAGTGTAGGACAATAATGAGCATGCTTTGGTATGCCCATGTAACACCTATGCATGGTTAACCACCTGCTTCAGGGTGCCATTCAAGGTGCTCATTGTTACCTTATAAAGCCCAAATGGCATAGCCCTCAGTTGCTTAAGGGCTGTCTGTCTCCCATAGTATCTGCCTGGCCAATTTGTCAATTAAACAATGCCTTCTATTGGGATCCTGGAAGTGTGCCTTCTATAGAGAGCAAAAAGGATGACCTTGATGGAGGGAGGGAAGATCTGTTATCAGGGCAACAAGTAGATAAAGATTGCAGAAACTCAGATTAGAGGGGAAGGGGCTGAAAGCATCTCAGGCATCCCCCAACTTCCCTCGAAAATAATAGAGAAAAAATTCTGTTCCCATGCCCAATCTTAATAAAAATAGTTTTTAGCACACCTAGAGTTTGTTTCTTGATTTGGTCTACCTTATAAGGCTGATCCCTAGCTCCCTAGCAGCATCTTCTGTCTAGAATGAGTTTCTCCTTGATTTCACCCTGCTGATGTTTTGAAGGACCTTGAAAACCTGGCTTTTCACCCAGGCCTTTGGCAAGTATGAGTGTCAACCCTCCTTTGGACTACGTGAGCTTCTTTCATTCCCATCGAGTTTTCCCTCATTCTTCCCATTTTCATTCTTCATTGTTGTCTATCACTGCTTTTTTTTCTTTCTATTTTATGTTTTTTATTTGTAATCACCCATGGTCACTGAGAGTTGGGCAGCATCTAAATTTAAATAATAGTAATAGTAATAATACCCGAAGAGTCATATAGGTTGCATTTATATCTTAAATAAATTTATTATAGCCTTAAAATCAAATTTATTTTTTGAGACCTAGATCTGTTCCTTTCTTTGCCTTGGGCCAGGGGTGGGTTCCATTTACCTACACCACCGGTTCGCATCGCATGTTCCCCCCGTGCAGTTTCACTTCTGTGCATGCTCAGTAGCAGGATTCAGCCCGAAACACAGCTGAGGAGTTATCAGCTGGGCTTCGGGCAAAGAAATAAAGGTGAGTATTAACCCGGGGGCGGGCGTGGGGGGGCTCTTTTTCAAGCCGTGGAAGAGGAGAAGCCATCAAAACATGGAAATTTCACGAAAAATTCCCCCAAAAAGATGGCAGCGCCCAAAGACCAGCACCAACCGAACCGGATCCGTGACACCATCATCGCGTCACCAGCGGGTTGCTAACGGTTCAGGCGATCTGGTCCGAACCGGGAGGAACCCACCCCTGCCTTGGGCTAACCTTCTTTGTGGAGTGTGAGGAATGCCACTCAATAACCAAATTTGATCCTCGCCCTCTCAATCATTCCACCCCCACTATACCAAAATGATTGCTTTGTCACTGCATCGATAGCCTGTTCATTGCTTGAGATTTACTGCAACATTTCTGTGAAATGCATGCAAACTTAAAGCTTTTATTCATTTTAAAAAAGACAAACTCGCTCAAAGAATTTTTTTAATGAAAGAAGGGGAAAAAAAATCTCCATAGAATTTATTACCAAATGCTTTCAAAATGTCACAATGATGCCATCAGTATCACAGGATCTGACTTACCATACAAATTTCTGTTGCTACAAGATAGCAGAGTCTATTGAACCATTTCACGTAAGCCTCAAGATTACTAGTCTTCTTCTGTTCACTGAAACAAGGCTGGAAAATTAAAAAAACAACAACAAGATAAAACATGACATGCACTAAATCGAAGCTATCTAAAAGTGTTGCTCAAGAGACAACAGGATGTATATTTTTGAACATGTGCACATGTGCACACATGGCTGCCTGACAAACCGGGCACGTGGAACTCTGTTTTAAATATAAAAAGATGGGAAGTGTCAGATGTCTTTGATTTCACAGCCTACAGCCCTTTCTGCAAAGCAAAGCAATGCACGATGAGCAATTCTGTTTTGCCAACAGCAACTGTTCAGAATGCTCTCCCCACCCCCAAAATCTACAGTCACTGAGATATTAACAGGCAGGATATAAGAGCAACAAGAATCTGGGAAATGAAATCAAGAGGAATGTCCTTTTTTGTGTAACAGCCACATTTCATCTATGCCTTTAACAGAGGAGTTCTCCAATGTTGACAAATTGCAATGGCTGACGCTGTCGTCGGAGTTGTCTAACATAAAACAATATTTCTGAGAATGAGAGGGGAAGACAAGGCAGCAAATGCCCTGGTTCTTGATTGGAATGTTATTTGCTTTGAAGAATTGTTTCTTTCAGAAGATAATACCTTTGCTACTGATCTCTTTATCTTGCCCTACCTCTATATCATCTGTTGCCGTGAAACAAGTCACCCAAATGGCAAAATTCATCAGCAAATGTCATTCTTGTGACCTAAACTTTTTAGACAGAGGTTCCTAGGCAACCACTCAGGACTGAGACCTCCCAGTTCTCTTTCAAATGAATTTCAATCTAGAGACTTAAGGTGAAATTCATAACATCTACTCTGCAGCTATTCCCACTGAGTCCAATGGGACTTGTTCCCAAGATGATATGCACACTCTGCAACATAGATTACTGACAAAGATTCCACCCAAGAGTATTTTAAAAGCATTTATGAATCTGTATTTTGAAATATTTGTACAACTTTTAGCAACCACTAGAGGGTATCAGGAAATATTAGAACAAATCTCTCTTATTAATGTTATAATTTCTAGCTCAGGCCTTAAGGACACAATAAATCAATGAGGAGGAAGTTTTTATGCAGAGAAAAGGGGATTCCCATAAGTGGAATAAATATAGAAAAATATGTCATTGGGATTTTTGGTTTTCACAATATTTGCAAATTTCTCCATTGCAGAAAATATCTCCTAAGGCTAAAGTTGATTAATGAGAGATGATGGAATTTTATGTAAAGCAGGAAGTACTTTAAAAATGCAAGCAGCCTGAAGCAAATTCAGTGTGATGGAATCTAACTAGAAAAGAAATAACATTGCTGTTGTGATTCATGGCAAGAGGCGGCAAAAGTCATTTAAGAAGTGACTTAAGCATCCTTTTCCATAGACAGCATATTGCTTAGAATGGTATTGTCTAGTTAACAAATTATTTTGAGTTCTATTCCCCATTTCTATACTACGATTTACAGCCATTCGTTTAGTGACCGTTCAAAGTTACAACGGCACTAAAATGTGATTTATGACCATTTTTCACACTTACAATCATTGCAGCATCCAGATGGTCATGTAATCAAAATTCGGATGCTTGGGAACCGGTTCATATGACGGTTGCAGTGTCCCAGGCTCTCTGACAAGCAAAATCAATGGGGAAGCCAGATTCACTTAACAACTGTGTCACTAACTTAACAACTGCAGTGATTCACTTAACAACTGTGACAAAAAAGGTTGCAAAATGGGGCAAAGCTCACTTAGCAACTGTCCTGTTTAGCCACAGAAATTTTGAGCTCAATTTTGGTCATACGTCGAGGATTACCTGTACTTTTTGGTTGACTTTCTAGAATGTTTTTTAATTCTTTCATATCTGATATGCTATCCCTAATTATTTCCTTACTTTCTTCCCTTTGCAACAGCCTTTCCTTTTCAATCCAGATACATTCAGTGCTGAATTACATTATTAACACATTGTCTCTCTTTTCCCCGATTCTTAAAACTTGCTGACTGATCTAACTTAATTTCATTCCAGACATTCTTTCTTTAATTTCCACCAACATCTACTTCTCATCTATTTTTATTTCATTTAATAGTCAAGTCCACTTTGTTTTCTATGGATTACCCAGGCCTCCAACTAAACATATTGTCTTGGATACTGTTATACAGTGGCCAGATTTTGCAAATGCTAAATAAATAAAAGCACACGCGGCAGTACAAGCAAGGAAGACTGTACCAGCGCGCAGTGTGACTTGTTCTTTGCACCAACAAATCAGATTTAGTAACATGCTGCTCACAAGATTCAAAGAAACAAGCTCCTCTTCTTCCCACGAAAGAACCAAAGTTGTGCAAAATTGCACAACATTCCTGAAAAAGTTAATTGAACCTTGACACCCCAACTACATGCTAACTTTATTTTGTAATGATAATCGCCACAACTACCAGATGTTTAGCAGGTTTATTCAATAAACAAGAGAAAAATAAGGAAATTATAGCCAAAGTGAGGTTCAGCAAAGGGAATCCCCCCCACACCTGTTGTTTGCTACATGATCAGTTCCACTGCCACAACCCTACACTTCTGATATGTTTAGGTTATAATTAGAGATGAAAGAGAGGCATTTAAAAGGACATTACAGTTAGGCCGATGCAACTGAAGCAGCCTCTGATCCAAATGGAAGCTACCAAGTGCTGAAACATTACAAATACTTTATGTTCAGTCCACCAGCCTAAATATAAAACAAATTATTATCTTTTTTATTAGCATTTTACCCAAAAAATGACATGGATTTTGGTTTATAAACAATTGTAAAATTTTAATTAAGCCAACTTCCTTGGAACAGCCTGCACATTATCTCTCCTTCCCTCCCTCCTTCCCTCCTCCAATGGATTCCAAGATACTATAATGTACAGAGCAACCAATGATCTCTTAATAGTCTAATAGAGTGGCTAATCCAATTTGAAGATGGGTGGACCTCAACTCCCAGAATTCTCCAATTCACCCAACTTCAAGTTACCAAGCTTGAGAAACACTGGGTTACTCATAGCAGTATTAACAGGGGCAGGTTGCTCACTTACCGATACCAGTGCACTGCGCGCGCATCTCCACGTTTCGTTTTGCTCACTATGCGCGCGTGCCCCCTCGCACGAAAAAAGCCCAAAAATTCTTTTAAAAAGATGGCGACGCGTGCGACGGACTGGCGAAGATGGCACCGGAGCCGTCGCGCACAAATTGCATAATTGGCGGGTCCCTACCGGACTTCCGCACTGGACCGCACCAGTAGGAACTCACCCCTGAGTATTAACGACCCACTCCTCAGAGTTTCTGATTTAATATTATATCAGTGCAACTGCATATGCAAAATAAGCAAAATATGCCCATGTAGCTGAAGCAATCTAGTATTCCAGCTCCATTGGGAACCTGAGGTTTTCCTGGATGATGTGGAAGCTGGCAGACTATTGTGAGAAAGGATAAAAAGGATGGAAAACCAAAAGCTAGTACAGTACAAAGGATAGCAATCATCATGATTTTCTCTGAGATTGTTCTCATAACTGAGCTATTTCAAATGGATTATTAAAGAAGACAGAATCCTAACCTGACTACAACTGACCCATCACTGAAGCCTTTAGGCACATCGTCTTGAATTTATTTCTCATTTATTCCAGACCAGAAAAGGCTTATGATATTTGCAGGAAAGACAAAGTCAATGCATGAAGAAGTGAGCTTGTTACCAAAACAACAGATTTTAGACCAGAAGAGGGCTTTTATGCTTCCCGCCCATCTCTTTGTTTCCTCAATTCTCTTGCTGTTTTGACCTGAATAACAAGCATCTCCTAACTGATCTCCAGCTTTTTGTCTCCTGGGTTTTGAAAAAGGGCTAGACTGGCAGAATCTGCCCTAGCTGTCATTTTTTATGGCCTCTTCTGCCTGCCAAGAGCTCCTGCCTTTATCTTGTCAATGTGGCTGCTGTGAAGGAGGTGGAGGGTTCGGCTGACACACTACTTCCTCCTGGCAGTGTAACATCTCTTCTCATCTCTGCCTGACTGACAGATGGTGGCCTTTCAGAAAGTCAGGGAAAGGTGGGTGGATACTCCTGAAGAACATAGAAAGGAAGCCAAGAAAAGCTGCAGGTACGTTCAGTTTGTAGCATGATATTACTACATTTTTAACAGAATAACAGAGTTGGAAAGGACCTTGGAGGTCTTCTAGTCCAACCCCCTGCTCAAGCAGCAGACCCTATACCATTTCAGACAAACAGCTGTCCAGTCTCTTCTTAAAAGCCTCCAGTGATGGAGCTCCCACAACTTCTGAAGGCAAGCTGTTCCACTGGTTAATTGTTCTCACTGTTAGGAAATTTCTCCTTTAGTTCCAGGATTTTTTAAAAACTTTTTTTAAAGTTAGAAAACATTTTAAATTTTGTAAAAATGTTTTTAAACTTTTTTAAACTTTTTCTTGTTAGATAACATTTTTCTAACTGAAAATGTTTTTTTTTTAAATGAAAATCTATGCCTTAATCCAGGGGTCGGCAACCTTAAATGCTCAAAGAGCCATTTGGACCCGTTTCCCACAGAAAACAAAACACTGGGAGCTGCAAAACCTGAGTGGGCGTGGCCAACTCGATGTCACCAAGTCACATGACCCCCCCAGCCACACCTACCCAGGTTTTGTGGCTCTCTGTTTTTTTTCTATGGGAAACAGGTCTCTCTCTCTCTCTCTCTCTCTCTCTCTCTCTCTCTCTCTCTCTCTCTCTCTCTCTCTCTCTCTCTCTCTCTCTCCCCCATCTCTCTCTCTCTCCCTCTCTCTCCTCTTCATTTTCCCCTTTTCTCTCTCTGCTGAGGAATGATCGCCATCCGTGGTGGAGGCTTCCCTTTGGGTGACCCTCCTCCCCCTCTTGCGACCCCCTGGCCAGCTTTGGGGGGGGGAGGGTATGCCCGCATGGGGAGACCCTGAAGCAAGCACCAAAGCGCAGCAAAGGCGTGTGCAGGGCAGGCGGCCGCTCGCTTAAGGAGGGTCTTAACAGGATGCAAAAGAATGCAGATTCTCTCCTGCACAAAGGCTCCGGCCATCGCCTTGCCATGTCATCCCCCCCAGCAGCTCTTCGGCCGAGTGCAGAGGGCGCGAGCTCCAACCCGAAGCAGCAGGAAGCGAAGTCTGTGTTACGCGCAAATGTGCTGCGAAGGCAGATACAGGACAGCTTCTCTCCTGCACTAAGGCTCCAGCTATCGCCTTGCCATGTCCTATCCCCCCCCCCCGCATGAGAGGAGGGGGGGGAGGGTCACCGGAGCCTTAGTGCAGGAGCGAAACGGCCTGTACCTGTCTTTGCAGCACATTTATGCGTAATGCAGACTTCGCTTCCTGCCACTTTGGGCTGGAGCTCGCACCCTCCGCGCTCGGCTGAAAAGCTGCCAGGGGGTGGGTGGGACATGGCAAAGCGATGACCAGAGCCTTTGTGCAGGAGAGAAGCTGCATCCTTTTGAGTCCTGTTAAGACCCTCCTTAAGCCAGTGCCTGTCTGTCTCACGCATGCCTTTGCTGTGCTTTGGCGCTCACTTGAGGGTCTCTCCGTGCGTGCGCACCCTCCCGGCCCCACCAAAGCCAGCCAGGGGGTCATGGCTGGGCACTGCTGGCCCATCCCCCTTTCCGATGTCCCCTCCTCCTGGATCCCATTCCCACCCCGCCAGCCCTTGTGTTAGTGAGGACGGCGTTGGTTGCAGCCAGGCCAGGCCAGTGTCTCGGGGCGGAGAGCAGGTTGCAGGTCTCCCCAAGCAACCGAGGCACGCATAGCACCAACAAAGGCCGGAAAAAGCTCCATAAGAGTGAGGCACCAGAGAATCAGCCCCAGCCACTTCTCAGTCACCCGCCATCGCCCCTACCTTCTCAGATCAGGTGAGGGAAGGGAGGATGAGGGGCGGGGCAGCCAGTGATGGGAGAGGGAGCCGTGGCAGAGGGCCCAAAGAGCCGCATGTGGCTCCGGAGCCGCGGGTTGCTGATCCCTGATCTTAATCAAAGAGCTGAATTATGGGCTATAGAATTTCTAGGTAATAATAAATATCAGTACTGAATCTTTATATTTGCCAGGTTAGGAGAGGAAGTGGTAAATGCAGTATTTCTCCTGTATTGCAGCCCACCAATCCTGCTTTATGTCACTGTTCCTTTCATGTTGGGGAGAGGGCAAGTTTGCAAGCCTATGAGAAGAAGAGAGTTACAGGACTACAGCCTGCCAGCCCTAACCATCTACAAAGACACATCTCAAGTTTATTTGAAGCCAGGAAATAAATACATAAATAAATTTGCAGTTTTCTCACGGTGACCGCAAAATAAATAATGCGGTGAAGTATCCCAATTCTCTTTCAGCTTTACATTGAACTATTGCATACCCAGCTCCTGCTGTAAACTTTCATAGAAAATAGGCTGCAGAAACTGGAAGGCTTCTGCTCATTTTTAACCATTCCTTTATTGGCACTGATTGGCTCACTGATTCATTGGTCTTTGCCATGGTTGTTGGCTCTGTTTTGAAGTTCTCTGTACCTCCCTGGAAGTCCTTGAGGACAGATAATCTGTCTATTAATCAAAATACAGAAGATGCAGACATCCCCGATAACTGTGGCAAACACTAAGGAACTGGGGAGTAGACAGGTTCCCAGGAACTCTCAAGATAATGGAAGGAATCTTAATCACCACATGTGTTTCAGATGGCTGCTTCTCAGGAGAAAACTGCAGGACAACAGTTTTCCAAAGGTTTGAGCCAGTGGTGAAATTCAAATTTTTTTTACTACCAGTTCTGTGGGCGTGGCTTGGTGGGCATGGTGTGGCTTGGTGGGCATGGCTTGGTGGGCGTGGCAGGGGAAGGATACTGCAAAATCTCCATTCCCTCCCCACTCCTGGGGAAAAGATATTGCAAAATCTCCACTCCCACCCCACTCTGGGGCCAGCCAGAGGTGGTATTTGCTGGTTCTCCGAACTACTCAAAATTTCCACTACCAGTTCTCCAGAACCTGTCAGAACCTGCTGGATTTCATCCCTGGTTTGAGCACCAGGAGACAATGGGATTAGACATCTTGCCTACAACCACAGCAGAGACTTTTAAAGGACACTGACGTTCACAAACCTCATTTTCTAATTACTTTTGGAAATTGCTTATTAGCTACTTCTAAGCCCGTGGTGGCGAACCTATGGCACGCGTGCCAGAGGTGGCACACGGAGCCATAGAAGCCGGCACGCGAGGGTTGCCCACCGGCAAACCGGAAGTGCGAAAAAACGCACTTCCGGTTTGCCGGTGTGCTGTTTTTTGGACTCCGGAGGGTTCAGGGAAGCTCCCTGAAGCTCCGGAATGCAAAAAACTACAAAATGGACAAACCGGAAGTGCACTTTTCCGCACTTCCGGTTTGTCCATTTTGTAGTTTTTTGCATTCCGGAGCTTCAGGGAGCTTCCCTGAACCCTCCGGAGTGCAAAGAACAGCATACCGACAAACCGGAAGTGCGTTTTTTTCGCACTTCCGGTTTGCCGGTTTCGCCGTTCCAGGCTCCGGTAAGCCTTTGCGCAGGGGTGGGGGTGTGTGCGCATGCGCAGGGGGCAGCATGGGGGGGTGTTGTGCGCATGCATGGGGGGAGGGAATGGGTGTGGGCATGCGAGCGCGTCCCCCCCCTTTTTGGCACGCGAGCCGAAAAAGGTTCGCCACCACTGTTCTAAGCTATTAGAGACATTTGGAACAACAGAGTCCCCTGGGAGTTGGGCGGCATATAAATCCATTTAAATAAATAAATAAATAAACAGGGTAGAAAAGTGTCCATTGGGTGAGTTTATCTTCTACTCCGAACAAAAGAAAAATTAATTACAAACTGAAGAACTTAAATAATTTGAAATAAACCGCAAAAAGCTAAATAACATTTTTATCTAAGAAGTTATAATAAAATAATGGGTCAAGATACATTTTGAATATTGACTTTTACTATAAGATTTTGGAATTAATTATAAAAAATAAATAGCTTCTTGTGGGAAACAGAGTTATTTTGATTACTTGGCAATTGCACATTGTAAGAAAAGAGAAGTTATGATTTTAGAAACTGAACACTAGATGGGGCTAAAGATTTTAAACAGAAGAAAAAAACGACAGCCTGATGTTTGCTAATACTGGGATTTAGAGAATGATACAAAACATTATGTCAGAAATATTAAAGGAGATATTTTAAGAATGGAAACAGAGGTTAGTATGTACAATATCAGCACTGCCAGTAATAATATCTGCTTCTATGATAGATTATGTCTAAAGATGTTAATGAAGGAATGACAGATTTGGAACACATTTTATCTGATAAGATAGAGAAAATATAGAATATGAAACTACAAATGATAGGACAAGAGAATGATTTGAAAAAGGATACTTTACTGAATATACAAAAGAAACTGGCTAAAGTTTTCAAAATTAAAGGGGAAATATAAGTGAATGACCTGGAAATATTTTCTTACTGAATCTACAAAAATGGTTTATTAAAGGCTTGAAGAAATTTAAGGATATGAAGAAGAACTGAAGAGAAATCAAATCCTACTACAATAGTACGATTGTTAGATATAAAAGGAAGGAATAGAAGGTTGGTTTATTTGATCAAGGTTAAAATAAGACATTTTGTTCCAATGTTTTGGCAACCCTTTATGGACTTTTGGTTGATAGCAAGATTGAAAAGTTGATGTCTTATTGATTTGCTTTTAGGCAAGCGATGGAATATGGGATGCCTGTTTATCCTTACAAGGGGTGAAGAGTTATTAAATTTTTATATTGTGATGAAGGTTGGTAGCCACTTCTTTATATATTTCTTTTTCTTTTGTTATATTCTCTTTTAGTTTTTTTCTTTTCTTGCTCTTTTTATTCTTTATTTCCATTCTCTCTTCTTGTTCTAAGTTGAATTTTATATTGGTTTTTACTATTGTAATTAAAATACTTAATAAAAATATATTTGATTACATGTCATCAATAATTATTCTTGAACTTAATGAAAGTTCAATACATTGTCAGCTTAGAAAACAATATCTTGTCTAGGCATCCAGATTTACACATGTATGAGTTTACATATGTGGGAACAGTGAAATATTTTGTTAGAAGATTCATTTCATTTTGTCTGTAGTCATGCTCTAACTTATTTGCCAACATGGGGAAATCACACATTCATGCAGTTGTAGATACCATAAGCACTTATTTAAAAGGAGTAATATGGATTAGACAAAAAGGAAAATATGGGCAGACATACCTTTGTGCTATCCAAGGGATCTTTATGGCCAAATGCTTGAACAAATTCTTCAGGACCAATATGACTCAGTCTTTCCTTTTGCAGTAGATAAAATGAGAGAGTAAAAGAGCACCCCTGAGAATCAAGTGCATTGATTATTTACAGTCCCTAAAGTACAACCATCCAGAATTGGGAGCAGATTTTAAAAGTGATTTATCACCATTGGCCGATTGGCCACTTTTGGTTTAATCACTGTAAGTAATGCGTATGGACAAGTTTGGCTTAAAGTATAGGCTAACTGTGTGGCAGCCCAGGTCCTTAGTCCAAATGTCTCGGGCCCATCTGGTGGTATACCATGTTTTTCTATACTACACTTCTTTAGAATACTTTCTGTATCACTATAGAAATGTGATGTATGTGAGTTCAGCGTAGGAAATTTCCCAGAACCAGGATGGACATATACTAGGATGTTGATGAATTATGACATAACAAACCATAGAAACATGTTATATATTAGTGAAGTGGTTAAGGCTAGAAACTGGGATACCAAAGTTCTAGTCCTGTCTGAGGCACAAAACCTTCAGCCAATCACTCCAATCAGCCCTAGGAAGCAGGCAATGGCAAACCACTTGTGAAAAAACCTGCAGAGACTAGCCCAGGCAACCGCCAGGAGTCAAAAACTGACTCAAAGGCACAAAAACAAATAAACATAAAAGCAGGGAAGGTTAAGGGCTTAAGTAGATTGGCTTCTTTTAAGTTTAAGATAATCTTGATACTTTTGAGCTTAAGGTATTTCATATGTACAGTGGATATAGAAAGTCAACACACCCATATTAAAATGCCAGTTTTTTTAAGATGTAAAAAAAACCCAGACCAAGTTAAATCCCTTCAGAATTTTTTCCACTTTTAATATAACACATAAGCTGTACAATTCAACTGAAAAACAAACTGAAATCTTTTAGGGGGGAAATAATATGTATTAATTAATTTAACAAAAAGCTATTGGTCTGTTGACAATGTTCAGGGTCACGTCTGTCCTTCAAAATTTATATAACATCACCACAATGTAATCTTTTGTCTAGTTCTCTCAAGAAGAAAGTTAGAAAGGACAAGTACGTAGAAACATGAATTGGTAATATTACACTGGTGTTTCTGACAGCAACAAGGAACAAATTAATTTTAAAAAAGAAATGCTTCAGGTCCAAACAAAAAAAGATTAAAGAGGAGATGCAAGCTCAGAAATGTAATATTTTTTTTAAAAAGCAAATATAAATTAAAAGTGTCTCCTCACAACCTTTTCCCATTAAAATCCCACTTTTCCCCATTGGGAACTTGTTCGTTTTAATGGGTTGATTATGAGGACATCTTCTACAAGAACTCATCTTTATGTATTTTTCTGCAAAGTTTAAATACATAATAGAAACTATTAAAAATCTGTGATGCATGATTTAATTTTTCACACTCCAAACTGCATCAGTTGGTATCCAGCACAACCTGACCATCAACCATCAGATAATCTAGTCTAAACCATCTTGACCTCTTTATTGGAAATGAATTGGATTGTCTCTTAAGTAAAAAGGCAGGAAGAATGACCATAATTGCTCCTTCCTGGCTCCTGCCTTCCTAGTTTTTTGCTGATAGAATTCAGAGAATATTGGCAATGCAGATAGGCTTGCTCTGATATTGCAATATTTGAATTCTTATAAAAGATGTGTCAATAAATGAGCCCTCCTGGACTGCAGGCAAACAGGAATGACAATGCAATTGACTCAAATGTTCATACTGGATTATACGTTTTAGAAGTTTCAACAAGATTTTTTTCAGAATTTTTTCAAAATTTTTCCAGGAGATGAAACCAAGTATTTATTATCCACTTACCAGTTCTACATGAGTTAGCTGTTGGGCCAAAGTATATGGATCACTGCAGACATTCAACATTTCTCTTTGGATGGATGGAGGTTTACTTTTAAAAGCTACCACTTTATCGGAAACAGCTGCACTGATCTTGACTATCCCTTCTTGGCCACGGTTAAGACTTGCAAGCTTCTGATTCAAGGTTTGTAGAAGCTGATTCATCTTTTTCCAATAGGCCTGATGTGAAGAAAAGGAGGAAAGGGACAATTACACACTCCAAGTAAAACATTTTTAAATGTTGGAGAACAAATCTTTTGAATCAATGTTTCTATTCAAGAATGGAATGATCAGACATAGATTAGAATAATTTTACTACCAACCATCTATTCTAGAATATCCAGTCAATTTAATTATAGTTCCACCCTAAGTTCCATCCTATAGTTGTCCACCACAAGACTAGAATCTAGCCAGAACATTTGAGCTCACTGACCACATAGGTTAATATAGCTTCCACCCACCCCCATATCCTGTTTTACCAATCTCAAGAGTCCTTCTCATTTTTAAAATCTCTGAAACATGGACTGTTGATCATTTGAAACACATGTAGAATATCTTATGCAAGAAATGCCAGTGAAATACTATCATTTAGATTGTCATGGCTGATTTATGTGCTTAACACAGAGTCCTCATATTCCAATTACAAATACTTGACATCTGTAAAACATCCCATAATGTTGGCAACAGTGCCATTTTGAATCATTTTACCCCATATACTGCTTATGATGTTCATTCAATGTAGCATTGTACTGACATGACCAAAACATCTACAACACTTCTCTTAAATTACTTGTCCTATCACACATGGCACCATGGTATTGAAGCTGCTCTCAGTTATCAGGAAATTATTTTGAAAACAAAGATGAAACAGATCACAGGTGGTATGGGTTACACATTATTTAGTGAGATGTTCAAGTTAATCTAATACAGCAGTTGCTCCCAATGAAGCAAAAACAACAAAAGCCCCCAAACTAATTGAGGTTAATTCTATCAATATGGGTTCTTAAGATGTGCTGAAGTTCAGAATACAAAATTGGGCAGCAATTCTGTTCTGAATAGGCTGTTGATTATAGATGCCCAATATTTTGAAAAGATTGGATGGGGATAATAGCTATCCAGACTAAACAAACATATGAAATATGTGTGGTTTGGAAATCAACCTCATATTGAGAAATACATAGACACATTTTTCAGAAATTTCATCATGCATTCCATCTCTTTAGCAGGATGTCTTTGATCTGTCCTTTAACTGATTTTAATCTATAGATCTGCATTACAAAATATCTGGAAGATGCATAGGGGTGTAAAAAATGTGATCAGCCATTTGTTTACTTATTGAATTATACGCCAGCCTTAAAGATATAGAGAACCACAAACCTGTTATAGAAATTGGCATCTGAGAAGATACATTATTGACTATAGCTATAGTTTTATTATCTATCTGTCTGCCTGCCTGCCTGTTTGCCAAGAAAATTCAATAATTGCCATCATATAAGTTATGTAAAGGTTTACTGCCCCAAAGCTATTTCATTGAAATGAGGCTGATCAAAGCATTTACATTATACTCATCAACAGTAAAATTAATCAAGATGATTGAAAAATCTGAACTACAAGGAAAGGGAATCATGTGAAGCTTCTAAATGACCTATAAAGACAAGACTAAACAATGGGTGGACTCTTAAGGGAAAACTTATTTAACACTGGCCTGTGTACATTTACAGTCCCCTGAATTCTCCATAAACTTCTGAAGGATGTTTAACAAGGTTTGAGTGTTGGAAGGGAAGGCACTGATAAAAAAATTCACTTCTGAAGCAGTGGCTCATACAGCTATGCTTTGAGCCTTCTTGTTAAAGTGGACATGAGTCACTGCAAAGCAGTGCCATCAGCCAGTTCAATGTAACTAGTGAGGCAGGTCACAGACAGAGAAAACCTCTGTGGATTATGTCATCCAGCCATATGACTAAGAAAAACACAGGAAAATACTACCACAGGCAATCTGCAGACATGAACTGCTGATGCTCTGGATGGTTGCAAATGGGTAACTCTGGATGGCTCATCACAACTTCCAGAAAGAAGTAATGAGGCCAGCAGTGTTGATGTTCTACTGGAAATGTGATGAAACTTCCTGGCTCCCAGTTGGAGTGGCAACCAACATAGTTTTGAGCAACGAGGGTCAGTTCAGAAACTATTTCTAGTTATTTCTTCCCCTGAGATGGCCGATGAAAAAACCCTGCCATACTTTCCCATCCTGAACTCTATAGGGCATGGGTCAAACTCGCGGTGTCATATTGCCGTCACGTGACATTTCGTGATGTTTCCCCCCTTTGCAGAGCTGGGGTGGGCATGGCCTGCATGTGACGCATCCGGCCGTGGCCGCCAGTTTGACATTCCTGCTATAGGGTGTTATATTATTATTGTTGTTGGATGCACTTTCAGCCAAATGTTTTGACTGGATTTGGCATTTTTGTCCACCTATCAAGTCCTTCCCAAGGACCTGGGATAGGCAAATGTTGTTGCTTAATAATAAAAGGACTGTTGCGGGAAGTAAGCGGTTTCAAGTAAAGCTGTCTTTTGCAATTGACTGTCAATGCCAATGGTGTTCGAGTGATGCTTCAGATGCTTTAGAATTGCATTATTTTTATTGGTACTATCTTTGCATATATATTTTTGCCACGGCCATTCTTCTTGCAGGTTCTTATATTTTGTGATTTTCTCAGTTCTTTCTCTTCAATTCTGTCTCCAAGGATTGCAACATCCGCTTTCCAGACATTGTGGTTTTTCTCAACAATAGTTAAGACTGGGGTGTTGTTTCGCAGGTGCTTGTCTGTTTGAATTCTAAAGTCCCAGAGCACTTTAGCGTCTTCATTTTCCTATTACCTTTTTTATTTTGTGGCTCAGGAATAGATCTTATTTGTAAGTAAGCAGTATTTCTTGCATATATTCCAATGTTCCATTGTTGCTACTTTGTCATGTTTTTCTTTGTAGACAGTCTGTGTGATCTTCTTGTGGCAGCTAACTGGGTGGTCCAATGTTTCTTCAGCTTCTTTGCAGAGATGGCATTTGCTGTCTGTTGCTGACTTGTCTGCTGTGGTCTGATATGCATTTACTCTTAAGTCTTCCTTTTTGTGGAGCCAGAATTAGCTCCTTTGGTGCTATGTCTTTCTTATTGACAATGGTTAAGTATGGGTTATTATGTTTATATATTTAATTAATCTACAGTAGGTATCCTCAGAGCTAAAACCGATGGCCACTTAAATTTGTATTAGAGTTTACATTAAATTGACTATTGTATTCAAGTTTTCATGTTCATTTCTCTCCAACAGTTTCATTGCCTTAAAATATCCATAAAAATCAGTCATGTTAATACTTCATTGAGTGGTAAATGTTTTATGAAATGTTTAAATTATTAGTCTGTTCTCCAATGCGATTCCTATAGCTCCAGTCTCTGTCTTGTACACTCACTCTCATTCAAGTTTAATGCTATAAAAATACATGGGGAGTAACACACAAAAATTATATTCAAATGAATTCACAAATTACCCCAGTCCAGGGCTTGCTGAAGAAGCCAAGTTTTTAACACTTTCCTGAAAGTCAGGAGGAATGGAGCCAAATAGATCTTAGAAGGGGTGGGAGCAGTGTCAGAATCTAGTCTGACACAAACCCCAAATCCCCCCTGAATGGAAATTGCTCTGTCATGGTGACCAATTTCCACAAGAACTAGATAGAAGAGAAGGGCCTTGTTCAGCAATAAAAACCAAAGAGAGCTTGAATACTAATGTATAGGGTACGTTTTGACCTTCACCTTCAACTGTGCTGAGTGCCAAATGTTGAAGGATACATATGTTCTATTGCCATGTTCTTGTGCATGATCAGTCTGATAAAATCATATGTAGTACAAAGGGTCAAACTTTGGATGACTGGAAGCTACTTTAATAACCACAGGGGGCATAGAATTCCTCCCATTTTTTGGATTAGTTTTTGAGTTCTGAAACTCAGGTTGCCCATCCCTGATAGGGAAAGCTCATGGAAGGGGATAGGGAAGGCATATATGGAACATACTTGGGATAGGGATGGCATAGACACATCCTGTTGTTTACATGCCTATATATATCCAATTGCAGGGCTACTCAAACAGGCAAAAGAAGGGCATGGCCTTGAATGAGGCACACATGTGTTTTAATATAAACAAAGTTTACAAAATATATTGGTTAGAGTTGAATCAGAAATATTCTATAGGGGTTAAACAGGGGTTGGTTCCCTGTTCAACCGATTTCAGGGTGAGCTTTATCTTTTATTCTACAAAGAAAGTCCTTTTTCTTGAACGATCCCATTGGCCAAACAAATTTAACTTGCCATATTTTCTTTTTTAAAAAATAGTTCATGTTAGGTATTATTGTAAAAGTATCCTATTAAATCCAATTTCATTTTTAAAAAAATTTAATATCCAGATCAGAAAAGCTAAAGCATTAGATGTAGAATAATCTAATTAATGTAATGTTATTAAACCGAAAAAGAGAAATTCCATGCTGTTTGGGGAAGAAAGTGACAGAGTGGGCGGAATTATGAGACGAAAGTATTCATCACAGCAGAAAAAAAATCATGGATACTGTTTTTCTTTTCTGTACTTTAAGCCAAAGCACATCATTCTTAAGTAACAATGCATTTAAAGATGATGGCAAGCCCCAGCAGGTGGCTTAGGAATTCACATTTTAATTAAGTCTTTTCTTTCAAAATGCAAAGCACAACTCTTGGCAAAAAAAAAAGAACCTTTTTAGTATGCTGCGTACTTTTCTAAGCACTGCAAGGAGCCTCAAGAAATGGATAGGACCACGAGCAGGAAAAATATTGCTACGAGGTATTATCAGCGAGAGAGATAATGAATTCAATGACCCCAGGATTTTTCTGCACATCTGATTCTGAACTGCACTTTTTTGTTCAAATAAGCACAGGCCTGCCAAAGCCAATTAACTACTGATTTTGATCAAGGAAAGTGACACTCTCATAACCCACAAATATATCTGCTATTCCAAATGAAAGAAGGAAAGGCAGTAGAGGCTGGTTGACTTCTGTTTGATATTCTTTGGCTATCTCAATGATCCAGCATGTATCAAAATTATGTCTCACGTTAGTCTTGTCTAAAGTCAGCTAGAACATCTGGCTCTAACCTGCATCACATGATTTCTAAGAATTACTTTGCTAGTATATGAAATTTTATCATTCATTCATTCATTCATTCATTCATTCAGTCAGTCAGTCATTCAGTCAGTCATTCAGTCATCCATCCATCCATCCATTCATTCATTTTATTGGCTGCCCATCTTACCATAGGGTAACTCTGGGTGGCTTACAGTCACATAAAAACTAAAACGTAAAATGTAAAAAACAAACAATAAAACCAAAGACACCAAGCTGACTGGCAAAGTCACATCTTTAGCCCCTTACAAAAAGATAGGAGGGTTGTACTGTATTTGCAACCTCCATTAAATCTTCGTTTTTGGTACTGATAGGTAGACTAACTCTTGCAGTGTTTTTCAACCTTGGCAGTTTGAAGATGTGTGGACTTCAACTCCCAGAATTCCCCAGCCAGCGTTGCTGGCTGTGGAATTCTGGGAGTTGAAGTCCACACATCTTCAAACTGCCAAGGTTGAGAAACACTGGTTCTTTGGATTTGCTCGCATGGTTTGCTAGAACCTTGACAGAGTTTTCTGCTCTTGGTGGCTATTTTTGTGTTGTGTATATATTTTATGGAGCCTTTCAACATGGTAATGACCAGAGTGCTGATATAACATCATCTTTTAAGGATTTTTGGAAATAGGAAACACTAAGGTATGTAGAATATTGACATATTTATTGTACAGTATTTCAGTAATCCATTTCCATAGTTCGATCTTATTTGAATCAGTTACTATCTATTGATATCCTCAAACTCCAGTTTGAGACTGGAACGTCCTTCTGAATCCAGAGATCTTTTGGGAGATGTTTTTTGTTTTCCCATGATTGTTTCCCTAGCTCTACAGATATCATTGTAATACTGTTTTTATCTTTTCTGACAACTCTCTAAATTATTTATTAAATTCTTTCCTAAGAACTTAGTCTTTCTTGGTTTTAATTTCTCCTCTTCCTGGCATTTCCCAGTATGTACTGACATCGAGGTTGCTTTCTTCTGATTTTTAGTCTTTGACAATCTATCTTACATGACTTTGATTCACCCCACAGCTCCTTAGTTGCCTCCCTTAAGGTTCAAGACTTCAAAGTGATTTTTGATGTTCTCCTTGAAAATGGGGAGTAGATGCCCAACATTCAAGTGTGAAACCAGTTGGTTTACTTTCCCAGCTTTACCTTGGTTTGCAAATTGAATCTGAGTGGTTTGTGACCTTGGCCGTGCCTTTGTTATTAGAACTGAGTTCTTCCATCTCCTTGTATCAGTATAGATAATTCAATTTTTGTGTATTGTCCGGAGATGGCCATGTATATAGATATTGTTTTGGTTATGCTAGATGTTCTAGCCATAAAGAAATCATTGGAATAAGCGTTATTTTATCTGGGTTTCTTTCTGCCCAAATAGCTCCCAGCAAATAAATCTTTGGCAGTATGCATATTTTGCTTCCTTTGAACTCTCATAATTATGCTTGCATCCTTTCTTTGTTCAGATTGACAGATCCTGTTTAATGGCTGGCCTCTATATCTGGCCTGATTCCCAAAAAATCCACAGGGTAAATAGTTTTTCTAAGGAACTCAATTTTAGGAATATGTGTATGCATGTGCGTATATGAATATGTGTGCATATGTGCCATAAAATACTTCTGCGCTAACCTAACTTACATTTTAAAAATGTACCCATTGTTGTTGCTACTACTGGTTGTTAAAATTTTATTTCCTATTCCTTCTCTCACATGTGGGGCTCACCCCCCATAGCTCCTACTTTGATGTAAATCAAAGGCTGTCAATTTACCCAAAGCAGAAAACTAACATGTTTTTATTTTACTCAGCAGGATTGGAAATCAGAATTTAATAAACCTGAATGCCAACACCTCTATTGGTGACTGAGTAAACAATAATTAAATAAACCAAGAGTATATGTCAGTATTTCATGATCCTTCTAAAACGCCATTGGATGAGGAAGGTTGGGTAGAAAGAGGTAAAATCTTGAAAAGCAGATAATTACATAGATTGGGACAAGAAACAACATATATTGAGTATATAATAACAGAAAAAAGAATCCAAAATGAAAGCATTAAAGAATGTCCTCCTTGCCTTAAGACTGGCAAAGTGAGAAGAAAAACAGAATTAAATATACTTAAGAAGGAAGCCCTGTCTGTCTTTGGTCTGAAAAACAGCAGGAATAGAAAGTGTAGTCAATGAAAGCCAATGTAGAAAAGGGCATGAGATAAATTTGATATGTTTCATTCTTGTCACTCTCTTTCTGCTTTCATTCACCCAATGAGTGAAGTATAAATTGCTCAATTTCCAGGGTTATAATGCAAACAAATGCAAAAACACAGCAATGTATATTCTGTTTTTAAAAAAATGGTCCTATCAAGGATTCAGAGGAGCCCATCTCATTTAGTTCTTAATAATCAAAGTCTCGGTATCCTCCTTTCCCTCTCTCCCCAGTGTTGGCCTCATTAATGCCAGCCCAATCTGTTTGAGCAATGCCAATCATCCTAGACCCATAACTGCAGCCCCAAAACTAAACAATCATTGCTCGCAGCCAATGAAAATGCACTTCTTTATGCATGTTCCTATGGTTACACTGAAGAGATTGAGGAGTTGCAATACAAAGCTGGGCCTTTTTATCACTGTCTTTCTTTTGTTCCTTCTTTCCTATCTGTTCTTTCTGAATCAACATGTGTCAAACATAAAAGAATGTCAAACCTCAAAAGCAGTAACTATCTATACCTCTTCTCCATCTCATTCCTGCTGTCAGAAAATCACTAGGTAAGTGGGCCAGATGGATGAGATGAAAGCAACCAGTTATGAAAATAACTGTGATAGAAATAGGAGAGGAGACACATTGCATTGCATCCTAATGCTACTGTTAGGTAAACAAAAGGTGGTTCAATTGGGGATCAATTCTAACAGTGATTAGGACAGTTCACCCAATATTTAGATTTTTATTTATATATTGATCGTTTGGTAATTGATGTTATGTATTTATGTTGTACAACAGCCAGAGTTACGCTGTCTGAGTTGAACAAGCCTTATACCTCTTGAAATACATAAATAAAAAAATAGAAAACATTGCTATTATACAAGCAAAAAGATACAACAACCGGTAGTTGAATATGATTAAGGCTGCTAGCCATAAGCATGGAGAAAAGCATTTAATTAAGTACTTATGCCCAGTTCCTTACTGTGTTGGAATGTAGTCTGGATTCCCAGGCAGCAGAGGGTGCATTCTAGAGCATCGGTCACCAACTGGTGGTCTGTGGACCACTGGTGGTCCGCGAGAAACTTTTGGTGGTCCACAGAAAAATTATTTGCATTTTTTATATTGCACTGAACCAGAGGATGGAAACCCCTGATTCAGTGCAATATAAACTCAAACTACAGGCCCTGGAGTGGATACGTGCAATGAAAGTTTGTGTTGCTGCAGAGTCTCCCCCTTCGGGGTCTTTTTGTGTGGGTCGGAAGGGGACAGAAATTCCGACTATGCTCGTAGTCCTCAGTGAGGTGCTTCTGCTGAGGTGCTTCTGCTGAGCCTCCTTCTTGGTCAGATCCAATTTGAACTGAGCCACCCATTTTGCCAACACTCGTGGTGGCTGCTTAGCTCCAACAACTGCTTCCTATTGGGGCCCTAAGGAGCCCGGGTGGGCAGGTGAGGAATGGCTGGGAGGGGAGGGGTGAGTAGAGGCCGGCGAGGCGTCCCTTGACGTGAGTGACATCAAGTTGGTCACACCCACCCAATCCCATGACCATCTAGCCACGCCCACCAAGCCAGTCATTAGGCAGATCATATTAGTGGTCCGCAGGATTTAAAATTATGAATTTAGTGGTGCTTGAGGTCCAAAAGGTTGGGGACCCCTGTTCTAGAGGAGCAAGAAACAATTCAGTACAGATACTTGTGTGAGAGAAAGAAGGTAAATACAGCTCCTCCCTAATAGTTCCCAGAGTATATGATTTATGGAGGGGGTAGTTTGCTTTAGTTTGGCAGGATACTGTGTATAGGTGAGGAATGATAAAGACATCTGCTTGGAAGAATCACAGTGTGTTTATTTTTTGGAACCTGACATAAAATAAGCTTATATATTGCTATAGAGCAGCGGTTCCCAACCTTCCTAATGCCGTGACCCGTCCCCCCGCCCCCGAACACCCACCGCGCCGCCGCCATTTGGGTTCTTTTACCCTCTGCGCATGCGCAAAGCGTTCTGCGCATGCGCAGAGGGTAAAAGAACCCAAATGGCGGTGTCCGGGTGAAGTCTCCAGATCCGGGCGAGGTCTCCGCTTGCTTCACGTGTTGCCTCTGGGAGCTTTTCAAGTCCTGTCACGAAAGGCGTGCATGACTTCGGCGGGGCCGGGACAGGCGGCTGCCCAGAGAGAGCCATCCCCTTCG
Source organism: Diadophis punctatus similis (assembly GCA_023053685.1). NCBI lineage: Eukaryota > Metazoa > Chordata > Lepidosauria > Squamata > Dipsadidae > Diadophis > Diadophis punctatus. The sequence continues at coordinate 174,548,454 of JALIGW010000002.1, forward strand.
CAGAATCTCTCCCGTCTACCTGTAGCGTTCGGGGCGAAGGGTATGGCTCTCTCCGGGCAGCCGCCTGTCCTGGCCCCGCCGAAGTCGCACACGGGGGGGGGGGGGAGAAGGGGGGGAGGGGAGGGGGATGGTGGGAAGGGGGGGGGGAGAAAAAGAGAAAAATGTTTGTACTTTGTACTAATAAAACTTTTTGAATAAAAATTAAAAAAAAAAGCTCCCAGAGGCAACATGCGAAGCAAGTGGGGCTGGAAACTACGCTGCCCATGCCGGGATCCCCTGCCACCCAAAGGCAGGCAGAGGCACCGCGGAAAGTCCGCCAGGGCCAGGACTCCATCTGCGGCTCTTCTCTTTATCGGCTGGGGCGCCAGCCCTCCCCCCCTCACGTGTTCCGCTCTTGTGGGGTTGATGCTCCAGAAAAGGGCCCATGGTGGGGATAACCCCCCCCCGCTCCTAGCACGGAGGCTGTACCCCCCGTTTGTCTCCCAAAGCACATGCAACAAAAGGAGTGGGTGACCTCGGGCACCGCGGCCCCAAGGGAGCAGGAGGGAGTCAAGTCAGGAGGAGGGGGAGCAGGAGGGAGTCAAGCTCCGCGGGGGCGGGAGCCAGACAAGCACGGGAGGCAGGGAAAGGCGTTTCATCCATGCTGCCTTCCCGCCAGTCAGAAGGGCTCTCCCTCAGCCAGGGAGGTGGGGGGAATCAGACACAAACGCCTCTCGCCGAATGGCACCTCTCCCGACCAATCGGAGGGCTCGGGCGAGTTAAGCCAATATGGCCAGGCTTGTGGCAGTGGGGGGTGGAGCTGAGGATGCCGGGCCGACCCCTGGGAAATGGTCGTTCGACCCCCAAAGGGGTCACAACCCCCAGGTTGGGAACTGCTGCTATAGAGAATCATGTAGTATAATATAGCAATAGCACTTTTCTTATATACCGCTTCATAGTGCTTTACAGACCTCTCTAAGCGGTTTACAGAGTTCAGCATATTGCCCCCAACAATCTGGGTCCTCATTTTACCGACCTAGGAAGGATGGAAGGCTGAGTCAACCTTGAGCCTAGTGAGATTTGAACAGCTGAACTGTTGAACTAGCAGTCAGCCTGCAATGGCTGCATTTAACCACTGCACCACTTCAGCTCTGTGGTCTGGTCAAGGTATTCTACTAAGAGCAGAGTGATCCAGGCCCTAGTCCTTCAACTTTGGCCAATCACTTTCTTTCAGCTCTAGACAGCCCTCAGCTGTCTTTTCTCAAGGCTAATCATATCCAATTTCTTCTATCTATCTTGGTAAGATATGACTTCTAGGCTTTTGATCATCCTTATTACTCTTCTCTGCCTCAAACTGGACAAGGTAGGTCTGACTTATGCAGTACAACTATCAACTTCTGTGATGTGAAAACTATTTACATTTGCAAATGAAGGTAAATATATGTGTTCCAGGGTAATAGTGTAGGATCCAATCTGAGTCGGTCATTGGATCAGTTTATTCTTCCAAGCTAGGAGTGGGATTTGGAGGTTCTCCGAACTGCACAGAATCTTAGCTAGTCTTTGTCCCGAACCCCTGCAAACCCCCAGCAGCCCACCCCTGGTCTGTTACCACTTTTCCGTATTCAAATTTCACAATCAGGTTTTGTTATAGAACATTACAACGGAAAATGAAGACTATGGCCTGGTAGTAGAATGAAACATGAATGATCAGGCAAAAAAAGAAGATAACTACTGCAGACTGAAAGGATGAAATCACTGGAGGGGAAAGGAATTTGAAACTAATTTATCTAAGGAGGAAATTTATTTTATTTATTTATTTATAAACGCTCTTATAGGCCGCCCAATCCCGTAGGACTCAGGGCGGCGTACAACATGGATAAGAAACGTGCAGTAAAAAACAATGATAACAATTTAAAAATTAAAAACATTATTAAAACATTATTAAAAACACCATTCATGGGGGAATCTGATCTTCTTATTCACCCCGCCTGCCAGAAGAGCCATGTTTTTATGGCTTTACGGAAGGTCAGCAGGGTGGGGATAGCCCTAAAGCAATATGCAACCCATCTATCTCCTTTATTGTGCCCTATAGATCCTAGAAATCAACTGCTTGTTTTGGCAATGAATACTGAGAAGTGATGGCATGATTTCACATTCCTGGCAGGAAAGAAAGAGACTTCTGCGTTAGGTTCAGCACACCAAAAACCTAAAAACAGCCTATATGCTACACCCCTAAAATGACACCCCAAAATCTCAACTCTGCCCACGCCCAATGTGTCAAGGCCCCTCCCACTTTTCTTCTTCACTGTATGGAAGTTTTCTTTCATTAGTTCTGTTACTTTGTGATACAAACAAGTTTACACCATCCAAACTGTACAGCTTTTTCAAGCAGGAAATCACATCTTTCCTTAAGGACTTTTTTCCCCCATTCTGAGTATAACTCATGTAAAATTCATTTTCTAGACCAGTGATGGCGAACCTATGGCACGCGTGCCACAGGTGGCACGTGGAGCCATATCTGCCGGCACACGAGCCATTGCCTAGCTCAGCTCCAGTGCGCATGTGCGTGCCGGCCAGCTGATTTTTGGCTTGCACGGAGGCTCTGGGAGGGCGTTTTCGGCTTCTGGAGGGCCTCCAGGGGGACGGGGGAGGGCGTTTTTGCCCTCCCCATGCTCCAGGGAAGCCTCTGGAGCCTAGGGAGGGTGAAAAATGGGCCTACCGGGCCCACCAGAAGTTGGGAAATGGGCCATTTCCGGCCTCCAGAGGGCCTCTGGGGGGACGGGGGAGGCCGTTTTTGCCCTTCCCAGGCAGTGAATTATGGGTGTTGGCACTCGCGCATGTGCGATGGCACTCGCGCATGCACTTTCGGCACCCGAGGAAAAAAAGGTTCGCCATCACTGTTCTAGACTGTACTATCCTGATTCATCTCCCCTGCATATGTTCCAAAGGCCTCTTTTTATAAAATGGTAGTATCAATTTTACTATGTCCATGTCTTATTATTTTATTTTATTGGTTTATTTTCTTATGAATGCGATTATTATATTGGAAAATAGAAAATACCCTTATTTCTGTCTTATTTTCCCCAAACAGCAAAATCAGATGAGGAATGTTTAAAATCAAAGGGTCAAAGAATGAGTTCCCTAAGATCCAAAATAATTTGATCGAGAAACTTGCTTTTACAACAAATTTGTTCCACCATTTGTGGAAATTCTCCAGCCTGTGCAAACTTTTCAGTGGTCAGCAAGGATAGGGCAGTTTCCTTTTTTACAGGCATCTGTCATAAAAAAACTTTTGGAAATAACATGAAAAGGTCTGACCATCCCTATATACATCTCTGTTCAGAATAATATTATTCAATTTAGCATACAGGTAATAGCAATAGCACTTAGACTTCTATAATGCTTTATAGTGCTTTACAGCCCTCTCTAAGCGGTTTACAGAGTCAGCATATTGCCCCCAACAATCTGGATCCTCATTTTACCCACCTCGGAAGGATGAAAGGCTGAGTCAACCTTGAGCCTGGTGAGATTTGAACTGCCAAATTGCAGTCAGCTGGCAGTCAGCAGAAGTACCCTGCAGTACCTGTACTCTAACCACTGCGCCACCACGGCTCCTAATAGTTAATAACACCCCATCATTGCCACCCATCATATCATCCATCCATCCATCCAGCACCTGCCATTTATCTTGGTGATATAAATTCCCAGCATATCCCTACCTCTGGTCATCCTCACCTCATCACATGGAGCTATCCGGTGAATGATGTCTTTCAAACATCCAATCATCTTTTCTTCCTGAAAATCATAAGGAAAGGTTTCCGTCCATTCTGTTAACAGCTGTAAAATCTTGGGCCCAAATTTTCTGATCCGTGCCTAAAATAGAGGTTAAGGAATGAAAGATGAAAAATAAAGGAACGTATATCAGCAGATATATACCTGTATATATATAGAGAGAGAGAAGAGGACCTTAATTTTAAATTAAAGCATCTGCAGGATACCTGGAAAACTTACATATGTGCAATAAACTTAACATACTGTAGATGATAAATTTCCTGACATTAGGTAGGGATGAGTGAATCATTCAACTTTCCTTCTGAGTTAATTTTTTTAGCAATTTATAATCACATCTCAATTCATTTTTCCATTAAACCACTGTTTTTTTTAATCTGCCTTTTTTATTTAAATCAGCATTTTTTGGTATTGGATTTAGCAAAAATGAAATTTCTCAAACATTGCTTCTTTGGCTACACCTAATATTTGACCGTTCACGTTACACATCTAAAAGTTTGCCTGAAAAGATTTAGTTTGAATCCAACAAGTCGTTGCTGATATAAATCAATTTAGTATTTTTCCTAGTCTCTATTTTTAATACATTTCTGTGTGATTATGCATGATGCATTGTCACTTCTGAAGTATTTTTAGAAGTCATTTCAGCAAGTTCCTTTGAAACAGCACACATACCCATTATAGTAATAGAAACTCTAGATGAGAACAGAAATTTTCCTTGCATTGGCCTCCAAATGAAAGGTACCCTTTAATCAAACAAAATTATATTGTGTGTACTGAAGCTTCCTGCCTTTTCCACAAAACTGGTCAGTAGGGCTATTTTAGTATTTGGCCAAAATAGGTTTTAAGGGAACCATCACTGGACGTAATATAGCAGTTAAAGACTTTGAAAATGTCAAGGAAATAGGAATCATGCATTCTCTCTCCCCCTTTTTTCAAGTTGTCTATAAAATACAGGTAGTCCTTAACTTACAACCACATTTGAGCCCAAAATTTATGTTGCTAAGTGAGAAATTTGTTAAGTGAGTTTTGCCCCATTTTACGACTTTTCTTGCCCCATTTGTTAAGTGAATCACTGCAGTTGTTAAGTTAGTAACACGGTTGTTAAATGAATCTGCTTTTCCCCATTGATTTGGCTTGTCAGAAGGTGGCAAAAAGTGATCACATGACCCTGGGACACTGCAACCGTCATAAATGTGAGTCAGTTGTCAAACATCCGAATGTAAATCACATGACCATGGGGATGCTGCAACAGTCATAAGCCTGAAAAAATGGTCATAAGTCACTTTTTTCAGTGCTGTTGTAACTTTGAACGGTCACTAAGCAAACTGGACTACCCGTATTGCTAATCCAGGGCAGATGGGGAAAAAAATCCTTAGTATACAGAGAACAAGCACTGAAAACTCCTATCACAGTGAAACACTTGTTTCTTATCATATTCTGAACAGGGTAACTTAGCACATGCCCAAAAATATTTATGAGCTTGTACACCTTCCTTTGCAAAGCATCTCTTGCCAGACCTCTTCCTTTGCAAAGCACCTCTTGCCAGATCTCTTCCTTTGCAAAGCATCTCTTGCCAGATCTCTTCCTTTGCAAAGCATCTCTTGCTAGATCTCTTCCTTTGCAAAGCATCTCTTGCTAGATCTTCCAGAAAGGTATAACATGTCTCTGGTTGCCTCTTACAATTTGTTGCTTCTTGAGAGCAAAGTAAAGTGCCAGAAGTGTTGGAACAGGGGACAGACGGAACCTCACTAAAAATTGTGTACCCATGGATTATACATTTACGTATTTTACCACTGACTTTAACAGAAAGACAATTTAGCAACTAGTCTATTTTTGCACTTGTTATTATCCTGCCGCATCTTGCTTAGAAGGGGGCTGAATCTTCTCCCTCTCTTGGGGATCTCGGTTGCTCAAAATAATTTTTTCTGCTATCTCAATACAGCTGCTTGGTCTATGTTGTAAGATTTAGAGATTTAGTGTCTTTGTCAGTGTGCAGTCATTTTAGCTGTTCTTATATTTCATTTCTTCTGTTCAAAGATTACATGTACAGGTTTGTATGACTGCACAGGGTGGAGGAGGGAATAAACAGAGCGATCAAGATAGAAGAAGTGGGGACTGTTAATAAATGAATAATAAAGATGAATAAAATTTTAACAATAAGTGATTCTTGAAGATCTGCTGTTAACATTTTCTGAGGAATTTAACACTACACCCTGTTTAAACATGACCAATGATTATAAGATTTGTAGGTAGAGTATACAACATTTACTATCACTCTTTATATCAATTCTTATTTTCAGGGGCAGAATTGCCAAACGGGAGTGCACAATCTGCCAGCCATTGCATGCAGCTTTACAGAAGAAATTTTTCTGTTAACAAAGCACCGCTGACCCTCAAATAGAGTGGCAGGAGGAGAAATGTCTGTAACTATAATTTCAAAGAGCAGTTTTAAGTCCCCTGGTATTTCAAATACTGCTACGAGGAAGCTAGCCCACTTCTTTAGCTACATAAACAGAAGACAGTCCATGGTGCCCTTTGTCATAAAGCATGCATTTGTCTTTAAAGTTCTGCAAGAGTGGCTGTTATTTTTGCAGCAGGAGGCAACATAGCAATTCCTCCCAATGTTTTCCAAGCACCCCATTAGCTCCTATAGAAGCTCAGCATGTGCAGAGAAATAATTTGGGATAGTTGCATTGCGTTTTTCAGAATGAAACAAGGGACAGGTACAGGTAGACCTCGACTTACAACCGCAATTAAGCCAAAAATGTTCATTGCTAAGCATGACAGTTAAGTGGTTTTCCATTTTATTTATTTATTTATTTGGCTTAGCTTATATGTCACCCAATTCAGCATGGACTCAGGGCGGCTCCAACCAGAAACCAACAAAAACACAATAAAAACATCTAAAACATCTAAAAAACACGTTAAAATATATCACACTATAAAATCTTTCCAATCACACATCTTCTCTCTGGGTTAATAGTTCCAGGCCTGCCGGAAGAGCCAGGTTTTAACGGCTTTTCGGAAGGCCAGCAAGGTGAGGGTGGTATGGACCTCAGGCGGCAGTTGGCTCCAGAGAGCTGGCGCAGCCACAGAGAAGGCCCTTCCCCGCGGTCCCACCAGCCGACACTGTTTGGCTGACAGGACCCGGAGAAGCCCAACTCTGTGGGATCTTACTGGTCTCTGGGACGTGTGAGGTAGTAGGCGGTCTCGTAGATAGTCTGGTCCTGAGCCATATAGAGTTTTAAAGGTCATAACCAACACCTTGAATTGTGTCCGGAGACCAATGGGTAGCCAGTGCAGCTCGTGCAGTATGGGTGTAACGTGGGTGAATCGAGATGCACCCACCACAGCTTGCGCCGCTGTGAACTTCCTTGCCACAGATGTTAAGTGAATCGCTGCAGTTGTTGAATTACTAACATGGTTGTTATGTGAATCTGGCTTCCCCGTTGACTTTGCTTGTCAGAAGCTCAGAAAAGGTGATCATATGACCTCGGAACTGTCACGGTGTGATTTATTGCCTGCTATATGTATATGCAGGGAGCTGCATCCCTATTCATTATAATGGTTTATTCCTGAGCACGTGATTGATATGTTCTTGTACGCATGTGCGCATTCCAAAGTTTCTATTCTACCCTTCTTGCTCTGGCTTCCATTGAGGGAAGTCGCACATTTTATATCAGGCATGTAATTAATTAGGATTTATTGTTTTTGTACCGAAATAAATATTTTAATTAGAGTCTTTAAACTGCGGTTTTATTTCTAAATGTTTGAATTCCAGGAAAAGATCTATATTGCCTCTGTGAGATAAATTCTCACTCCGTCAGGAACACTGCAACCGTCATAAATACATGCCAATTGCCGAGTGTCCAAATCTTGATTATGAGACCATGAGGATGCTCGCAACAGTCATAAGTGTAAAAACAGTCATAAGTCCTTTTTTCAATGTCGTCGTAACTTTGAACGGTCAACTAAGGGAATGGTTGTAAGTTGAGGACTACCCATACCGTATTGCTGAAAATGCTACAAGGATATTATAGTCAAAGAGACGGAGCAAAATGGAACAGTTTCAACACAGGCCTTCTGCATGCTATTAGAACAAGGCTGTACTTTTTGGGAGCCCGAGAGCTGTACAGAACAGAATGATCAAGCAAAATCATCCAGGCAGTTCTACACAGATTGGGGCAGGAATTTCTGCTTGTTTTTCCTGAGATTTGAGAAGCAGAATTTTGGGTTGAATTTGTTTTAAGCAATAGTAGCAATAGCAATAGCACTTAGACTTATATTAAGCATATTAAGCCTACTTGAGGGCTTGCCTTATTATATTGTTTGCGTTTTCATTATTAAAATGGCAAGAAACAGTGCAGTAATTTTCAGCAATTACAGTCAGGAGAGGCTCCAACAAGCACAGAGAAAACGGCTGCCTGTGGCTCTGGTTCTCCACATCGGGCAATTGCAGCCAAGCCATTCCCAAATGCATTTATTTAGGTAGGCACCAGACAGAGAGCAGTACTTCCAAATACAGATGTATTAGCGTCTAACTGTCATGTGCACTTTTTGCGAGCAACTGTATGCTGCTCTGGGGAGCTGAGAGTGATGGGTTACCTAAAAAAAAGCCAGCTCGTAATCAAAACCTAAGGCAAAGGAGACAAGAGGTGACACAATAACACCAACTCATGAAAGGGTATAATTGACTCTTATTCCCTGGCATCCTAAAGGCTCTAAGAAATGAAATGAACACCACCTGGGAAGGTTAAAGATTAGAAAAGGAAGGAAGAAGGATACATGAATTGCAGCTATACTACTCTTACTACGTGGAGTTTTGCTTTCAGGCACGGAAGTCCTATTTGAACATGCCAAACCCTTAGGATTACAAAACTCTCCTAATGGGGACAGAGGGACATATGAAGCAAGGGAGACAGAGAGAGAACGGATACAATAGGAAGCTTTCTCCAAATTCACTGTAATCCTGTTGTCACACTGTGAATGCTACCCTTACTCATCCTAGCACCTGCAATCATCAGAGGAACCAACCTTATCCAGCACTGGGTCATCCAGTTGCTGCTGCTCGATGCACTTGTGACAAACACGGGACAGAAGTTCATGTGGTTCAATGAACAGTCTTGAGCTCAGCAGGAATGTGAAGATATAGGCCTTCTGAGGAAAGGAAACAGGAACATTCATCTGACAACAACTGGCTAGAGAACTAAATATGCCAAATTCTTTCTCAAAGGCCATTCATTTCTTTTGAAACAGAATACAGCGGTTGCAATCTCAATCTATCTGGATGGAATATAAACAGGGGGCACTCTAGTGGTGTATTTGGTGTGAATTTTTTAAAGCAACTTTATTAGATTTTAAAATAAATAAAAACTAAAAAGGATTAACAATTAAGAATAATTCTTGCTTTCTTTTTGTTGGCATTCTCTATTCCTAGACTCTTTTGGGATAGGAGCAGGTTATAAGTACTATAAAATAAATATATAAACGAACAAGAAAACCAGGGGTGGGTTCTGTATTCCTTTACTGCCGGTTCGCTCAGGGACGTGCCCCGCGGGCGCTTCACGCGCACGCATGCGCAGTACTTAAAAAAAGCTTCTGTGCATGCGCAGAAGCAAAAAACAAGATGGAGACACCATAGGCGCCACTGAGCGAACCGGCTTGGGGGCTGGCAAGCCTGGGTCACTGCCGGTTCCAGCAACCCAGGCTGCCAAGTTACTACTGGTTCTATACTACCGGGAGGAACCCACCTCTGAAGCAAACCAATGGCCAACAGATATCGATATTTAAAATGGACGGGCAAGATATCTACTTCTCAATACAGAAGTCTTTTAAGAGTGATAAATCATGCTATGTTCTGTATAGTATCTTTTCAGAAATAGGGATTGTGTTTTGGCTAATACAGAAGAGTAACATCAACTGTTGAAGTTCAGCTACTTTAAAACTTATTTATTCTTGGCAGTATTCCCACTGACATTAGGGACAATAACTATTTAAGATGTTCTCTAGTTAGAGATAGTTTACTAATTTATCATTTTGAATAAGAATTCTATGCCATGAAAAACAAACAACCCAAATCCCTGCATAACAGTGATGGTTAGAAAAGTGCACACATATCAATTTATATTTCTGGTAAACATCTACACAAGCGACACAAGGCAAATGGAATAGAAGACGTTACTGTACAGGTAGGCCACAATTTACAACCACAATTGAGGCTAAAATTTCTGTTGCTAAGCAAGACAGTTGTGGAACGAATTTTGCTCCATTTTACCACCTTTCTTGCCAGTTGTTATCTGAATCACTGCAGTTGTTAAGTTAGTAAACCAGTTAAGTGAATCTTGCTTCCCATTGGCTATGTCAGAAGGTTGCAAAAGGCGATCACATGACCCTGGGACATGGCATCCATCATAAATACATGCTAGTTGCCAAATGCCCAAATTTTAATCATGTGACCATGGGGATTCTGAAATGGTCGTAAATGTGAATAACAGCCATAAATCACTTTTTTCAGTGCGGTTGTAACTTTGAACGGTCACTAAATGAATGTTGTAAATTGAGGATTACCTATATGTTTATGTGTAACCTACGTCAAAAGAAATTTTCCTAATTAAAAGATTGTTGAAAGCGTGCAAAAAGTGACTGTCTAGTTCATCAGAGCAAATGGCAGTTCACAGTAACCAAACATTTACCTCAGGGTAGTAGTCAGCTGTAGGTATAAGGTGTTGAATTAAAGCATCAAGAGATGCTGAGGTAAGGTTTCCATCTTGAAAGATCAGTCCTCCTTCATCATCTTCTTTGGAGGGATGGAGGTGATGAGGGCTGAAGCCACAGGAAGTAAACATGCTGGCAGAGCTCAGCGTTTGGGGCATGCCTTTCTGAAACAAAGGAAGCACAGATAACATCAGTCAAAGATACACCCAAAAATTACAACAGAGCCTGGGAATGAATGAATGAATGTAAGGAAACACTTGCATTTGAAAAACTTCCCACCATTGATTGCACTGAAGAACTCTAACCAGTGGAATATAAAATACGAAAGAATCATACAAGTAAAACGCCATCATCATCAACAAAGAACATTAGCAAACTATTAAAAGAAAAAAAGTCAATTGGAATAAAAATGCCTTCAGCAGCCACCAGGAAAATAGCCCTAGATTAGTGAAAGACAGATACATTTATTTTTTATAGTTATCTTCAAATAATGCTGCTCTACTACAGTTATGAATTCGGCAAAAAAAATCTTTTAACATGAATATCTGTATATTGTGTTTTATTTAATATATTGTAATATATTCTGTATAAAACATCTATTTTTAAAAGCAAATACGCACATATCTTCGTTTTAATACAAAGGCAGCACAAATTTGGGAAAGGCAAATATTGAAGTTAATTGCACTCTTGGAAAGTTTCATGTTGGGTTTGTGGTCTTTCAAATCCACTGGTTTTGCTAACTGAATAGAATTTCATTATCTTTGCTTGCAGAATATATAGTCAATTAAATAGTTTCTTAGATCTCCCTTTTCTCCCTTTCTATATAGATAGGGACATTTGTGCTCTTCCTGGCATCTGGCACTTTACCAGTTCTCCAAGATTCTTGAAGATAATACATTGAGGTTTGGTCAAAACCCAGCCAGCTCCCAGTTTCCTAGGATGGAAATAATCTAGTCCTGGAGATGTAAACTTATTCAAAGTGAAGAAATATCCCTGGCCATGTTTCTCCCAATCTTAAGCTTCAATGCTGCCCTTTGATCCTGCCCTTCACATTTTAATGGAAAGTTGTTTTGTTGTTGTTGTTGGAAAAGATTCAACCATATTAGGAGTTAAGAAGCGCTGTCTTTTAATAACAGAATATTGTTATTTTTACAATAACCCTTGTAAGAAATTACAAGGGAAAGACCTTTTACCCTCCTGGTGATATAAAAGCTGGAATATTTTGGGATATACCAATCTGCTCTCTCTCACACACAAACACTGCCCACACTGGTACAATGGGTTATCTTATGAGGTTGGTGTAACGCACAGTCTCTCAACCACCATCCTACTGTTTGTCAAGGATATAATGAGGACCTGTACCAACATGCATTGCTGTCACTTTTTAAAACAGCATAGGCAGTCCTTGCTTAATGACTGGTCACTTAACAACCATTCATAGTTATGGAAGATGCCTCCCCCCAAAGTTACTTATGACCCATCTTCGAAGTTACAACTGCCACAGCCACCGGTAGTCACAATCGCATTTTGGGCACTTGGTAACCAGTTTGCATTTACAACTGGTTGCAGTATCCCAATGGTCATTTGACCACAATTTGCAATTTTCTTTATTGGGTTTGGGGGGGGGGAGTCCATTTGGGAGAATGTATTAACAACCACAGTGACTCACTTTATGACCATCATAAAAAGAGTTGTAAAATCGAGACAGGTTGTGTGGTGACCTGCTTAAATAACCACAACAACTTATGACCAAAATTCCAGGCTCAATTGTGGTTATTATGCGAGGACCTAATAATTCGTATCTCTTTAAATACATTGTCAACAGTGTTCCTGCCTTTTCTTTTGAATAGATGCAAACTTGTTTGATCACAGCCACGTTAGCCTCTCTGCTGCCCTCCCACAGATGCCCAAGCATGACTATTGATTCCCTCAGTCAATTTATTCAGATTGAGTTAATGAGCTTCTGTCTGTAGCCCAAGTAAAACTGCCTAAATGCTACTTTCCTTGCTCTTGATTGAAGTGAAGCCTTGCAGGAGCTCCTCCAACCTGGTTAACAAATCACTGCAGAGCTTCTATTATTTCAGTGGAATTGGAAGTCAGCATAAGCCAGGGGTCCCCAAACATGGCAACTTTAAGACTTGTGGACTTCAACTCCCAGAATTCTCCAGCCAGCTGGGAGTTGAAGTCCACAAGTCTTAAAGTTGCCAAGTTTGAAGACCTCTGGCATAAGCTAATACCATGGATCCTTTAAATCTAAAATACCAGGGTTTCATCTGTTATTTGTGGATAATATCTTAAAGATCATGCTCAATTATATTGTGCTGGAATCTTGGGAAAGAAAGAAAGAAAGAAAGAAAGAAAGAAAGAAAGAAAGAAAGAAAGAAAGAAAGAAAGAAAGAAAGAAAGAAAGAGAAAGAAAGAAAGAAAGAAAGAAAGAAAGAAAGAAAGAAAGAAAGAAAGAAAGAAAGAAAGAAAGAAAGAAAAAGAAAGAAAGGAGGGAGGGAGAGAGAGAGAGAGAGAGAGAGAAAGAAAGAAAGAAAGAAAGAAAGAAAGAAAGAAAGAAAGAAAGAAAGAAAGAAAGAAAGAAAGAAAGAAAGAAAGACTTCTGAATGGAGCTCTGCTGCTAGTAAATACCTGGTCCCATAAAGGTGGTTTTCTTTGCTAACATTACAGAAGTGATTTCCCATCGCCAAGATACTGATTGGTTTATCTATGTAAACATGTAAGCCATCACCATATATTAGTTAACATTATTTAGGCTTTGACACTTCTTAGCTTTTTTCATCTCAGATCAGCCCAGAGAACTGGTTGCTGCCATTTACTGTAGCAGGGCCTCTATTTGAATCCACCTTGGGATTAATAGGCCACTGCTTTCTCTCAACCTCCATTTACCTTCTGCCTAAAGGCAACTGTGAAGATTTGTTAAGCAAAAAACCGAAGATACTAAAAATAAATGCATAATTACTTTAATTATTATTGTTCTATTAAATCTAGAGGCTGCATGACTCCGGGATTTGGGCATCTTACAATTAACAAATAAGAAAGAACTGTGACATCAAGCAAGCAAGAACAATGCAGATCCAGAAAACATACAATATAACAAAAAACAATCAGCAAAGGCTTGACACCCTTCTTAGTTCCACACTTGAGAGAACTACTAGGTCTTCAAAGACATCACCAGCGTGGGAATCATATGGATCTCTGGGTGGATGCTGCTTAAAATGCCAAGTGCCGGGACAGAGAAGGTGTGCTTTCTAGGTCCTGATTGGTGGCATCCACTCTGCTTGATCTTTCCAGATGGGCAGAAAGTAATCTGAGATAGGAGGCCTCTCAGATAACCAGTCCCTATGTTACGAAGGGCTTTTTAAGTAATAAGCTTATAGAGATGGTACTAGAAAATACTTTGTACATAGGGCCTATTAGGTTAAGAGATTCCCACAAAAGGACAGAACATTAGGTCTCTAGGGCAAATTAGTAACTGAAGTATTAGGGAGCAACATTTTGCTCTAACTGGTTGACATCCATTATCCTCAGTCCTTTTTTCTAAATAAATGCTTAAAATCAGACACATTCTTTCTGCTTGTGTCATCAAGGCAAGTGAAATAAATAATGATTACTGTACAAATAACCATCGTATACGTATCAGCATTTGGGAGAAGGGGGATTTCAAAGCAGAAAAATCAAAGTGAATACCATATGGTGACAAAAATTAAGAAATTGGTTTGAAGAACATAAAAGTACCAGGATTAGTTTTTAAAAAGAAAATTGACAGTACAAAGAAAAGTCAAGTCAATCTTTTGCACGTCCCTTAGTTGTTATGGTTTTGCTTACATATATTAGGCAGCTACAATTCTTATCAACATATCATCCACCTCAATGCATTGACAAAATCAGATTATATGATGAAAATTTTCTATTTAGGTACAATTTAATAAAGACACCAATCCTAATGCTCCTTTAGATTTAGACCATTGGCTAACAACTGTCAGGTTAAACACATGAACAAAACAATGTAGGAGATGGGGGAAAAGGCAGAAATTATTTCATTTCAACCGCAATAACACAAGGCTATCAATAGATACAATCTAAATGTAATCCGGTCTAATCTTGATTTTAGAAAATACGACGTCAGCAATAGAGTAGTAAATGTCTGAAACACTCTACCTGATCTTGTTGTTAGTTTCTCTAACCCCCATACCTTGTACCTTAAATTGTCTACCGTGGATCTTACACGTTTCTTAAGAGGTCCCTAAGGAGGCGTGCATAAGTGGACCAGCGTGCCTACCGTCCCTGTCCTACTGTCGCCATTTATATGTAATAATTTTATGTGTTTATGGCTATGTTTTGCTTATTTATATCCATTTATTTGTGCCATTTTTTCATGTGTCCATGTCTATGTCTATACTGATACTTGTTTCCTTGTACTTGTTGACAAAATAATGAAATAATAATAATAATATTAATGCAATGAATATTGTTGTAAACACTTTGATTATTAGTTCCTAAAATGATTTGTACCCAGACAACACACTGTTCAATTGAAGTTGGAATTTTTATATGCTATAAAATACAAACTTATTACCAAAAAAAAAAGAAAAGAAGAAGAAGAATTTGGCTGCCTTTCATTTCTAATATTATATACATTAGATTTCATACTGCCTGAATATTAGAAAGATGGTCAAATCCCATTACTAATTTTCAATTCTCTCAATGTATTATTTTGTTTACATGGAAATAACAAAGATTGCTGGAATGGATAGTTGTCCTCATCCTACTGTCTTTCAATGGATGGAGATTTCAAATTTCCAGGTGAGCAGATCGGGGAAGTCAAGGCTATCTACGAACATATACAAAATCAGAAACAAATTGCAGATATTGAACTATCACAGTCCCAAGTCTGCATGCTACTTTCTGCAATAAAAATGACAAATCTCTGTAGTCCTATCCTATGTGAAGCAATAAATTATGTCTCCATGCCACTTCTAGTTTTGTTAGACAATGAGAAACTTAAGGGGTCCCTCTTCATAGACCATCAAATGGCACTTCAGTTTCTTTAAAAATATAAGCACAACCAAATTATTCTTGGAATTGTATTTATTTTTAAATGTAGCTTGCAAAATATAGTGAGGAAATGGATGGATGGTTTTCAGAGTTGTCAAAAAATGTAATCACATATGGTGATATCTACTCTAACACAATATTTTCAGAGTGGTAAGTCAAGCATGATCCATCCACCAATCTTCTAAGAACCAACAGATGAGGCTGTTACCAAAACCAGGCTGTTTAGAAAACATTTGCTAGCTTCAATGCAAAGATGTGGTATAAACGATCTACTTGAACATTTTCTCATTTTTCTGTATAAGGCCAATAAAACAGTCCAGAATTCAGAAAATTACTTCAGTCATGCATTAGTCCAGCGGTTCTCAACCTGGGGGTCATGACCCCTTTGGGGGACGAACGATCCTTTCACAGGGGTCGGAAGACTTCGCCCAGATGCCGCCATTTGGGTTCTTTTACCCTCTGCGCATGCGCAGAACGCTTTGCGCATGTGCAGAGGGTAAAAGAACCTAAATGGCAGCGGCAGGGCGGGGGTGGTGGCGGGTCACGGTGGGGGCGGGTCACGGGGCGCAGCATTAGGAAGGTTGAGAACCACTGCATTAGTCAGAACGTATCACTTTTCTTGAGCATGCCCAGTTTGTTATGAACTGCTTTGAAATGATCTGCTGTGCAGCATACATGGAGTTACAAAGCATAACACTTAAGAGAATATGGAACCCCTTAATTCAGAAAGTATTTTGGCTATAAATGCAACAATTCAATTATCTGTATTTTGAGGAAAGCACTTTCTTACACTCTCAGTCTCATATCTGAAATACAAGAATGGAAATACTATAGGGCTATCGTGAGGATCACTGAAATAATATGCTATTTATAATAAAAGTAACTCCAAGTCATGCTAAACATACACCATTAAATGCCCTGTCTCTGAAGTGTCATCATAATAAAAATATATTGTGATGCCGTTTCATTCTGCTGCAGAATAATTTTTGCTGATTTTTTATTCATTCAGCCTGCAATATACAGTATATACATATATCTGATTATGGTGGCAATTATGATACATACAAGCTATATTCACACAAGATGCTGAACCATGGTTTGCTTAATTTCATTTGGTTGATACTAATCCATAAATCATAGTTTGCAAATCATACTAGCTAGGTTCACACATATTAGCATATATACAAACTTAGCCACAAACTGATATACAGTTGGAATTATTAAAAATTGAATACATGCAAAAGAGACAGTAGACTCTATATTAGACTCTAATAGCCTGTAGTCTTGCTTATAGTTATCTCAGCACTTCTAATTCATTTATCTTTCTTTTGTATTGGCATTTCATTTTTCTCCCAAGAAATTCAGGAATATATGAGTCCATTTAGTAGATTTTCTTGATAGAGGCTTAAGAATATTATGAGAAACCAATCACTACACTTCACAAATTCAGCTACACAATGCATATTTAAATGTATATAGTGGTCAATAGTACCCTCACGATCGATGGGACCATCCAAGGGGTCAATAAAAGGGTGAGGATCGAAAGGCAGTTGATAAATGATGGAAGATCAATTGGGGTC
Source organism: Diadophis punctatus similis (assembly GCA_023053685.1). NCBI lineage: Eukaryota > Metazoa > Chordata > Lepidosauria > Squamata > Dipsadidae > Diadophis > Diadophis punctatus. The sequence continues at coordinate 174,565,577 of JALIGW010000002.1, forward strand.
AATTAAACTTTTGGGTTTCTGTAGAGTTCCACATCACTTCCTAGTCCTGAAGGTGAGGTAGCTGAAGAGACATTGTTATGCAGAGTTGGATGTCAGCCACCAGAGAGAATAGCCTTGAATTATCTCTATTATTGGTTAATCTTCAATTCGATTCATAGTCGCAGGTGCGCTGCATGGGCTTCTGCCTCGTCATATGGTAGCAGAAGCAACCTGAGCAAGATCCGAACTCCAGGCATGGCAGAGCACAAACCGTGGTTGCTGCCTGCTCCAGAGCCACAAGTTGAGCTGCGGAAGAGAGGGGCCCTCGGCTGCAAGGTTTCCTGGCACTGTGTGCAGGGCTGGGGCTGGCAAGAGAGCGCCAGAAACACCTTCAGGCGCCCAAAGAGATAGAAAAAGAGGTAGCTTCCAGCCCTTGCTGGCTCAGCTGATCCACGGGGCAAAAATTAAGGGGTCGCTGAATCACACTGCGTGCCCCCTCCCACACACAGATGTGGCCACTGGAGTCACGCCGGCGGGGTGGGAAGGAGCCGAACCTCTATGAGATGACCAGGGAAGGGAAGGAGCCACTATGCTAAGCGCAGCCTCAGGGATCACTGCCTGTGTTTGTGAGGGAACAGGTGGTTGGGCTGTCTCCTGTCCTGGCCACACCCACCCTCCACTAGGGCTTATTTTTGGGGTAGGGCTTATATTAGGCCCACATGTAAAAATCAGGCTAGGGCTTATTTTTGGGATAGGTCTTATTTTCGGGGAAACACGGTAGTATTATTAGTTAAATCACCAACTATTAAATTATATTGATATAATCAATAAACAATCAGAAACTTCATGAAGGAGTCAATCAGATGAAAAGTTAGAGGAGTCCTGGCTTAAATGGCCTGCAGCTTAGTCTGATGTGTAACTACTCCAAGCAAATTTTGTAGCTGAGTAAGACTCTAAATTCAGGTGTCTTGATTCCACTTTCATCTCACAATCCACTATTGTCATGGTGAAAATTTAGAAAACCTTCATGTGTAACACAATTGAAAACAGAATTGTTGGGAAGCTGCTCCTCCCCTTGCCACAGAAGAATTGCCTATCATATAGCCAGTTTCAACGTTTTGTTTAGTTACTTATTATTTGTTTATTACATTTATATGCTGCTCATGTCACCAAGGGGCAATTCTAGGCAGCTTACAACCAAGTAAAAATAACAAGCTAAAATTTTAAATCATTAAAATAATAAATACATTTTATTTTGACAGTACATACTTTCATACTAAGGAGATAGCAAATTTTTCAGGCTGCGGAAACTGCTAGTAAAAATATACATTTACGCAATATTTTCATATTCTATGAACCCCTAATCAAAGGGCAAATTGGACGTGTTTGAAGTTTTTCTTTGTTCTTATTCTGCTTCAAAGTGCAAAGTCCTTTTTCTTTTCTTTCTGAAATACTGCAGAGCTATGAACAGAGAGATGGTTCTGGCTTCTAGAAAAGATGTAAAAGGCTCAGTAATATCTTTCCATTCTTATCAGTTCTTCCCATTCCATATCCTTTTATTTGCTAGGTTCATTTAAATTACAGCATAGCTGTGTTATCATAGTTGCCTGCGGCTAATGCTATTAAAACAGATATGAATTGAGTTTTGCTGTGGAATATCTTGATGCATTATGTACAAGTAAAGTAATAACTGAAAACAGATTGTATCAATATTGTTTGGGAGCATTATGCACCCTGCCCATAAAAGTCAGTTGTCAATGAAACATGAAATATGATTTCTATCCTAAGCAAGAGCTCCTGAAAATTATAACCTAGTATTTAAAGCTGGAAATCATTCCACAGAGCTAAACAATAGTAGATGGCTGAAGAATATCATTTGCAAAAACTTTGAAGATATCACAATGTGGGAAAAACTATACTGAAATGACTTTACCGACAATGGAAAGCAAAGTAAGCTGGAAGGTGGATGGAGGTATGCAAATCGAAAAAGCAACATTCTCGATGAATTAAAATTTAAAAACAGTAAGATTAAGGCTGTGCAAAAGCCTTTGAAAGCAGGCTTCCCAATGAACATATGCAAGCATCTCTTGCAAAATGACTAAAGTCATTTAAAAAGCTTTTGCGACTTCTCTGGGAAGTTGCTCTTGGAAGTGAACAATGGGGTTTGGGGTGGAGAATAGGAGAAGGTTCAGGCATTATTCAGGCTTGTATTCTTCACAAAGGCTCAGCACAAAGCAATCCTGGGGTTGTAACAGAGGCATTCTTGCAGGGGTGAACTAATTAACACATGTAGTGTGACAAAACACAATTGCGAGGATGGTTTACACTCCTTGGAAACTCATTACCTGGTGATGACATATATCAGCAACAGGGCCTGATGTTAATAGCTTTCCTGGCACAAATTTATGGATATCTATTCAGAAGTAAATCTGACAAAGCTCAGTGGGGTTTAGTGCCAGGTAAAGATCACCTGCATAACTTTTATCAACCGATCAAATAATCTATTGCTTATGGTCAGGAAAATGCAAATATTTTTAAATATTGGACTAAAGAATTCTTTTTTTAAAAAAAAGCATCGCCAGGACTGAATTGCTATGATTTGGCACAGCAGCATTTTGAAAGTGATATGGAGGGGAAAGAACTAATTTTGTGGCTGACACTTCCTCGCTCTTGGCTTAACACGCGTAAGCAGAGTTGCATATTTTGATGTGCACCAAGTTATTTAATGGCAAACTGTAGCTGTTTGCTGCCAATATAGTTGATTTCGGCTGTCATTCCGTTTCCCAATGAACTATTATTTTATTACTATAAACCATGAGTGACTTATTGCTCAGAGCAAAACAGCTGCTTCTGTTTACTCATAAAGATATTGAGTTATCCTTGCCCCATACATCATTTTCTACAACTGCTGAGAACAGGAGGAAGATGTAGCCTTTTCTCCGGTTTTAACAAGTTGCCTATTTAAAGTACCTGATAAAGATAGCCATTAGTAGCTGTCAAATTATCTGCAGTACAGGCACTGATGGAACCACAGGGGTGATTACAGGAACAGCGAATAATTCATGTCGTCTACAAGAAGAATGAAGCTGGAACCAGGCTTGGCTCATCTGGGAAGTGGAAAGCTTGACTGCGGCTGTGAATCTTCTTCAGCTAATGAGAAATAAAAATATATCTGTGGATCTTTGCCAAAGGACTCCAGCAAACTGTGCCTGCTTTATTTTCAGTTATTCTCTCCTCCTCCTGAGGCTCAGGGTACCTCAGTGAGGTGTTTTAGGAGATGCAGAAATCTGCAATAGGAGTAAGTTCTACAGTGCAATAGACTTGGGACTACATAATGTTGTATACAGTCTAACTGGGTTAAAATGTGGCTTTAAATTTTTTTACTTTCTTACAAAGGGGAAAAAAAACCTATTGGTATCCTGTGAAACTATTCCCTCTTCTTAAAGCTCTATAAATTTCTTTTCAACACATTCAAAATATTCATGTATATTTAAAGCTAGTAGGAGAATTGTCTTCTTTTCACCTTCTCAGTAGGCCATAAACATGTAATTTGCAGCCTACAAAACTGTCAAAGTGCACATACTTCCTGTCAGTCACAATAAAAAAGACCCGAGTGACCAAACAAGCAGAATAATGAACCTATGTGACATAATGATCTGTGTGATTCATAAAGAAAAATAAACAGGAACAGCATCATATTCACATAATATAGCATAATGCAAATTCAGAAGCTTTTTCTTCAAACAGATTTTTCCTTTCAATTGGCACTATTATTACAGGTAGTCCTTGACTTACAACAGTTTATTTAGTGACCGTTTGAAGTTACAACAGCACTGAAAAAAGTGACTTTTTTCACACTAATTTGTACCCTATGACAATCATTATGTTTTGTACCTCATGATTCTTGACAAATGTATCTTTTCTTTTATGTACACTGAGAGCATATACACCAAAGACAAATTCCTTGTGTGTCCAATCACACTTGGCCAATAAAGAATTCTATTCTATTCTATTCTATTCTATTCTATTCTATTCTATTCTATTCTATTCTATTCTAATGACTGTTGCAGCATCCCCATGGTCACATGATCAAAATTCAGATGCTTGGCAATGGACTCATATTTACGATGGTTGCAGTGCTCAGGGATATGTGACTGACAAGCAAAGTCAATGGGGAGTTAAGTGAACAGATTCACTTAACAACCATCTTAATAGGTTAACAATTGCAGTGATTTACTTAACAACTATGGCAAGAAAAGTTGTAAAATGGAGCCAAAGCCATTTAACACATATCTCACTTAGCAACATAAATTTTGGGTTCAATTGTGGTCATAAGTTGAGAACTAGCTGTATATCTTTATGGGCCTGGATTATTCAGAACTAGGAAAATCCCTTTGATCCCTATTAGGAATTAATGGCAAGGATTCTTTATTGAATTGAAGTAATTATTTGGAATTCAGTGCTATAACAGTGAGCATATAAATGAGTTCAAGCATTCTGATCTTTAAAAATGCGCCCATCTAAATCAATCTGTCATATTTTAAGTGCCGTTGTTCAGCTCTTAAAATGTAAACAGACTTATGAGGATTACATTTAAAAAAAAACACCAGAATTTTCAAATGATATTAGAATGGGCTACAATGACAGACTAATTAACGTAATTATTTTATTAAAATGATCTAATTTGTATGATGCTGACTTCCTGAAACATTCAATATTTTGGGGCTAGCAGATTGGGGTAGATCAACCCACAGACCTAACAGTGAAAAGGTAAACCTGAGATTTCAGATCACATCTGCAACAAGGAGACTACATGCCATACCTTCAATTCAGTGCTCCCGTAAGCTCAGTGCTTCCTGCTCTCTGTCTCATCCACCAGCAACAGCAACTAACGTTTTGCTCCATGAAAATAAAGGAGATTCGAAGAAACAAGGAAACCATATGGGCAAGATGACAGACCAATAGAATAATGTGGCAAAGGGGGCATTTAGATCAAGTCCAACCCTGCTCAAAGCAGCAATTCAAAATATAGCATCTCAGGAGCATGGGTGTTAGGCTCTGCTTCAACAAATTCAGTGGAAAAAAATGGCGCAACAGCTCCCTGAGCAATTAGTTCCAAAGCTGAATTGCTCTTATTATTCAGAGGTTTTTCTCTAGTCTTCAGTCCATTATGCCATGTCTTGCATTCTGGAAGGTGAGAGAATAGGAACTTAACCTTCTTCTATGTGACAACCTTTCATATGTATATATAGATAGACTACCTATCCCTTTTATATCTCCAATAAATCCCAATGATTCTAATCCCCAGAAGAGCAAAGCAATTAAGTTAAACCAAAATCTGGTAAAGAGCTGCAAGCCAGAAATGTATCTGGCTCAGTACTTAAAAGAAGAGGAAAACAAAAGCTGAATTTCTATTTAGGACTGTCTTCCTCATCTTCTGTGAACTTCCTAGCTCATATGGGTCCCTCTCCATTACCAAAATTTTATCTTTCAAAGATGAAAAATAAATACTGGCATAGGAAAATGATTCTGGGAAGCTACTCTTTTTTCATTCTTACAGAAATACAAAATGAGTCATATCACATACTATTTACAAAACAGTAACAGTTGCAATAGTTCAGTAGCTAACTTGCTGCTCTTCCAAATGTGCCAGATGGTCAATCCAAAAACTTCCAATCAACATGGTTATTGTTGAGTACATCAGCTGAGAATTCTGAGAGAGAGGCTAACAGGTTGGAGGTAGGCTGCTCTATAGTGTCAACCTATGAAATCTGGAAGTAGAGTAATCAGAAATGTATTACAGAATGCTTTCTGAATTAAGTAGACATGAAAGGACTCGGATTATCAGGCATGCTCAGACTGAGTTCACCAGCTTTTACCTCAGATAATTATAACGTTTGTATTTCTTCAAAAATATTTCGCAAGCCAACTATTTGTTACTTATTCTCAATTATTCTCATCCATTTTTTTCTTTAACCCTGTCATCTTTATGTTCTGGAAGTTGTGTAAGGCATACAGAACAGTGTTACATTAAAATTAATTGCCAGCATCCTGTTTTGTGTAAGCAAGGTCACCTTCCTAGCAGAGTGCTTGTGTTTGTTCATGTCATGTCTGTAAATTTTGTTTGAAAGGGGGGAATGAAATAATTAACATGAATTTGGAAGATAAGTCCCAAGTAGAATATAAACAGCAAGAAGATGTATGGCCAATTACATTAAATACCAATCAAAATTTCAGCCACGCAACAGTTCTCCTGAGCATTTAATCTGTTATCTTATAGAACTTCCTTCTTTATGTTTGCACCAGCAATTAAAAAGACCCAACATCATCAACTAGCAGCTGGATAATTAAACTATTTGATCTTAAAATACAGCAATGGAACAAAATTAAACCTATACAAAAGGTTAGGAAATAGCCTAGTGCCAAACCAGATTATTATCATGGCTTTTGGGCAAAGGGGGATGCTCAAGTGAGTGACTTCTTACATACTGTATATAGTATTTATAACATTTTTCATTTCCCTTAGTATCTTCTAAAAAAAATGGTAGCAGCCAATGCGATCGCCATGCAAAGCCAACTTTCTTCCTGCCAAATGTCTGGACACGCAAATAGGTCCTGCAGATCCTCAGTTTAAAAATATGGAGGTCTTCTTCCTGAGGAGTATCTGATAGGAAAAGCAGAAGGAAAGCCTCTTCCTTTCTCTGGACTGTTAAGATCACATATTTCAGAATCTGAGGGAAAATAAGTAAAGCAGAAGCAACTCTGTGGTCCAAAACAAGCAAATGCAGACAATCAGGAGGATTTGTGATAGCTTCAAAATCAAAGTAGGAAAAGAAGGAGGGACTTAGCAATGTGCTCACCACTTCTTATTTCAAGCAGTTCTCACTGACCAATAGTAATTGGGATTAGGAACTCTGTTGTTAAGCGAAATAGTCATAAGGCACCATGTCTTGTGACCATGGTGCTTTATGATGGCAGTTGTGGCACTTCCAGTTGCCATCATCAGGCAAATTCCACACGGTTGCAGACCCAGAGAGATGTATTTACCAAGTATTTTGTCACATGATTGCCTCCTGCTGGTTTCCCTCCCGCTGGTTTCCGCATTGACTTTGGTTGTTGGGACTTTGGCAGTGAAGGTTGCAAATGGCAATCATGTTACTGCATGACGCTGCAGTGTTGTAATTGCAAACCAGTTGCTGAACACCCACATTGTGATCACATGATTTATTTATTTATTTTATTTATTTATTTATTTGTCAAACATGTATAGTAGTAATTTGTATAAACATAAGTAAAAAGTAACGATAAAAGAGGACAATTGGATAGTAGGACAGGGACGGTAGGCACGCTGGTGCGCTTATGCACGCCCATTATGATTATTATGATTGCAGAGGTCAGTTCTGCCTCTGTCCTCATAGCTGTCAGTTGCAGCTATGAGGACATGTTGTGAGGACCTGTCATAAGTACGTCTTGTTCAGCACTGTTGTAACTTTAAATGGCTGCTGAAGAAGTGTGTGTTAAGCACTATCTATGATGAGCTTAGAACAGAGCCAAAATTTACATTCTGGGTCAGGTCCATAGATGCTAAAGCAAGCTTTATGGGCCAGAAGCAGTATCCAAAATTAAGTTAACCAGACATAGTACATCACCTATCTCTAATCTATAATTCATGCCTGTGTGCACAATGCCACTGGGAACTGAAAATGCACAAAATGGATGTACACCAGTGACGCGTACAAATTCAAAAGCAGTATTCAGATAACATTTCAGAGACTGGATATGTTTCAAGAGCTTTTCAGAAAATGAATAAATGTGCAGGTGTAAGAAGAAAGAGAAATGGTTATATACTGTTTTTCCAAAAGGGTGTCTATAAATGAGCTGTGAGAAAATCTTAATAAGATTCTGTGAAAATTACCAGAACAGAAAATTACTACAGTAAAACTAGTATTAGTACCAGCGGTGAAATCTACTTATCTTCCCTACTAGTTCGGAAGGTAAGTAAAAGGCTTTGCGCATGCGCAGAGGGTTAAAAACAAGAAAATGGCAATGTACGGGTGGGTGGGCGGAGCCTCACACTGCCGCCGGTACCAGTTCTCCGAACCACTGGCGGCCACCGCTACCGGTACGCCTGAACCGGGTAGCATTTCACCCCTGATTAGTACTCATGGTTTTGGGTTATGTCTAGACTACCTCAAACGGCTTGCAAATCAGAAAGCACTTCCTTCCTCCCCTGCCTTTACATTCCAGAGAACTAGGGAGAGTCCCTTCCGAGATGTTTTCTCCAGCCCCATTCCTTCTTTAGATTCAGATTTCATTTATCAGACTATTGTCTGGGCTGTGGTTCTTCCTCCTGTCTCCCAAGGTTACTCTCAGTCCCATTACAAAAACTGATTCGCTCCTTTTTTATAATGCCAGGTGAAAATTGAGCAATGTTTAAAATTATTTACTATTTTTGGGGAGAGTAAAGTATTTTCTGAGAAAAATTGGACTTTGGCAAGCTGTAGCAGTTTCTCTGGACTCCAGGAGATCAGAGTGATAGTTCTTCCAGTTCTTAGTTAATTTAATTGGAAGTCTATCACTCTCTGTATGAAGGACAGAGAGTAGCTATGAAGTGTTTCTGGGGAGTGAGAGCAGAAGGAAGTGCATTCTTAATTTAAATTCCTAACTTTAAAAAATGAAAGAATTTTAAACTTAAATGTAAGTTAATTCTTAACTTCAAGCAGGGGCGGGTTGCTCACTTACCTCACTGCCGGAGCCATGCACGCACATCTCCATGTTTCGGGAGGGCGCTTGCGCGATTTTGCTTCTGCGCATGCGGAAACAAAATCGCCCAAAAATCACCGAAAATGACGGGGAAAAAATGGCGACGCGCCGGGTGGACCGGCAGAGAGGGCTCCGGAGCAATTGCGAAATCCGCCCCTCCCTACCGGAGTTGTGTACCGGGCAGCTCCGGCAGGAACCCACCTCTGATTTCAAGCCCTAGTGGGAGTACTGCTGAGGGACTGGAAGAGTGTCAAAGCTGAAGCATCAGGCTTAGACACAATAAATAATAAGTGGAAACGGCAAAGGAATAAAGTGGGCTGCCAAAAATCGCCTTTGACCAGATGGCTAGTTCTGAGTCAACGGACAAAGACAACATACCTATTGCATATTGGGTATTCTCCCCCACCCCCCCAAAGTTCCTGCTGTGCTTTCATCACAATCCACAGGGGTGGATGATGGGTGGGAGAGTGTTGTTCCTGGAAGGGATGAGTGAAGAACCCTGGGAGAATATCCCAACAATATATACTTTCATCAAAGGTCACAAAAAGCATGAAGATCATCCCAGTTTCCCAGGTAAAATAAGCAGGCACCTATATTGGACAGCAGCAATGTAGGAAGATGCTAGAGAGAAATGATCACTATAATAACAATGGTAAATGTATAATTTCATACTGCATAGGAGATGACAATGGTAAACCACTCAAATGACATGACACAATCACACACTAGCATCTTAAGAGCCATGGTGGCACAGTGGTTAGAAGGCAATATTGCAGGCTAACTCTGCTCACTGCCAGGAGCTCAATCCTGACCGGCTCAAGGTTGACAAAGCTTTCATCCTTCTGAGTTCGGTAAAATGAGGACCCAGATTATCGGGGCCAATATGCAGACTTTGTAAACCACTTAGAGAAGCCTGTAAAACACTCTGAAGTGGCATATAAGTCTAAGTGCTATTGCTATCTTAGACATCAGAAAATTGAAAGCAAACTGGAATTCAGACATTTTCAGTTAGAAGATCATACTGTTTGCTATATAGGACATGAAAAACAAAGAAGGAATTGTGTTGCTTTCATAATCAAAGAAAGGTATGGAAGAACAGTACTCTGCTACAGTGCAATTATTCTTGGGTTGTTGTTTTTTTACTGCCAGACCCAGAGAGATGTATTTACAAAGTATTTTGTCACATATTCTGGCTTAGGTACTATCGGCAGGTGACTCCATAAGATCCTGTAAATAATAAGTTAATAATCATTTGAAACAATGTATTCCACTACTGAGATCCTATCAACAAGAATGAGAACAGTATAAAGTCAGGTATTAGAGCGGGGTGTCAAACTTGCGTCATCATGGCAGTGTCACGTGGCGTATTGTGACTTTTCCCCTTTCGCTAAACCGGGTGTGGCCGTGGTCAGCGCATGATGCATCTGGCCTGTGAGTTTGACAGCCCTGTATTAGAGTGTAACCTTTCAAAAATCTCTGATAAATCTTCCCCAGCATCATATCTATTGGACTATGAGCAAAATACCAAATGGTGTTTTGAGTACATTTTAAAGTCACCTATGGAGGAGCCTTAACTCTGACATACAGGGAGAGTTTGCAGTACTTGAATTTATTCCTTCCTTCCTGACTGGTAACAAGAAAGGAGATGCATAATAGCCATCATTTCCATCAGGCATTTTTTTTTCTCCTCAAAAGGGAAGATGGCCTATAAATCTTCTCTTTCTCTCACTTTTACTTGAAGTAAAAGATGCTCCAATTTCTCCCCATTTTAAGAAACCTGTAAGCACCAAATCAATAGGTGTTGCAATTGCATGGATTGGATGCAGGGACCAATTTGCTTGTTCCTAATCCCAGGCCAAAAAGAAAAATTCCATAGTTAATCAGATATCATCAAGAAAGCAGCCATAGGAAAAGTTCGTATGAGCGACTGAGTAAGCAAGAGAGAGAGATGTCAAGCCTAAAGTCCTAATAATTTTTAAGGAAATAAGTAAGTGGAATCTCTTTGTAAATAAATATACAAATCTTTTAAAAAGTGATTGCAAACAGTTCTGTAAAAAGAAAACAAAAAAAGCTTCAATTACTTCAAAAGAAAAAATAATGAAGGGTTTATTGGTTTGGTGTTAAAAGCAAACAAACAAAGAGGAGGGAATGATAACATGAAACAGATACTTGAGCAAAGATATTAATTCAAGCAATCCTCCACTCTTGGAAAGATGCCACCGTTTTTAATGGGTTCACAAAATAATGGATTATGGGCAAATCAAAGGAGATATGCAAATGGAAAAGCAGCAGCAATTTTACAAAAACCTAATATACATTCAGCATGAGTCTACGTTTTAAAGGAGAACTTGCAAAAAAAACTGGTATGATAAGCCTACAGCTATACTCATTTCAAAACATTGAAACTGAAATTTTAAAAGAAAGATAAATAGCCTTTTTGCAAATCATTGCTAGATAGGAGTACCTGGCATGTTTAGCTGTTCTTTTCGTATTTTATTTTCTGTGGTAAAATCACAGAACCACCAGGTCATAGGCTTTCTGATTTGGCACAAGCCTGAACTGAGGGAAGAACTGAAAGAAATATTTTTTTGTGGTGGGGAGATAAGGAGATGAAAATGATATTCTGAAGAGTGGAATAGAGTAATATTAATATCCAAGAAAAAATAATGAAAAAGTCATAAATGCTGTGGGAATGTTGAAAAATGGTAAAATCGCAAGGGTAAATTCTGTAACTGGAGAAATAAAATCAATTTATTTATTATTTATTTATGGAGTGGGTGTATGACTTTTAAATATATGAAGACTGCATTAATTTGGAAAATACCATTAGCCGTCTATGAACAGACAAAGGAGGCAGGGGAAACATGAAACTAAATTGAACAGAGTGGGAATTGTTACTTCAGAAGTGTGTATAGTAAAACAGGAAGAGATAGGATCAAAACTGAATGAGTGATGAATGTGGATTAAACACAAAAGTGGGTAACTGACATGAAAGAACACTGAGGAGGTTGGATCATATGGACCAAAAGAGGATCAAATGGCAAAACAAATACAGAAAAGAAGAATGAATGAATGGAAAGGAATGGAAGACCAAGACACACTTGCTAGATGATGACAACCTGAAAAACCAGAGAGGAGATTAGTTTAAAGAACAAAAGAGCAACAAATAAATTGATGGATGGACATGATGTTAGTTCTGCTTCCTTTTTCTTTTCCTATGCCTTTAATTTCTTTGCCTTACTATGTCTTACTCCTTGTCTGCACTCTGCCTGAAGTTAGTTAACCTAAATGTGATGAGGTAGGGTTAGGGTTAGGGTCAGAACAGATCAAAAGGGTATGTATGTTGTCTGTCTCTGAACTGGGCATAAGCAAACCTTTCTTTTCTCAAAGTGTTGTATCCAGAAAGTCGTCTTTGTGTTGCCCTAATAATGGTAGTGTGTGTGTGCCGGGTATGAGTAGTTACAGCAAAATTGGACTAAAATGACAGTTTGAGAAAAATCAGCAGCACAGAGGGCTATTCCTTTTTTCCTATTTTGTTAGCATCTGTTGGCCCCTCATGAAGATGGGTCACTGAACAGAACTAAAAGGGAGAAAGGGAGGAATCAGTATAAAAGCCAGTACAGTATTGGACACAAGGAGCTGTCCAGCAAAAGCTTGGAGCTGTCCATTTCCAGATTAAAGAGATGAGTGCTGAGAAATAGATTTGAGGTTTGATATGAACATAACCTTTTTTTGTACCAATCAGATCATGTTTTTGAACGCTGGGTGGTAGATACCTCCTTATTCTAGTTGTTCCTACAATCTGGAAAAATTCAGAGAGGCGCTTTTGTAAAAATTATACCTCTACTCTTTAACAGCCACACTTCCTTTACATTTATTTTATTCTTACTTTTTTTGTAAGCCACGATGAGAACCCATTTAGAGGCTAGTGCAAAATAATGTTTTTAAAAGGTTAGTTGCATTTGAAGCTTATGTGAGATGATCCACTGACTGAAATAGTGTCTTAGGATGCTTTAGAATTGAACCACCACAAACATTGGCAATGATGGAGATTCAAAAATTGTACAATGTGAGGTTATTGTAAATGTAAACCAATCAAATAATTATGCACTAACTTACATTCTCCCATACAAAATACTCAGATCAACATTCTTACCTTTGCAATACAAGAACATGTTCTGGCTTTACCTTTTTGATTTACCAATTCTTGAACAAATATGAGCTTTTAGAAGTGGTTCAGAATGAAGACTCCCAGATTTTATTTCTCTTCTCATAATGGAATCTGAATCTGACGCAACAACAGATGCATTCCCTAGGCATATATAAGCTTGTTTGGGATACAGTTTTATATATTACCTACAGTGGATTTAGATTTTGTAGGGTTTCCAGACCCGGTCTATGTGAAAAAATTATTTCATATGTATTAAAACAAATGCTTAATTTGGTACTTATACTTATGAGCATTAGCTAGAATGCTCAGAGAGCAATCTGTAAATAAACTTGTGCCAAAGTCTCAGTGTACATATTATCCCCCAATTCAACTATTACCAATATTGCTTGTCTCTGAACTGGCAAGTGCTGGGCAGAAAAACAGACTCCACAATAAATTTACTTTCTATTTACTGATCTGTAGCTTGTTTTACTCTATTCAAGCTACCGTTGTCTTGAAGATGATGCAAACCATTATGTAGAGTAAATGGGCCATTAATTTTCCTGAAATACTTGAAGAATGCTCAATATTTCTCAGTTTAACATTCTCAAAGCAGTATTATAAACACGTTTGATGCAGCATGTCTTAGTACCATAAGCCTCTTTTGGAGCCATGCCTGATGTATTTGCCCTTGGCAGACTTTGTAATCTAAAACTGCTAGAAATCATTGACTTATCACTGCTATTAGCTCTGGACATTGGGCTGTTATTGGTTTTTAAACTGTGTCCATAGCTTATTTTACAGCATATGAAACTTATTTTACAGCATATGAATCAACCACAAAACATCACTTCAAACAACCAGTGACAGTTCCAATCCTCCTTCAATCATTTTCTTCTAACAGAAGAATGAAATAGGCATTTATTTTTCCTTTTTGGGGGATGAATTGCATTCTTCAAAGAGAAGTGTAGTATGTAACTGAAGCAAATCACACCTGCTATACTCACTTCTTCCTGGAGATTCTAAGACAGTTCTGTCTTATCCTAGAATCCCTACTGTTATTAATAAGCAAATAATCCCTTTTATGCCCACTTCCATTTCCATCTTCACCTTGTTTTAAGCCCTGTTGCATTCTCAATTATGTCAGTGAAACAGCAAATGGTTTGTAATCCTTCCTTTAAACCCATTATGGCTTCAGAATGCCATAGGATTCTGCTGTAAATGGGTTTTAACTGGCTGTAGTCATGTGGTCACTACTGGTAGTAGTTGCTTTTGTAAAACAGGATGGCTAGCTTGCACCATAGCTCCAAAGATGGTGCCATCTTCACTATATATGTTTTTTTCATCTCCTATTCCATGAAGCAACATACGGACTTTTTTCAAAGGTACTAATATATTGATGGCCAAAAGAGCACTGATGAAACTGCTTCAAGCACCTGAAAGAAACACAGCCGCCATCATTGTCAGACTAGTTTTGCAGCCAGGTGGATTATGAAATGAGAGACACGTAGTACATTTCTGATTGAGATGATAATACAAGAATCTTGATCTGAGTAATTATAGATGTTAGTCATATCACTATTGCTATGTGCCTGCAACTACAACAATACCACCCACTTTTTCTTCCAGACTCTCAACAAAGACCTTCGTTTCCACCATAATAGTTCATTTTCCTGACCAGAAACCCAATAGAAATATAATCTAAGCTCAGTGTTTTTATACAAACACCCTTGATAAACTGGCACAGACATGGAGAACAATATCTATCGGTTTGAGCACTGTATATTCTGCCAAGAGATATTTATAAACATGTCTGCTTTTTCCTTTACTTTTTTTTCTCTCCAAACCACTTAATTTGCTACAATTATCATTTGCTCCCACCAGCAAGGGGAAAAAAAGTAATTTTAAACATTGGAGAAAGCTTTGCAGGGAGAATGAGCGTTGACTTACCTGATACGCTCTTTCTCATCAGGAGGAGCCAGCAGTCAGGATGGGTTGTCTCCGCCTACCAGCAGGTTGAGGACCGAGTCACTTTTTTTCTTAAATCCCCTGGATCCGCCCCTTTGAGGCCCAGTTATGACGAATCCGAGGGAAAGACTCGATGTGGCGAAATTGCAGATCAGATGGATGCCTCATCCCAACTGGTTGTAGACTGGTTCGAGAAGTGTCGGAATCAAAGGTAAGGTCAAGTTGATCCCCGGAATTGTCTGATTTGATATCATCATGTATCATTATTTTTTTTTTTTTTTGTAGAAACGGTGCAAGAAGAAACTGGAGAAACTGGAGAAACTGACGTTCCGGAACCAACGTCCTCCCTGGTCGAAACAGAGACCTCTCCGTAGTGAAGCAACTTTAACAACGTGTCAATTTACAGGGAGGGAGCTGACTGCTGGCTCCTCCTGATGAGAAAGAGCGTATCAGGTAAGTCAACGCTCATTCTCCATCCTGTGAGGAGCCAGCAGTCAGGATGGGACATACCAAAGTAGTATTACCCATGGGAGGGACAGAAATGTTGAGCGTTGTTGATGAGAACTCTTTGCAGCACCCGTCGCCCGAAGGCCGCATCCGCTGATGCGTATTTGTCAATTCTGTAGTGTCTTATGAACGGAGTGGGTGTCGCCCAGGTCGCCGCCCTGCATAAGTCCTCCAATGAGCATTGAGTTGCCCAGGCAGCCGAAGTCGCTGCACTTCTCGTGGAATGCGCTGTGATGCCGGCGGGTCGCTGGAGTGCGGCCATGTCGTAGGCCTTAGCAATTGCCCCTCTGATCCAGCGCCCGATCGTCGCCGCCGAAGCCTTGAGGCCCATTGATTGGGGTAAGAACGTAACGAGCAGTGCTTCCGTCCGGCGGAACGGGCGTGTGCGACTGATGTAGATGCGCAAAGCCCGGCGGACGTCCAAGGTGTGCAAAACCCGCTCGGAAGGGTGGGACGGTGCAGGGCAGAAAGATGGTAGAATAAGTTCCTGTGCGCGGTGAAAGGGGGAGTTGACCTTCGGAAGGAAGGTAGGATCCAAACGGAGGACGACTCTGTCAGAATGGAAGATGCAGAGGTCATCCCGGACAGAAAGAGCTGCGAGCTCAGAAATCCTGCGAGCCGAGGTGATGGCGAGGAGGAACGCGACCTTGAGGGATAGCTGCCGGAGAGAAGCTTCTCGTAACGGTTCGTATGGAGCCCCTGTCAAAGATTGGAGGACTCGCGGGAGATCCCATGATGGGTACCGGTGGATCGCCGGAGGATGACAGTTGGTGACCCCCTTCAAGAATCGTCGAACGGTCGGGATGTGGGACAGGGAGTCCCAGTGACCACACGACAAGACTGATGACAAGGCCGCGAGCTGACGGTGTAGAGTGTTGGGAGAAAGGCCCTTATCCAAGCCCTGTTTCAGGAAGCGTAGGACCATTGGAGGGGGCACGTCGATGGGGGAGAGATTCTGAGATGCACACCAAGAGCAGAAGGTCTGCCAGGTTGCGGAATAAATACGGTTGGTAGATGGGCGGCGAGATGCCTGGATGTAATGGATGACCTCTGGATCGTAGGATTGCCGCCTTAGGCTACTCCGCTCAAGCGCCAGGCGGTCAGTTGGCACCACCTGGGGTCCGGGTGGAAGATGGGCCCTTGACTGAGAAGGGTCGGGAGGGGGGGCAAGGTCCAGTGGGCCCTCACCGAGAGGGCTACGAGGTCGGCAAACCACGGTTGCCGCGGCCAGAACGGAGCAATTAAGATTATCTCCGCTTCCTCCTGCATCAGTTTCCTGAGGACCAACGGTAGGATGGGGAGAGGAGGAAACGCGTAGAGGAGCCCCTTGGGCCAGCGACAGAGGAGGGCATTGGTCCCTTCCGATCCCCGCGTGTGATATCTGGAGAAGAAGCGGTGTAATTGGGAATTCTCTGGTGTCGCGAAGAGATCCACTAGTGGCCTGCCGAACCTGTTCACGATGGACTGGAATACTGACGGATCCAGGCGCCACTCGGCCTGGTCCACCGTTGATCGGCTCAGCCAGTCCGCTTGGACATTGGCTACCCCCGAGATGTGTTCCGCTGTCAAGGAAGAGAGGTGCCGTTCCGCCCAAAGACCTACCTTCCTCGCCTCGTCCATCAGGGTCCGGGACCGGGTGCCCCCCTGGCGGTTGACATGCGCCTTGGTGGTGACGTTGTCCGTTAGCAGGAGCACGTGGGACCCTGCTATCACTCGATGGAAATGCTTCAATGCGAGGAAGGCGGCGTGCAGCTCGAGCCAGTTGATGGAGCACCTGGCTTGCGCCTCTGACCACAGACCTTGAGCTGTGGCGCCCTCGCAATGGGCGCCCCATCCTGACAGACTTGCGTCTGTCGTGACTGTGATTTGGACTTGAGGAAAGAACAGGGTACCTTTGGCGAGAGCGGGAGAATGCCACCAGGTGAGGGAGCGACGAACCGGAGGAGGAATACAGACCTTGCGAAGAGAAGATCCGAGGTGCGCCTTCTGGAAGGGAAGAAGAAACCACTGCAATTCCCGGGCATGCAACCTAGCCCAGGGAACAATGGAGATGCAAGATACCATTTTGCCTAGAAGAGAGGATAAGGTAAGAAGGGGAGAAGAACCCGCTCTTTGGACCTGAGAGGAAAGAACCTGAAGACTAACTTGTCGCTCCGGTGATAAGAACACCCTACCCTGGGAGGAATCAATAATAGAGCCCAGATGGAGGATGGACGTTGAAGGGGACAGCTGACTTTTAGCGAGGTTGATGGAAAACCCCTGGGCAGATAGGACCTGTGTGACGGTGTGAAGATGCTGTCGTGCCACCGCTTCAGAGGAAGCATGGACTAGAATGTCGTCCAGATAACATTGGACTCTAATGGGGAGGGCCCGGAGGTGGCCCGCCAAGACGGAGAGGACTTTCGTGAAAACTCTGGGAGCAGAGGATAGACCAAAGGGAAGGGCCCTATACTGGAAGTGTTGGTCAGCATAGCAGAATCTAAGATACCGACGGAGATGACGAGCAATGGGAATGTGTAAATAGGCCTCCGTCAAGTCCAAGGAGGCCATGAAGTCCCCCGGCCGGATGCAAGCCAAGATGGATTTTAAAGAATGCATCCGGAATTTTTTGTAGACTATGTGACGGTTTAGCCGTTTGAGGTCCAAAATCGCCCTCCAACCCCCAGAAGCCTTGGGAACCACAAAGAGGATGGAATAGAATCCTTGAAAGTGTTCGTCAGGGGGCACTTGCTGAATAGCCCTAATATCTAGCAGGTGTTGAACCGCCTCTGCCATGAGAGCTCGTTTAGCCGGGTTCCCGGCCGTGGGGCACCGAATGAAGGCTCCCGGGGGAAGGGAGAGGAATTCCAAAGATAGACCGTGTCGAATCGTGTTAAGGACCCACGCATTCTCAGTTGTTGAATCCCAACAATCAGCAAAATATTTCAGCCGCCCCCCAATGGGAGCAGTCATGGGGGAAAAATTACTATTTCCCTCTCTTGGTGGGACGCCCTCCGGCTCCGCCACGGAAGTTCTTCTTAAACTGCCTTCCCCTCCCGGCCCTGTCCTGACGGAAGCGGGACCTACCCGAGTACTGACCTGGGGACCGGGGAAAGCTGGATCCCTGGTCAGTGTGGCGAAAGGGCCGCCGGAAGTAGGGGGTCTGTCGAGGAAGGCCTCTGCGAGATAGCGACGGAAGAATCTTCCTCTTGTCCTTAGATTCGATGAGAAAAGGATCCAGGGAATCCCCGAAGAGCTGTTTGCCTTTAAGAGGCTTAGACGCTAGACGCCACTTGTGGCGGGTCTCTACTGGCCATTGTTTCAACCAAAGCATACGTCTGGCCACGAGGGTGGAAGCCATCGCCTTTGATGTGAATTTGGATGTATACAGCGTGGAGTCTGCAAGAAACTGGCAAGTAGCGAAGACTTTGCTAAGGTCTTGATGTGCCCTTATGTTGGATTCAGGAATAAGATCCTGCAGCTGTTTGACCCAGAGGAGAGCCACCCTGGCGAAGAAAGAGGAAGTGGAGGCAGCCTTGATGGCCCAGGCCGCCGCCTGGTGAGCGCGCACCAGAGCCTGTTCCACTTTCCGATCCTCAGGCTTGAGGTTCTCTTCCGATTCGCTGGGAAGAGTGGTTTGGGCGTGAAGCGCCAAGACAGGGGGATCTACTGCGGGAACCTCAAGAATGTCTCCCAGTTCAGCGGCTACGTTGAAAAATTGACGTTCTAGAGAGGTAGGATTAGACCCAGTAGCCGGAGCGGCCCACTGGTTTCTTACTGTATCTATGAATAGAGAAGGAGCCGGCACAGAATCCGGTTCCGGAGTTACCGAAGAGAAGATAGGCCCCAATGGAGTGGTTAGCGATGGCGCTGGAGCGGCCGGGGCCACTAGGCCGGCAGCCGCCCTAGCCTTGCTTAATAAAGACTTGTACAGACCCGGCGGGAAAAGAGCCGCCGATGGTGGTTGAGAGGGGCCTGCTACTTCATCCTCTGATAGATCACCCATTGTATTCATCTGGGCCACCGTAAAGTCATCAAGGTTCTCTTCCTCAGAAATGTTGGATAACTGATCCGCTGCCAGGAAATCAGCGCTGGTTCCTGGTTGAGGATCCAGCTGAGGTGAGGAAGTGCCAGAGCCTAATTGAGGCAGAGAAGCTGCCAAGTTTTGGAGGTTAGCAGTAATACTGGTCCGTACCGCTGAGGCAATCCATTGCTGAATTATAGTAGGGTCAAAAGGGAGAGCCGGCAGGCTTTGAGCTGGAGGGAGGACAGGCTCGATCCCCTGGACCACGGGTGGAGGAGGGGGGGACAAGGCCCCTTCCTGACCAGGGGGCAGAGAAGGTTGGACACTCTGAGTGGTCTCCTGAGCTAAGGCCGGCTGAGGGATGGGGGCTGCCACGCCCAAACCCCCTGGACCCCAGAGATTGGTGGAGATCTGGGGGACTGTGGTGTCTAGGCCCAGGATCTGGTCAGGCCCGGAGGCAGAAGCTTGGGAAGCACCTTCATTAGCTGCCCTGCTATGAATCTTCTGCAGTACCCGGTCCCTGCGCTGTTCTGCCCTTGTAGATGTAGGCTTGCCAGGCTGAGCAGAAGAGGCTGCAGCCTCATCGTCGTTTGGACGGTTAGTTTTGTGCTTCCTCTTCCCCCCAGGTTTAGAGGGGGCTGGGGGCATCCCTTTTGCCATTTGAATCTTGAGAATGGACCCTGGGGATTAATTTTCTGCCCGGTTGCAAGGTTGCCTCTCCCCCCCCCCTTTCGTTGTAGCCAAGATCCCTTGGCCACTCCTGCCTTCGTTCCTGGAAGATTTAGAAAGAGAGGCCCCCAGGGAATGCTGATAGCCGTAGAGAAGCCGCTGGAGCGGAGCTGATGCTAAGCGCAGGCAGCCGGCTATGGAGAGCAGAGACCTCGTGGCGTCTTTCACTTTCGATTTCCCATGCGGTCAAGAGGCAAAGAGGGCAAGCCTAGAGGGGCCCCGGTAGATCCGCCGATCGTCGGAGGGCAAAACTGGCGCCAAATTTAAAAGTGGAAGCCGATCGCGAGCGGGGCTCCGGCAATCGGCTTCCCAGCGTGTCGGGCGGCTCGTTTAAATAGCCGCCGCGCCTCTCCGATGAACAGCAGGCAAATCGCTCCTAGGTGAGGCTTGAGCGAGGGGGGCGGCCACGGGTTAAGCCCTATGCAACCAGAGCCGGAGCGAGCCCAAACGGCTGGAAACCTGGTTGCAGCCACGGAGCGATCGATCCCGGCCGAGGGAATGGGGGGGGGGGTCGGGGGGGTTGGAACTGAAGTCCAAATTCCCCAGGTGGCAGCCTAGGCTGAAAGCCACAGCGTGCTTGCCACCTTCCCCTCGCTCACCACTACTTCAGAAAGGAAGATCCAAGTATTTTGATGATAAGTAAAATCCAGTACAACCTGATCTTCTTAGTTGTCTGTAATCGATGGAACCAGCAGTTGGGATGAGCTATTTTCGCCACGTCCTGCTCTGCTGAGGACGAGTCATAACTGGGCCTCAAAGGGGCGGATCCAGGGGATTTAAGAAAAAAAGTGACTCGGTCCTCAACCTGCTGGTAGGCGGAGACAACCCATCCTGACTGCTGGCTCCTCACAGGATGGAGAAAAGCCATTCTGACTTCTTTTGGCACACGTTCATTCCTCAGAAAGACTACCTAACACCTACCACCCTCTTCCAGCAGCATTTTCGCATCTTAAAATTTTCCCATCTTCAGTCAACATCATACTGTTCATCTTGCATTCACCTTAAATTATTTGTATTCTCAGGGAAGAGCACGGCATCATCTGCACAGAAAAGTAGATGTAAATTTGCATTCCCAGTCAATGCACTTCTACTGCCATTGCCAGCACTCTTTATACATTTATCCATAAATGCATTAAACAACCAAGGGGACATCACACATCCCTGTACTACCTCCAGCTCAATATTGGAGCATCCCTAAACATTCCAGACCTCCATCATATATTGCTCTTATTACTTTCAACAACCAACTTTTTTACTCCATAGCCATGCCTGTTAAGACTATTCAGTTCAATTCATCATATATTTTCTAAAAATCAATAAAAAGAGAATAGTTTTGCCTCTGAGTTAGGTTATGCGATGATCTTGTTTCTTGCTCACCGATTCGTCCATGCAGGCACACAAACTTTATTGCTGGGGATTGTGTTATAAAAAAATGGAGAATGAATGATACATCATAGGATATAGTACTCGTGGGAGAAGGAGAGACAGATACAGATATTGCTCAAAGTGAAGAGCACTAAAAATGATGCTAAGACCAAAGACAGGATTCTGGAGAGAAGAAAGTGAGGTATGGAAATCCTAGCCTAAAGATTCTATCATCACTAAAGTGGATAAGACTGCTATAATGGCTAGATGAATTTGGAGGATGCTGGATAAGAACAGGACCAGACTTTCTAAAATATTTGAGGGCATGGAAAGAGCTGTGAAGACATATTGTCATGGTACAAGCAGGTAGAAGATCCTAGGGCTTGGCTGGGGCTGAACATTGATAGAAAAAGCAAGATCAAAGTCTTACCTACCACAATATAGCTAGCCAGTCATCCTGATACCATATGTCACCTTTTTAGGTGACAAAATGTCAATTCATTTTGTAAGGTATTTCCTCAAACCTAGGGATTTGGGGCAGTCTGTGAACTATGGTCTAAATTTGGTGTCAAATGGACTAAAGAATTTCCAATTTAGAAGACTTTTTAAAAACAAAACACCACACAATAGCCTGCAGCTGCCATTAATCCTTAAGGAAAAACTCCTGAGGCATGAAACAATGGTCAAAGTGAAGAGACATTTCAACAGAACTGTAACAGAAAAGTAAAGTTTTTCTATCTTCTGTTGATCTACGTTTCTCTTCAGGCACCATTACAAAATCAAGAAATATTTTCAAGTCAGCCATTGAACCTCATATCTACCATGGAGCCAAATACATAGCAAAAAATATCCACAAACCTGCCCTTTCAATGTTATAAATATTACGAAGATAATATAAAGTCTGTGTAATTACATGTAATTAATGCCATATTTGTTTGTTTTCTAATCTGCAATAAAAAGAACAAATGCAAGTGTATAAATGCCACTGGAAGAAAAAACAGCCACCGCCGCCATCTCTAACATGAAGTCTTAGGCTGTGCCAACTTATGCTGCAGAAGGCACTGGAAGAAAACACACTCTGCATTAGCATGCTATAACACAACTTTCTCTTGCCGCCTCAGAGAACAACCCCTGCTTTACATAAATCTTTCATGAAATGCTCTGCCTCAAGCACCACTGCCTAAGCAAAAAAAGGCCAGCACTGAAGAAAACAGTTTTTTCCCTCCAAAAGCACATCAAGTCACACAGAAAAGTAAATGGAATTTTTATCTGCTGTGTTTTCACAAAGTCCCAGGAGGTCTTTCAAAGGGAAACAATATAATTAACAGATATAAGATATTGGGAATAATTGAAAGGGGGTTTTGGGGTGTGGAGAGAAAAGCTATTTAAATTGTTCCAGACATCAATACATAGGGAGTCAGAATAAATTTAGTCTGTATTATTCAAGTCTCCACATGTACAGGACAAGCTTCTCGGGATTCTGTTTTTCTAATATAATTAGAGATTACTGGAGCTAATATAATTGCCAATCTGGATTAAGGGAAGGTATTTCAGACATGGTTTTTGCTAGAAATGATGAATAAGACCATGTGTCTGTTTCTTCATACCAATAGACTTCATCAAGCCCATAAAACTTCAGTCATAAACATATAAGGCACACAAACAGAAGGTTTATTAATCTCCAGATAGGCGTCAAATACACTACTTTTTTCAAAGTGTCAATCTAGTTCTCAAAATCTACTATTAACATCTTACTAAGGAACGGCAATCAAAATGATGAAATCATGAGAATAGGCAGAATTCAAACATATTTTTGTTCTGTTTCATGAAATGTGTGCTATGCCTTTCCTTAGCAAAGTTCAGAAGGAGATTTTTTGACATTTTTTATTGTTCCAGATTTTCAGACCCTTTTAAAAGAAACATTCTGATATTTTCTTCATAATAATATTTCTAATTCTATTCTAAATTAGATATAACAGACTAAATAATAGTTCTCAAGACTAAAAATTTGGAATAGATTGAGAGATGTAAGGAATGTATTTCTGAAAATACTGTTTATATATATTTCCATATATGTTAAAATTACTGTTCTTTTATGACTGGAATTCCTTCCATTGTAAAAATAAAATTGCTTGATAGCTAATGGTAGTTAGAACTTTGGGTGATTAAATCAAGTTACTATGAACTAGTCAGCATATAATTGGTTATAGTAAATAATAATAATAATAATGCTGGGAATTAATCAGTCACTGTGTTATCTTGATGAGCTGAAAGACCTATCTTGAATTTCAAAAGAAAAATCTTTGCAACAAAAGATTTCAGTCTAGTCATGTCTTAATTTCCTAATTCACGTAATGTTAATTTAGGAATGAAGATAACTGCAAACATGATTTAACAAAATCATCTTATTTTTAAATATTTATTTATTTATTAAAACTGTACTATCATAAACCCAAAGGGCTTTAGGATTCATATATAGTCAATGTAATGTCTAAATACTATAACAAGGTGCTTCATGAAAGTAAGCTTCTTTCTATTTATTATCAACTATGTTAAGATATTTTTCCACAAATGACTCTAAGGTAAGGCATAATGTGGTTCAGGCTGAGTGTTTAACAAACCAAAAACTTGGTTTATTGACGAAAGGTTTATTAAATACATCACAGCTTTAACATGAACCAAGCCAGGGACCTGACATATTCATTGCATTATGCCGTTTTCTTTAATCGATTTAGCCACAATAGGCTGGGTTCCCTAACATTAAGCTATAAACTACAACTTTGAAACCATAGCGCTTGAGTGCATGCTGCAGTATACTAACCCAAAATCAAGCACATTATAGGTTGATATAACATACAAACTCAGCCACTCAACATTCATACATGCAAACTGCAATGATGTCAGCACAAGATACCTTATGACACAATTGTGCAAATGCTGAGATTATATACCTGTATTAGGACATCTAACCCAAGCACACGTCACAGCTTTTGCATGATTGCGTCGTCATGCATGTGTTGCCTTTGCTCATCCTTGCTGTCCCCCCACCCCCAACCACATATTTGTGACGGAACAACAATAAACACAGAAGATTAAAAAGTCTGCTGATAGCATTGCCCTAAGTAATACCCTATTTGTGCCTTACGGTGCTGGGATGGATCTTCATTACAATATGCCCATCTGAATCTGAGTGGTAGGTGTTATTAACAAATCAACAGGAGGCAATGTTAATAAGCAGAAAGGGAAGGAGAAGGTTAGAAAGTGAAAGTGACCTGGAAATTATAAATGGGAAAAATGAGTGATGGGGCACTGGAATTAACCCAGTTGTTGGGATAATGGACACCAAGACCAACACTCATTACATCGCAAACTGCTGAGCTTTGCTATCTCTTGCTCTGGCACTGGCTTAGCAGACGAGCTGTCTGATGATTAATCAAAAGCCACTCCAACAGCAGTGAAGGAACTACCCAGAAACTGGCTGCTTTATTTTTTCATCACGTAGCATGCTACATTAAAATGAGAACTTTTCCTGCCCACTCCAAAGGCATTAAAAAAAATCCTGTAGCTCACTACAAATAACAATGCATTGCATAGACACGTATGTGCAGTGTGTGTGCTATATGTGCGCACGCAAACACACACACATACTCTAAATACGGAATTTTTTTTAAATTAATGTAGAAATCAATGGCAGAAGATTCTGTATGCTTCTGTATGCTTCATGCTAATCTTGCACGGGAGACAAATTCCTTGTATGTCTAACCACACTTGGCCAATAAAGTATTCTAATCTTGAATACTGAACCCCAAAATTAGAACAGATTAACATGATCAAAGGAGTCCCTATGCAATCAGTCCTAAATACTAGATGAAAGTTAGTTATTTCAGACGTGGGCAACTATGGTCTACAAAGAGACTGTAGTTGCCCACCTCTGATTTATTTCTATGTATGTTATCCACAGATTTTCTTTGATGTGTGTGTGTGTGTGTGTGTGTGTGTGTGTGTGTGTGTGTGTGTGTGTACAGATATACATATATATGGTGATTAGGTAAAGTGTAGACAATCCTATTAATTTGACCCTAAATCAGTGATGACGAACCTATGACACGGGTGCCACAGCTGGCACGCGGAGCCATATCTGCCAGCACGCGAGCCGTTGCCCTAGCTCAGCTCCAGCGTGCATGTGCATGCACGCCAGCTGATTTTTGGCTCGTGCGGAGGCTCTGGGAGGGCGATTTTGGCCTCCGGAGGGCCTCCGGGATGGCAGGGGGAGCATTTTTGCCCTCCCCAAGCTCTAAGAAAGCCTCTGGAGCCTGGGGAGCCAAAAAACAGGCCTACTGGGCCCACTGGAAGTTGGGAAATGGGGGAGTGGGGGGGGTCATGCATGCATGTGCAGGGGGGTGAGGCAAGTGGGGGGCTTTGAATTATGGGTGTGGGCACGCACGTGTGTGCAATAGCGCGTGTACGCACTATTTCGGCACCCGAGGGAAAAAAGGTTCGCCATCACTGCCCTAAATCATGTCTCCTGTTTTAAATCTCAAGTTTGGATCATTCTGTTTCTTCTGACAAATGTTTCTCCCTACAATTTACTCAGCTTTTGGTCTGGTGGTTCTGTATTCTGTGTCTATCACCGATAACCAAGCAGCAGGAAACAATCACAAATTGGCTCAAGAGTATTTTCCCCTGAAGTTAAATCAATCAAAGATTGCTGCAATAAGAGATGTCTGACATGGATGAGAATGTCTGAGTTCCTGGATGAAACCACTAGCCACTCCAGGGTTACAAACACTTGATTGGGGCTTATAATAGCAATAGCACTTAGACGCATATACCGCTTCACAGTGCTTTACAGCCCTCTCTAAGCAGTTTACAGAGTCAGCATATTGTCCCGAACAATTTACTAGGGTTGCAAAACACTATGTCAGAAACTGTGGCTCAAATACATACCCATGCAATGTTGGGTTAATGCAACATTCTAACATCAAATCAAATAAACCAAATTGTAGTTAAGATTATGTTTGAATGAGGATTTGATGTTTACATATTTGCTAGCAGAGAAAGTTTTTCTGCCCACTACATGAAGGAAGAATGAAGGGGAAGTCTGTATGTTGAGTAGAGATGTGTCTAAATTGATTCAGGTGGATGTCTATGCAAATACTTTCTCTTTTTTTAATAGTTCTTTTTAAAGATTTGATAAAAATTACTCATCCATATTCGTTCATGATTTTCCTTAACAATGCATATTTTTAAGACTCCCTCTAATATATGTATTTTTTTTTTCTCGGAACAACTTCTTAAACACAAGGTTCTGCGATCAAATTCTTTGTTATGTAAATTTCTTCAGTATTGGCTTTTAAAAGGAGAATTACCTTAATGTAAGCTCTTAAAAAACGTAAAAGGCTCTTTTATGTGCACCTCTCAGAAACAGGTGTTCTTCACCATGCAAAATGTCACAAGCACAACTGTATGTTGGGGTATTTTAGGACTATGCCACACCATAGTCAATTTTGGCAGATTCCACCAATTTGCTTTGTTGTGCATTTCAAATTCCTATTGTTAGATCCCTATTTGTTAAAGGCTCATCAGAGCTTTTTCCTCAGGGGGGAAAAGACATATGAAATACTTTCATTCATCAGGCAGAATAGTGAGTAAAAAAAACCAGCCACTAAATTAGGAATTCAACAAGGTAGGCTAGTTAAGTTGTAATGGCCTGTAGTAAAATTCAATCAATGATACTCAGGTTGGATTATACAGTTTGCATTCTCCTGGAAATTTAAAACCTCTACATCTTATTCAGAATAGACTATAAGGCATCCTCCGTACCTTAGACAAAAATGGGCAAGAAAAAGCAAGCTTTTTTCCCATGGTTTTCCAGACGTGTCTCTGGTTTTGATTTGGCAATACAATGATCTATTCCAGTAAAATAATTTGCATATGCTTCTTTGGATCTCCTCCTCCTCCTCCGCTCCTTCTTCACAAGAATGGAAATAATATTTGTATAATATTTATGAAGCAGACGAATGATAAGCTGAGCTGCTACTGTACATCAAGGAAACATCCTCCTTTATAAGGGCAATGGCCACCAGAGTCTTCTGGAGTCAGAAGCCATAACAAATCTAATAGATCAATTGAAAACAATGAGATCCAGAATCTTAAGAGAGTGCCTCCAGCAATGACAAATTGTTACCTGCCACATTGTTCATCTTGAACAAATCTATTTAAATAGAAGCCCAAGAAACCGTTTCTCTCCATATTGGAACCATAGAACCATATTTTCTTTCTATTCATCATACTACAGTTCCATATTGCTCACTACACCAAAGTGGTCATCATACCCATCATTAGTGCAGGTAGAGGCCAGAAATCTGCTTAGGCCATATAGCCTTGGTATCTCAGGAGCATCAGCTGAGCTAGCCGAGTTCTCCATGCATCCTAATCTTGTGTAGCTTCTTCTCTGGCAATATTACTCTGCTAACCAGAGCATACAAAACATTTGCCAGACCAATCCTCGAATACAGCTCACCTGTCTGGAACCCACACTGCATATCGGACATTAATACAATTGAGAGAGTCCAGAAATACTTCACAAGAAGAGTCCTTCACTCCTCTGCTCGCAACAGAATTCCTTATTCCACCAGACTTGAAATTTTGGGCTTAGACAACTTAGAACTACGTCGCCTTCGATCAGATCTAAATGTAGTTCATAAAATCATCTGCCACAATGTCCTACTTGTCAATGAATACTTCAGCTTCAACCACAACAATACACGAGCACACAATAGATTCAAACTCAATGTAAACCGCTCGAAACTCGACTGCAGAAAATATGACTTCAGCAACAGAGTAATCAATGCCTGGAATGCACTACCTGATTCTGTGGTTTCTTCCCCAAACCCCATAAACTTTAACCTTAGACTGTCTATAGTTGACCTCACCCCATTCCTAAGAGGTCTGTAAGGGGCGTGCATAAGCGCACCATCGTGCCTACCGTCCCTGTCCTTCTGTCCTATTGTCTAAATTTACCTATACATACTTTGCTTTTGTTTATGTTTATATCATACCTGTTATCTTGTACACGTGTTGACAAAATAAATAAAATAAAATAAAAATAAAAAATAAAATTTGCAATTCCAGGAATCTTCCCACACTTGCTGTGAGATGGTAAATTCTTGATCTCTATAACTATTGGGAACCTCCATATAGAAAAAAAAGGAGCAAGTGAACAGGTAAGAAATAGAATACAGAAAGGAGGAGGAAGAAGAGATGGCTGAAGTAACAAGTGGAAGCAAAAGGAGAGTAACAAGTTGTCTAAAGGCAGGAAAAGCATGGAGGAAAGACAATAACTGGATGCATAGAAAGGAGCCACAAATAAATGAAGCCCAAAGGCATATAGGAGAAAGAGAAAGAGAAAATTTCTACAGCTTAAAAAGTTGGCCACCTGTTGTCCCAATACAAAGAGTTATGCAATGGAGAGAGATAAGATATTATTTATATTAATTTATAGTAATATTGTTTCCTGATTGCTTATTTGTACCCTATGACAATCATTAAGTGTTGTACCTCATGATTCTTGACAAATGTATCTTTTCTTTTATGTACACTGAGAGCATATGCACCAAAGACAAATTCCTTGTGTGTCCAATCACACTTGGCCAATAAAAAATTCTATTCTATTCTATTCTATTCTATTCTATTCTATTCTATTCTATTCTATTCTATTCTATTCTATTCTATTCTATTCTATTATCCCTTTATAGAGCCTAATACAAGGATGCGGGAAGGAATGACCGATCCTTTCCCCACATGACTCTCTTCCATTCATACTCTGCAGGTCTCACCCAGAAAATGAACTTAGCACACCTACAGGTAGTTCTCGATTTACAACAGTTTATTTAGTGACCGTTTGAAGTTACAACAGCACTGAAAAAAGTGACTTATGATTGTTTTTCACATTTAAGACCATGGCAGCATCGCCATGGTCATGGGAACAAAATTCAGATGCTTGGCAACTGACTCATATTTATGATGGTTGCAGCATCTTGGGGGTCATGTGATCACCTTTTGTAACCTTCTGACAAGCAAAGTCAACAGGAAAGGCAGATTCACTTAACAACCGTGTTACTTACTTAACAACTGCAGTGATTCAACTTAACAAGTGTGTCAAGAAGGGTCGTAAAATGGGGCAAAACTCACTTAACAAATGTCTCATTTAGCAACAGAAATTTTGGGCTCAATTGTGTTGGGACTCGAGGACTACCTGTATAAAAGATGTACATGTGCAATGAACCCCTAATTTGGGAACCCTGCTCACTAGATAGTCAAAGACTTCATTTCTCTGGGAGTGCTTACAAGATTTCACCTATCCTTCCCACTATTCAGAAGAACTAGACAAGGATGTCCACTTTCACCCTTGCTTTTTAATATCTATATGACTCTTTAGTTCCAAAAGCAAAGCACCTAATCTGTACATGTTAACATTGATTTTTAATTGCTGCTACAATTTTCCCTAAACCATTATCGACCTGATTTGGAAAATCGGTAAACCCATACTCCTAATTAAAAGTTTATTTAGTTTTAACTGATAATAATATTCAAAAAAATATGCAGCCCAGAGCAAACAATTTCTGTAGGTTTTAGAATGGTTGCTTCATGTGTAATCAGTGTGTATCAAAGGAGTGGTTGGTCCTACAGAAAATGAACCCCACACAGAACTATCTTTTATAGGTTCATGCATCACTGCATTTTTTTTTTAGTATTTTCCAATAGCAGGATATTGTCATACTAAAATACAGTGCAGAATGAATAGAATGCAGTACCTGGAAGCATTAATACAAGCAAAGTTGGAAGCATTGATACAAAGACTTCATCATTACAAGAAGAGCATTAGTAATAGCACTTAGATTTACATACTGCTCCATAGTGCTTTACAGCATCCTCTGAATGTTTACATATGTCAGCATATTGCCTCCAATTATTTAGGTCTTCATTTTACCAACCTCAGAAAGATGGAAGGCTGAGTCATCAGAATCAAACTCCTGACTGTGGGCAGAATTAGTTTGCAATACTGCATTCTAACCACTGTACTACCATGGCTCAGTATCAGGAGGAATGTAATATGCTGAAGAAGATCAACCACTGAATGATTAGCTGAAAGTTGTGCTTTTATGTAGATGTTATAAAATGAATTAAATGACATGTTCAATCACCTGCAATGAGATCTTTAAAAAATATTGACATATAAATGGTAAGTTCATCTAGGACCCAACATTTTTTTTCTGTTATTTTTTCTATATGACAACCCTTAACAACAATAATAATGATCTTTGCTAACAAACAACACTGGTTAGGTATGCCAATGTTCCTAAAAATCACAACATAAAAATGATGACACATGGATTATGATATCATCACAACAAATATGCAATTTTGCACTTGCACCATTTCTGATGCAACAATATTAGCCACATCATTTGTCTCATGACACACATTTCATTCTCACCTCCCTTTGCAGATGCCTGGGGATGAGAAGATACAAGAGCTGCTGTAGGTTGACAACTTGCATAGTGCTGAACATTCAGTTTCCACCTTTCTCTGGTCTGGTGATGCTATTCTCCTCAGAGCAAAGGATCTAGAGGGCTGTAAAGCACTGTGAAGCGGTATATAAGTCTAAGTGTTATTGCTAGTGCTATCTTCTTTCAGGAGCACAATCTGTGG
Organism: Diadophis punctatus similis; assembly: GCA_023053685.1. Classification (NCBI taxonomy): domain Eukaryota; kingdom Metazoa; phylum Chordata; class Lepidosauria; order Squamata; family Dipsadidae; genus Diadophis; species Diadophis punctatus. The sequence goes on from JALIGW010000002.1 coordinate 174,596,755, forward strand.
CTATCAAATTGTTGGATCCTAATTCCCTCAAACCCAAGGAATGCTGAGATTCAGTGCTCTCTGGAGATGCTCCATCTCCATCCGCTTCTGAAGTGAAAACTCTTCCATATGAAAAGACATGAGAGTAGGAGATTTTAGGAATGGTTAAGGAGTTTAACATGGTCCCAATGGGACAAAAAAAGTACAGACCTGGCAAGTCTTGATGCTCACTCTGAAGCCATTTAGGAGTGGTAACACATTGTTAGAAGACATATTCTGCAGCTTTGGAATGAGGAATTAAAATCAGCATATATACATACCCAAGTTTATATTTTGGCACTTGGCAATATTTAAAGATGGCACTTAGGGTGCTAGATGAATGAAAGGGTGTAGACAATCTGACTCGCAAACCAAAACAGGTAGATGATCCTGGAACACCTGTGTGCCTTACAAAGGGACTGGCTTATTTGTTACTAAAAAAAATTCCGACTAAAAATGTGAGTCTTGATATGCATTTTTTCTAAATCAGCTCTTGGGTTGCACGAAGAACTTTGAAACAATTGTACTTATTAAGGTTTGACTACATGGTACACTGATCTCTACTTTTCAATACATTAAATATTCCCCACTACTGGCATCAGAGTTTCCACAGGTGGGGCCAGTGAAAGATCAGACTATCCATCCTTTCTGAATCTGCATTTGATATGTGCCCCATCATTCTCTGCCCATCTGAAAAATATTTGCCCTAGCTGCAGTTCCACATATGCCAAAATAAAAATAAAAAAGAGGGTGGAGTTGGGGCCTTAAGTACATGGTGGGGATGAAAGGGGGCAAAAACCTTTCTTACCTCTGCCGGCTTTGCTTCCACTGTGAAGACTGAAAAGATGTTCCCCCACCACCAACATGCTTTGCATGAGACAGCAGTCTCAGAAGACAGATTTAGTCTCTTACAACTGGCCCAGAGAGAAGTTGGGGAAGGGATCATTAAGCCCTTACCAGAGGCAAGATAATAATTTATTTGGTGTATGACAATATTACATCTGCCAGATTACAGTGTAGTAGTAGTAGTAGTAGTAATAATAATAATAATAATAATAATAATAATAATAATAATAATAATAATAATAATAATAATAATAATAATAATAATAATAACAACAACAACAACAACAACAACAACAACAACAACAACAGAGTTGGAAGGGACCTTGGAGGTCTTCTAGTCCAACCCCCTGCCTAGGCAGGAAACCCTACACTACTTCAGACAAATGGTTATCCAACATCTTCTTAAAAACTTCCAGTGTTGGAGCATTCACAACTTCTGGAGGCAAGCTGTTCCACGGATTAATTGTTCTAACTGTCAGGAAATTTCTCCTTAGTTCTAAGTTACTTCTCTCCTTGTTTAGTTTCCACCCATTGCTTCTTGTTCTATCCTCAGGTGCTTTGGAGAATACTTTGACTCCCTCTTCTTTGTGGCAACCCCTGAGATATTGGAACACTGCTATCATGTCTCTCCTAGTCCTTCTTTTCATTAAACTAGACATACCCAGTTCCTGCAACCGTTCTTCATATGTTTTAGCCTCCAGTTCCCTAATCATCTTTGTTGCTCTTCTCTGCACTCTTTCTAGAGTCTCAACATCCTTTTACATCGTGGCAACCAAAACTGAATGCAGTATTCCAAGTGTGGCCTTACCAAGGCATTATAAAGTGGTATTAACACTTCATGTGATCTTGATTCTATCCCTCTGTTAATGCAGCCTAGAACTGTGTTGGCTTTTTTGGCAGCTGCAATTATTTCAAAGCTGCTATTACAAAGTAGTTGTTTGGTTGTCGACAATTGCCAGTCCGTTCTGTTCCTGCTCGCATACTATCCAGAATACAACACAGGAGGTGACCTAGCTACACACTCATAAGACATGATGGCACTCTGCAGCATCATCCAGGGCTTTTTCCACCACCAATGTCACTTCACATTTAGCCGTCGCATTTGGGCAGGTCCAGCACCGAATGAATTCGTATTGCTGCTTGATGTGCAATTCCCCCCCCCGCCGCCACAGTGGTACCTATTTATCTACTTGCATGTAGCATGCTTGCAAACGTCTAGGCTGGCAGAAGCTGAGGTAAGTGATGGGAGCTCACTCCATCATGCAGTGCTAGGATTTGAACCACCAGATTACAGACCTTCTCCAGCAACGTTAAGCCACTGAGCTACTGTACTTCAGGAAGGTAATTGATTGATGGGAAGTTGTAGCTACCACTAGCTACTGGGCCACAAATTGGATCTCCCAAACAAGCCTAGAACCACTTTCATATTGACACTTTGCATCACCATGATAGGCCACTAATAACATTGGTCTTAACTTGTTCTTGCAAGATTCTTTGACCAGAAATGAATTGGGCACCTCTCAAATACAACAGAGTTCAACAGGAAACCCCGGACACTGATCAACCTCACTGAATCTCTTGCTTGAATGTGGCATGGAAACCCAAAATTGTGGAAGAAATTTTTGGGAAAGAAGTTTACAGATGAAGAAGCAGCAAAGAGATAATATGCCAGGCATAAGTCAGAGACGAACAGCCTGTGAGACCAGATGGATAAACAAACACAGAGAATCACTGTTCCTCTCAACTAAAATCATGAATCTCTTGGCTACTTGTGTGACACAGGAGGGAGAAAATGGTGTAAATATCGAACTTCGTTTCTATTGAAAACAGGCATTGCACTTGGCAACTGCTACATTTTTCGTTTTAACTGCTGTTCTAGTTCTTGCAAGAAGCCTCCGTATCTAAAGAGCTGTGTTCTTGAAATATTGACAGCAAGGCTTCCAGCTTAGCATCAGCCAGAGAGAATCTCCAAGCAAGATGAGGAGTGAAAGAAATGGGAATCCCAAAGCTTAAGAAAATGATTCAGAGATGCCTGGAATTTCTGAGGCACAGAGCTAAATGTTCTTTGTCAATGTTGCTAATTTTTAAACCTAGCAAACTGAAACGGCTTTCAGGAAATTAAATTGCAAATCTGGTATGACAGGCCATTATATTAAAAAGCATGGCCTCTACGAGACTTCATTAAATATTCTATTCCATTTATTTCCAGCTATAAGAAAAATGCCAACTAAGAAATCCGTGTATACTTGTGACTGCTTCAGACTTCAATATGGAAGTTAACAATGTTGAGGCAGATATTGCAGGGAGGGTAATTACTTCAATTATATATCCTATACTAGCAATAAGTTTAAGTTTAGATGAGGTCTGATTATGAGGGATCTGGTTTGCAAAGCAACTAGATACTGTTACGTTTTCTTTTGATTTGGGAGCTTATTCTTTGTTGTGCCGCGATTATACACCTACACTGCTAGTCACAACTCAGCAGACAACGACGAACAGGAAATTACAGGAAACCACCGTAGAGTTCCTAAAAGTGTCATAAACATCTAGAACAGTGATGGTGAACCTATGGCACGGGTGCCACAGGTGGCACGCGGAGCGATATCTGCCGGCACGCGAGCCGTTGCCTTAGCTCAGCTCCAGTGCGCATGTGTGTGCCCGCCAGCTGATTTTTGGCTCGTGCGGAGGCTCTGGGAGGGCGATTTCGGCCTCCAGAGGGCCTCCAGGGTGGTGGGAGGAGCGTTTTTGCCCTCCCCAAGCTCCAAGAAAGCCTCTGGAGCCTGGGGAGGGCAAAAAATGGGTCCACCGGGCCCACTGGAAGTCGGGAAATGGGGGAGTGAGGGGGGTCACGCACACATGTGCAGGAGGGTGGGGCAAGTGAGGAGCTTTGAATTATGGGTGTGGGCACGCACGCGTGTGCAATAGTGCGCACATGCACTATTTTGGCACCCGAGGAAAAAAAGGTTCGCCATCACTGATCTAGAAGGTGATTTCCTTCTGCTCGCAGCATTTATGACCAGCTTTCATGCCATACACTGGCAGCTAGTCTGTAGGGTTTCTAACGGGACTTTCAAAAATTGGCTGCTGAAGCTGAAGTGACTGCTCCTTGTATGGGCATTCATGCTAAATAGAATGAGTTCTAGAAGCTGTCAGAGATTTTCTTCTAACACTGTACTGTTGGAGCTACATGTCTCTTTTCCCAATGATCAGGGAGGAACCCACCACCAAGGTGTGGATGAAATGTGCCACTTTCTTTTCACTGGGTCTTCTAAGCTTACATACAGTAGGTGCCTAGAAAACTGCCAGTTGTGTCTATTGGGCTATGGTTCTCCCCATCAAATGCTACCCATTTTTACTAGTCTGGTGACCTTTATCCCAAATGAGTATTTAAGTTCTAAACTACATTCTCTGAGTTTGATATTTAGATATGGCTGTTAAAAAAGACTCAGCTGTGACAAGGCATCAGTATGCTGCTATTATAAATACACACATTAAATTTAAAACAGAACTGTAACTGTATTGGTTCAAAAGTCTCCTTGATATTTTATTGTTCAGTAACTAATGCCATGTATGAATCACACCCAAAGTGAATCCATTTGTCACCACCCAAGCACCATCTGTTCCTGGGAACAAATGTCATTTTAACGACAGCAGTTGTCAATCTCCACACTTACAATCATCTAAAATTACTGTAATATATGCATCCTTTTTAGCATGTGTACATTAGAAAATCTGCATGTGATGTTGGATATCTGATCCAATCTTTCTCTAAAGTCACTAGACTTTGCTATTGTTTTAATCATAGGATATTATCACATTGTGTGCAAATTTAACAAACTTCCATTAATACAGTACTGGAAATACTTTGCATATTTTTAAAAGAGGGATCAAGGCATTTGTTAAATACTACATTAAAAACTTTTTGCCCATATACATTCACAGAGTTTACACCTTTATCTCTGTAAAGATATATTTATGCACGCAAAATGAACACATACTGTATACTACTTGACATTTTTAAAGCAAGGACAAATGTTCATAGAAATGAGCCATGATGTGTGAAAGTAAAGTAAAGTAAACTCTTTGCCTAGAATTCATAATAGATTCTTTGGAAAGTCTTCAATATTTTTGAACAGTTCAGAAATGCTTCCGATGCACAAATGTTATCATTCTACAGCCCATGAGCAGCAAAAACAAGGAGAAGCTGATCTGATAGCAAAAGCTGCTGCCACATTTCATAAATCTATTTTTAATTTTTTTAATTATTATGGGTAGTTCCCAGAAGAAAGATTCATGTGGGAATGCCTATACCATGTATCTCAAAAGAAAGACCATCTTAAAAAAGGACTAAAACACTCCATATATGAATCATAAGAAGTGAATACCCTTTGTGCTGATATGAACGAACTTTGTCATCAGTGGACAAAAGCAAAAACAACAACAACAACAAAAAAACCATCAGACCAACAATCAAGAAGTAAACATATTTTACCAATACCAGTGTACCAATCAAGGAACTGCCAAACAAACCAACAACAAACAGCCCAACCAAAGAAGCTCTAAGACCAACCCCACTGTTAGGATAAGAAAATAAATTGTAGAGGTGACGAATCTTTTCCTTCGGAATCCAATCTTTGATAAAATAAACTTGAGTATAAGTTCTAAGAATAATAAAATATTTATTTCGGTACAAAAGAAATATAAAAACACTAAATCTTAATAATCACATCTTGACAGCTTAAATATGCGTCCTTCTCAATGAAGGACTAACAGAAGAAGAATGGAGGAATAGAAAGGAATTTCACATCTGCGCAGATCACACTTCACGTGACTGCTTTACTTTGTTAAGAACCTCTGGGTCATAAAGTCTGATATATGAGTACAGCTGACAATCAGAAAATCACCCCGTGACACCCACCAACCCTGACTAAGCTGCTAAAATATAAATTGATATAGAACATAGAATATAAACTGAGAGCAAACCTCATTCCTAACTAGCACTGCTGATGTTACCTAGTTTGGGTAATGAAACGTCTGGAAGAAAACAACCAAGTTCAGAGAGCACCAAGGACCTCTCCCAACAAGATGAAAAATAGGCAACTACTCTTTAGCTTTCTCAGATATGTTGCAAACAAGCTACAGTAGGTAATCTCAAAAGTGTTATATTAAATAAAAAGAATGCTTCCCAAAAGAGAATTTGTTTGACACCATTTCCATCAAGCAAAGCAAAAAGGCATAATGTATAACCTGCTGAATTTCTGCAGCTCAACAACAGTTAAAGTAAATATTATTGTACCCTAAACTAGGGCAATTGATGTAGTTCTGAGCAAAGCTGTAGTTTTGTAGAACTATGAAGACAGTGAATAAATAGGTATTTCCAGGTAGTGCTGAAAGCAACAAAGTTCATGAGAAGAACAGAAAGTTTAGACAGTCAATAAGGTCAAGGTTATTTTTGAGAAGGCATTCTGTTTCTGTATGGAGAATCTCGTAAGTTATTGGGATAATTTGTTAATAAGTTTGTCTAAGCTGTCACATAGATAAACAACAGGTACAAACATGATGCTAGAAACAAATTCAGACCCAGAGAACATTTTCCTTAGTTGCTAAACTTAACATTTTCCTAAAGTCACACAGAAGATTCTCAATCTGGATGCATGCTTCAAGCCAGATGCTTCCCATTTGTCCACATCATACCTGACAGCTATATAGTGTTACTGCAAAGTTCAGCTGTTGTCCAACCAGTAGACTGGAAAATGAGTTAGAAGGATAAGAACAGTCCAGCAGAGGTTGCACATGTGATCTCACCAAGCCTGGAGGAACCTAACTTGAACAAAAGCCAAGGAGATTTCTACAAGGGGAAAACAGGTTTTCAGAAATAGGTGTAAGCTCTATTGACATGTCAGAGTTCTCAAGATCAGCAGGTGCTAATTTCATAATGGAGAGAGTCCAACTCTAGTTCTCAATGATGTGGTAAATCTATATGTGTATCATTTCGAAGTTGTAATTGGAAGCTCATATGATTAATGTTCTTCCACATAAAATAACACATAAAGCAACCTGGAACATGAAAGAAAATTTTTAAGATAGACATTTTATTTATTTTATTTATTTAAATAGATTTGTATGCCGCTCAACTCCCGGGGGACTCTGGGCGGCTTACTTTGTATGTGTTTTTTTTTTAAATTCTACTATTTTGTAGGAAGCAACAGTCAATAATATGCATCTTTGCCTGCACCAATACTACACACCCTAGAAATTGATCAACAATTTCATTGCACTGAAAACTACCAGAGCCTAAAGAGATGAGAGCACTTAACAAGATTTCATAAGTCTCAAAGGTGCTTTTTCAAAAAGCAACTGGACTTTCTTTGTTTTGTTTTTTGTTGTTGGAAGACATTTTGCTTTTCATCCAAGAAACTTCTTCAGAACTGAGAAGCAAAACATCTTCAAGAGAAAAAACAAAGAAAGTCCAGTTGCCTTTTGAAAAAGCATCTTTGGGACAACCATGACCTGGGTGACTGAGAATCTCCATAAACACTTCATAAGGCTAAAGTAAACTTGGCAGAACAACAACAAAAAATTCCCCCTGGGATACCAATGCAGATATAGTGGTAAGGAGTACTTAACTCTCTTTTGCATATTACCACATGCCTTTTTTTAAAAGAGCACCTGAAATGGGATCACACATTTCTCCTATCATCTAATTTGGCCCTGAACTGTTACTAGCAAAATTCCAACTGAATATTTATGGATTTAAATGTTAACCAGACTCTATTTATATACAGCTGGAAATGTGCTTAAATAAAGTTAAACAAACGCAGGGAGAAAAGGCAACATCTGAGTCAGAAAAGACACGAGCTAAATGTCACAAGCAATATCACTTGCCTACCAAGCTGTGGCTCAGTATTATGATATGTGCTGGATAACATGTGGCTTGCTAAAGCTGTCATGTGTCAACCACCTTTGATCCATCCTGACGGAAAAAAAGGCTCCCTGTTCAGGTAGCAACCTCTGCTTGCTGTAGTACCTAGGCTTCTCTCTTTCCTCAAGAATAAAATGAAACATTTCAGGCTAGCATGGGATCAGATAAAAGTTATGGCTGGGTGAATATCCATTAAATGCAATCCTTCATGGCCATAAAGTTGTTCTGCACCATTAGTTCCCAAACCCATCCATATTACTGCACATATGCAGCCTTCTAGTATTATGGCCCTTTCTGCAAAGTAAAAAATAACACACACCAATAATTAATAAGCAAAACATGGAAGTGCAAATAGACCTTGCCACTCTAGAGTGCAACAGTTACTAATGCTGTACTTGAGCCTGTTTCCATTCAATTATAAGCCTGTTTTGTATTCCCCAGACACGTAGTTGCATTATTTATTTATTCCAATATTTATAGCCTTGACATCGGCTCTAGCTGCTTGGCAACAATCTCTCTCTATAAGGCATTTCCCAAGGAATTATCTCCAAATGGCACAATTGTACTATCTTTACCATATTTTGAATATTCAGATTCTGCAGGAGCAACAAAGCTTCTAAGCGTGAGGTTTAATCTACAGGCAATTACATGAAAATCGATTAAAGCCAGAGCTCCTAGAAATTGTCTGGATGAAAGCAGAAATTCTCAGATGGAGGAAGCAAAACTTCCCAATAGTTTTAACACATGCAGTTTTTAATCAAGATGTTTCATACTACCTCTGTACACATCAGGAAATACTTTTCTAATTAAAAGGACTGCCTTTCATCTACAAAAAAATGACAAGTAATTAGTAATTACCTCTGAAAGTTAGGTAAGTTATTATTGGTCCCTTTATTCAGAAAAAGAAATGATACTCCAAGTATTGCATGATTAGGTTACATAAAAATATCCCAGTGTAAAATATAAACATAAATCAGCTTATGTTGGATAGTTGTGAACTGCACAAATCAACTTTTAAATTTTGTTCCAACAGAAAAATAACTGATCTGCCTTGCTTAAGTCTTGTGGGTCACCACATAGTCTTCAGTTACAGCTCCCACATGGGAAACCACTTGGAAAGCCTTAAATAAGAAATCGCTCCGTTTTGTGTTCTTTGGAGGCAGCTGTCCTGCTCCCTCTGCCACATGGGAAGCCACTTGAAAGGTTCTGCACAGAAGCTGCTCTCCATGATGGTTGTAATATGCCAAAGCTGCTCAGCAAATGCTCTGCTTTTCAATCCATGACCCACATGGCTGCCATTAGCACAAAATCACTCAAAAGACTGGAGTTTGATAGACTGACATCTCTTGGAAGAGATGAAAACTCCAGATTTCTCTTGACACCATCTCTCCCCACTCCCCCAATACACACGGAGGGCTGCTCTTAATTTTGGAGTGCGCCATATGTGCTTGATTTCAAAGTGTGAAGTGGTAAGTAGCTTGCCTTCAGGAACACAAACAGATGTGGTCAAAACCTTCAAAGAACTCTCCAGCATGCTAATATTTCCTTTCATTTCTTGACGTGACTTCATATTCTCACTAAGCTGGGGCCTACAAATGCTGGAAGGAAGGTAATGTAGAGCAAGAGTCATCCACCAGTGAAAAATGGCATCTTGGATCATGACAGCCTCCAGGAAAAACAAATATTAATTGGGCAATACTTAAACAATTAGAAGAACCAGAAAGTTTCAAAGTTTGGAACTTTCTCACTGCTAAGATCATCTCTAAAATGATCTTCAGCAGTGAGAGAGTCCTAGGCTTCAAACCGAAATTTAGCATTGTTCTCTTTGCCAGTGTGAGTGACAAAATGCTCTTAATTACAGTACAGTCCCTTTGGGTAGGTTGGGAAACGTTGGATCTTCAAGAAAGACTCCAGCTAAATCTCCTATTTTCATACTTTTTTAGGGTTATTGTGTGCTGTCTGATTACAATACATTACCGTATTTTTCGGAGTATAGGACGCACCTTTTTACTCCCAAAAAGGGGGTCAAAAAGTGGGTGCGTCCTATACTCTGAATGGTGCATTTTGGGGGGGGGGAGTTGATGCGACCCTGCCTTAGTCTCCCCCCCCCCTGCCGCCGGACCTCAGGAAAGCTACCGCCGCCGCCCCCGGACTGCAGGGATGCCCCCAGACCGCAGGAAAGCCGCCGCTCCTGGATCGCAGGGACGCTGACGCAGGGACGCTGCTGCCAACGCCAGCGCCGGACCGCAAGGACGCCGACGCTGACGCTGGACTGCAGAAAAGCCACCGCTCTGCCGGACAGCATGGACATCGCTGCTGCAGCCGGAGTACAAAAAAGCAAGCGCCGCTGCCGCCGCCGGAGTGCAGGGGCTCTGCCGCCAATGCCTCCAGAATGCATGGCCGCCGCCGCTAGCCCCGGACCCGAGAAAAGCCACTCCCGCCGCCGCCACCGCCACCGGAGCGCAGGGGCACTGCCGCCAATGCCGCCGGAACCCATGGCCGCCGCCGCCGCCGATGATCCCGGAGAGCCAGAAAGCCGCCGCCGCCGCCACCACCGCCAGAGCGCAGAGGCTCTCCCACCAACTTCACCTGAACCCATGGCCGCCGCCGCCACCGATGATCCCGGAGAGCCAGAAAGCCGCCGCCGCCGCCAGAGCGCAGAGGCTCTCCCACCAACTTCATGGTGGGAGCGCAGAGGCTCTCCCACCTGAACCCATGGCCGCCGCCGCCGCCGATGATCCCGGAGAGCCAGAAAGCCGCCGCCAGAGTGCAGAGGCTCTCCCACCAACTTCACCTGAACCCATGGCCGCCGCCGCCGATGATCCCGGAGAGCCAGAAAGCCGCCGCTGCCGCCAGACTACCAGAGAGCCGCCGCTGCCGTTGCTGGACACCGAAGCCTGCACCTCAGGAGCCGCCACTACTGCTGCTGCCCAGAACGAGCCGCCTATCAGGTTTGTAAAGAAACTTTTTTTAAAAAAGAAACTTCCAAGTTTGAAGACCCCTGAGTTAGGGGTGCAAGGGTCTTCAAACCTGGCAAGTTTAAGACTAGTGGACTTCAACTCCCAGAATTCCTCCTCCAGTCTGCTAGCTCAGGAATGGGAGTTGAAGTCCACTAGTCTTAAACTTGCCAGGTTTGAAGACCCTTGCACCCCTAACCCCTAATCCAGGGGTCTTCAAACCTGGCAAGTTTAAGACTAGTGGACTTCAACTCCCAGAATTCCTCCTCCAGTCTGCTAGCTCAGGAATGGGAGTTGAAGTCCACTAGTCTTAAACTTGCCAGGTTTGAAGACCCTTGCACCCCTAACCCCTAATCCAGGGGTCTTCAAACCTGGCAAGTTTAAGACTAGTGGACTTCAACTGCCAGGAATAACTGTCAAGTTTGAAGTTTAGGGCAGGGGTGTGTGCATATGAATGTATGAACATGGTTTCAGCTAAAGTGCTCTGCATTGTTATAAAGGAAACATTATTGTTCTTTTTTGCAGAAAACTGTCAAATCCAAAAAGGCAAGCATATAAAATCTCTTTCAAGCTGAAAGTCGTGAAATATGCTGAGGAACATGGAAACAGAGCAGCGGAGAAACATTTTGGACCACCTCCAACTGAAAAAATGATAAGAATGTGGAAGAAACAGGTGGATCAGATGCAAAAGGCAAAGGATAAAAGCAAGCACAACTTTCGTGGGCTTCCAGCAAAGTGGCCACAGTTAGAGGAGGAAATAAGAGACTGGATTACAGGTCACCGGAACAGTGGCTTTGCAGTCACCACAAAAATGGTGATGTATGAAGCCAAACGCATTGCTATACAGAAAGGCATTCAGGATTTTACTGGATCACCATCGTGGTGCTTCAGATTTATGAGGCGATATGGCCTTGCTATGCGCACCAAAACTAGAATTGCACAAAAAATGCCAAAGGAGTATGAATCTAAGATTCTGTCTTTTCATACTTTTGTGATAAACTCCAGGAAGAAAAATAATTTTGAAATTGGACAGATTGGGAATATGGATGAAGTCCCTCTAACTTTTGATGTGCCATCAAATAGGACTGTTGATGTGAAAGGTGCCAAAAGCATAACTGTGAAAACCTCAGGACATGAGAAAACACATTACACAGTTGTGTTGTCCTGCTGTGCAGATGGCACCAAATTGCCACCAATGTTAATATTTAAAAGGAAAACCTTCCCAAAAGAAGTGATTTCAAGAGGTGTTGTTGTTCATGTCCATGAGAAAGGATGGATGGACGAACATGGCATGAAGGTATGGATTGAAAAAGTGTGGTCCAAACGTCGTGGAGGGCTTCTGAAAAAAACAGCATTATTAGTGCTCGACCAGTTTAGAGCACATATTAGTGAAATCACAAAGAAAAGATTCAAAGAAGAGAAGACTCATCTAGCTGTAATTCCTGGGGGTCTAACGTGCCAGTTGCAACCTCTTGATGTTTCCATCAATAAGCCATTCAAAGTGTACATGCGAGAAGAGTGGAACAAATGGATGGCTGCTGGTAATCATGATCTGACACCCTCTGGTCTAATGAGGAGGCCCACTATCACTCAAGTTTGTGAATGGGTGAAAGCATCATGGAACTCAGTGAAGGAAGAAATTGTTACACAGTCCTTCAAAAAATGTGGCATTAGCAATGCCTTAGATGGAACTGAAGATGATATCATTTATGAAGGTAGCGAAGAAAGTGATTGTGAACTGATCTGCTTAAACTCTGACACCAGCGACAATGAGGAGTTCTTGGGGTTTCCAGAAAATTAGAGTGCTTGAACCTTAAAGTCTCTCTTCATTTGTTAATGACAGTAATGATGGTTCTTAACACTGCTGTTGAGTTTACATTGTTGTAAAAAGTATACATGTTGTAAAAAGTATACATAGTTATAAAAAGTATACATGTTGTAAAAAGTATACATAGTTATAAAAAGTATACATGTTGTAAAAAGTATACATAGTTATAAAAAGTATACATGTTGTAAAAAGTATACATAGTTATAAAAAGTATACATGTTGTAAAAAGTATACATAGTTATAAAAAGTATACATGTTGTAAAAAGTATACATAGTTGTAGAAAGTATTCTGCTATACTGTTATTTTATTAAATAATATATTACTACACCATTTGGTTCAGAATACTTTTTTCCTTGATTTCCTCCTCTAAAATCTAGGTGCGTCCTATACTCCGGTGCGTCCTATACTCCGAAAAATACGGTATATACCAGTGGCAGCCTGCAAACATGGATTAGGAATTGTACCTCTGCATTTGCCATGCTTGTTAATCATTTAGAGATATTTTATTTTATTTTATTTTATTTATTTATTTTGTCAAACATGTACAGGATAGTAGTTGTTTGTAGAAACATAAGTAAAAAAGTACCGATAAAAGAGGACAATAGGACAGTAGGACAGGGATGGTAGGCACAGTGATGTGCTTATGCATGCCCCTTTTATTATTATTATTTTATTATTTTTTTTATTTTTTTTATTTTTTATTTTTATTTTTTTATTTTTATTTTTTTATTTTTTTATTTTTTTATTTTTTTATTTTTTATTTATTTATTTTTTGTTTTGTTTTATTTTATTATTTTATTTTATTTTATTATTTTATTTTATTTTATTTTTATTTTTTATTTTTTATTTTTATTATTATTATTATTATTATTATTATTATTATTATTATTATTATTATTATTATTATTATTATTATTATTATTATTATTATTTTACTATTAGGTGTCAATAATTACATTTGCATTTTCATTCATATGCTATGTCCCTAAATTGCCTTCAGTTTCAGAGTTAAAGCGGTTTATTCTTTTCTAGGCTAGTACAAAGCTTTGCTCCAAATGCTATTTTCCAGCATCTTAAAGCCTTATGATCAATTTCATGTGTTCTGTGAACAGTGGTAAATGATTGGCCATGCATAATATTGAGAAAAATATTTCCAGAATCAGAAATATTCTTCTTAGCCAGCACTTTCTACTAAGCCCCAAAGCATAATTATGCATTCCTATCAGAGCAATCTTATTTAGTAAAATCAATGTTCCCTATCAGATCAATATTAATACTACATATAGAAAGCTGGCTTTGAACTATGACTTCACAATGAACAAAGATAAAAATAAAATTAATGGATGGCAGAAAAAAGAAAATTAAATGGACAGCAGAAAAAAGCTTAATCACAAAACAGTTCTGTAAACATTATAAATTATGTAACAATATAACAAACTAAACTTATAAATAACTTACAAATGAAATATACTCAATGGATACAGCCCAAAACTGTGAGAGGAATGTTGCTTAATTATGCCTAAGGGCCCCTTAAAAAACTCTTTCCTTAATTACTTCTGAATCTGATTCTACCCAACTGTCTTTTCAGCAGTAAATCATTATGAAAAAAATATTTGGAAAAGAAAATGTGGTTGTTTTATAATCCCCATAAACAGGACCATTTTAATTAATATATGCCAAGCTTGAACACTATTGGACAGTCTTCAAGTAATCATTACTGGAGCCACCCATCCTGGATAATTTTCATCCAATCTTCCCCTTTTAAGAAAGGTTGTTGAAACGGGGGAGCAGTTATAGCTCTAGAGGACCCTATAAAAAATTGACTCCCCCTTTCAACATGGTTGAGAAATGGGGGGGGCATGGAGTTGCAATGCTGCTTCTTCTTTCTCTTTGATCAGTTCCATGTGGTAGTAGGAAAGGAGAGAGATCAACCCTGAGGCCTCTAACACTTGCAGTGAAACAAGGCTTGAAGAGTTGTGGTGGCACAGTGGTTAGAATGAGTATTGCAGGCTAATTCTGCCAACTGCCAGAAGTTCTAATGTCACCAGCTCAAGGTTGACTCAGGCTTCCATCCTTCCAAGGTCAGTAAAATGAGGAACCAGATTGTTGAGGGCAATGTGCTGACTCTGTAATCCGCTTCGAAAGGGCTGCAAAGCACTATGAAGCGATATATAAGACTAAGTACTAATGCTAATACACTTGCCTTTCCTATTTGACATCCACATGAGGCTGCTGGGTCTGGTCATCTATTAGTTTGGGGTCAGGTATCATCAATCTCAAGTTATGTATCTCAACCCCAAACTAACCAAATAATGATGTCAAAGTCTTGACTCGGTGTCTGAGGATGTGGGTATCTAGATGGGAAGGAACAGATTCAGGCTTAATCTGAAGGATATTTAGGCTACTCAGTCTGAGTCCCAGAGATTCTTTAGTCCTGAATAGAGTTTAGTTCTGTGCTTTCACTTTGAGTTTTCCTGAACTTACAGCTACTGCTCAGGGGAGAGACACCTGTGGCCAAGAAAGTCCTTGCAATAAAGAAGACCCTTTGCTGTACCAATTGCAACTATTCCTGGTTTGGAGGGTCTTCAGACAGTCACTCATTTTGGTTACTTTCTGTATGAAGTACTGCAATGGGACTACTTTGAAAACCACTCAGAAGCAGCAAGTGGTCTAGAATGTAGCAGCACAAGTAGTTATGAGCATGCCACAATGTGATCACATCAGGGGTGAAATTCAAAAAAATTTCCCTACCGGTTCTGTGGGTGTGGATTGGTGGGCGTGGCAGGGGAAGGATACTGCAAAATCTCCTTTCCCTCCCCACTCCTGGGGGAAGAATATTGCAAAATCTCCATTCCCACCCCACTCTGGGGCCAGCCAGAGGTGGTATTTGCCAGTTGTCCGAACTACTCAAAATTTCCGCTACCGCTTCTCCAGAACCTGCTGAATTTCACCCCTGGATCACATAATACTATCTCTCTGCTTTGTGAACAGAACTGGTTACCAGTGGATTCCAGGTATAATTCAAGGTGCTGGTTATTAACAATAAAGCCTCTGATGGCCCATGGTCTGGCTACCTGCTCCTGTACTTTCTGTCCAACCTGTATGAGCAGTGTTAGCAACTTAGATCCCATTGATTAGGCAATGTCATCTGATGGAACCCAGAAAGCCTTCTCTATTCTAGAGCATTGTTGCCCTGGGCAACAATGTCCCCGCAACATATTTGTCTGACCCCAAACTCATTTAAAAGAACCCTAAAACCCTGACTTTCTCTCCAGACCTTGGATTGGGGTATCTGGCAGGCTTCTTATAGGAACTGTTTGTATCAAGCAATCATATGCTTTATTGCTCTTTCTGGATATTTGCCATTCTTTTGATCTGTTATATTATTCTAAATTGGTTTTTTTAAAACATTGTACAATATCCAGAGTCATCAGGGGATGAAAGGAACCTAGACATTTGATAAGATAAATAAATAGGTTATATAGTGGTAGAACCAGAAAATCTAGAAGGATTTTTTTAGCCAAAGTCCACAAATGAAACTCTGAAGCATATTGTACAAGCTTTCTCACTGTCTTCAGGTATGTTAACTGCAATCTATTGTTTCTACACTGAGTTGCCTTTGGTTACAGGTATGAAGTAAGAATTCCTTTATTTAATAGAAGTTTTCAAAGCACGTGCAAAAATGACACATCTTCAGTCAAATGCAGAACTACCGGTATATGCATCTAGTATTTCTTTTTCTAAAATGATGTGTAAGCCATTTTTTCATTATTGCCTGAAGAAGGGAATGCTGAAAGGCCACTAGGTTTAAGGCTCAAAATTACAGGCTTAACCCTATGGAACTGAAGACTCACGGGGCTATCTCACTAGAAGTGATTTTTTTATGTCAAACACATACTGAAATCAATAAATCAATGAATACAGCCAGAAAGTACAACCATTGTCTCCTAGACAGTATGCATTGCAACTCCCATAACTCTATGCCACTATACTATTAGATTTTGATTCCCATCAATCTCAAACAACTGCAAGGCAGCATATTGCCTATCTCTCATCTACCGACACTGTATTTTTTTCAACCAGGGAATGATTTAGATTGACTTATTGCTCCTGGAAAACTCAAAACTGTTTAGAGTATTCTAAAATTTCATATGCATTTTGCATGAAAGGCTCTCTTACTTCAAACACATTAAAAGAAGAGCACAGCCTAAACCATCTAAAGTATAAAGTATGAACTAATATCTCACCAACTGTAATTGTTAATATTTCTGTTAACAAAACAATTACCGTATTTTTTGGAGTATAAGACGCACCGGAGTATAAGACGCACCTTAGTTTTGGGGGAGGAAAATAGGGGGGGAAATCTACCTACCAGGTATTCATCTAGCTAGCATCCTTAATCTGGTCAGCTTCAGCACATTATTTTATCCCCTGGTTAGGGCTGAAAAAAATCTTCGGAGGGAGTACCAATGAAAACAAGCCTGCAAAGACTTAGGGCTGAAAAAACTTCTTCAGAGGAAGTAACAATGAAAACAAGCCTGCAAGCCAAGAAGAGCGGGGAAGATTGTTAGCACCTCACAAGGGCTGGGAAAAAAAGCTTCGAAAAAGCTACATATGAGTATAAGACACACCCAAATTTCAGCCTCTTTTGGGGGGGGGAAGGTGCGTCTTATACTCCGAAAAATACTGTACAGAGTGTTTAAATAAGGAAAAAGTCTATCTGAAATACAATGCTTAGTGTCTCCTGCCTTTACAATAAATAGATGCTGTGACTCAGGTGGCATATCTGGCTGATCTCATTTGGACTTCAAAGCTAAGTAGGCTGTATGTATTAAAGTGAGAGATCACTATGGAATACTAAGACCATAAACTGGATTAGAAAAATCAAAGAATGCCAGAAGAAGCCAATGGCAAATCACTTTAATACAGGTAGTCTTTGATTTACAACCATTCATTTAGCAACTGTTCGATGTTAACAACAGCAGTGAAAAAAGTGATTTACAACTGTCTTCACATATGCAATTATTGTAGCATCCCCATGGTCACATGATCAAAATTTGGCTGCTTGGCATCCAACATGTATTTACAATGGCTGCAACATCCCAGGGTCCTGTGATCACCATTTCAGTATTGCAGGAAAGCTACTGATTTGAATCCACACAATGATCAGGAGTTAGGCTCACGTTGAGAACATCTTTATCTTTTTATTCTCACAAACAGTAAAAAATGAGAAGAAGCTAATCAAAACAGTTGATGTACCACAGTATTTCAGTTTCTTCATATTGAAAAAATAGGATGATACTGCACTCATTTATTTTCAAACCACAGAATTAAAACTAAACGCTAGTTTGGAATATACAACAGTTGTTCCATTGTAGTTTAATTATCATAGGTGAACATCTGCGGTATAGTAAAGTTGATTCCTCACTGAATATACAGAATTCATGCCATACCAAGTAATTAAGTAATAGCAATCACAACACATATTGCCGGTATTCTATTTTTAAAGTGTTTATAGAAAAAAATTGCAAGTATTTTATTGTATGATTTACCGTATTTTTCGGAGTACAAGACGCACCTTTTTACCCCCCAAAAGAGAGTGAAAACTTGGGTGCGTCTTATACACCGAATGTAGCCCCACCCACCCAGCCACCCCCACCCTTTGGCCTCTGTCTTCCAGCAATTTACCTGCTTGCAGGAAAGAGGGAAAAGCCTGTAAAGCCAAGCAAGTCAGTAGCAGTTTCCTGACGAACAGCTGATTAGGTTTGCCACGTGGGAAAATGAAAGTGAAACTAACTGCAAAAAGGGAAATAGCTGGGAGAGACACGCAGGTTTTTATTTTTGCTGAACTGGCTGCAAAGGGGTAAGTGAATAACTATAAATGTCTGTAGAATGTTCAAATTATTAGACTTATTTTTTAAAGACTGCTTTATTATTGTTCTAGAGCCAGGGGTCTCCAACCTTGGCAACTTTAAGACTTTTGGACTTCAACTCCCAGAATTTCACAGCCAGCTTTGTTAGCTTTGCTGGCTGTGGAATTCTGGGAGTTGAAGTCCACAAGTCTTAAAGTTGCCAAGGTTGGAGATCCCTGTAAATCTAGACAACTTAACAAAATAAAGAAGCTTTTTAAAATAAATGCTTGCTCTGAAGAGGCCCAGTGCTATTGTATCTTCTTTTAAATAATAGAGAATAATGTATACTTCCAGAAATTGTAATTAATTTTAACAGCTCTGTACAAGTATAGTATGAAATGTAACAGTGTCCTGTTTAGTATTAGAGTTTAGTTACCTTGGAGTAGATCTATTTAAATAATTGGGAAGAGTTAGTGTGACTACATTTAAGAAAACTTTCTGGCATAATGTACATTTCTCCAATTCTTTGCCATTTCTATGGGTCAGGCACACATGCACAGAAATACACAGCAAACAGTGTATATCATCTGCGCTGTTTGCTGTTTGGCAAATTGCTTGAAGGCAGAGGCCTTTTTTCCTTGTTTTCCTCCCCCAAAACTTATACTTTGGTGCGTCTTATACTCCGAAAAATACAGTAGTTCTTTTCCAATAATGTATTTTCTTTCTTTATTGAATGGATTGAATGCCGTGATGGTCTAGTGATGAAGATGCCCACCTCCCACTCAGAAGATTGAGAGTTCAATCCTAGGTAGTGGCAGATATTTGTCTCCTAGGGTGCAAAGAAAAAATATCTGCTGCAAATTCTGCATAGGCATCTGGAAGGGCATTCAGCCAATAAATGTTCGGCTCCATCCAATCATCCTGACTTTGCCCCAAATAGGGACTACAGGGTTGTAAAAATGGAGTTTTATTTATTCAATGGATTAGTTCTTACCTCGTTCAAGCTACATTTGCTAAGTATACAAGGAGGAACAGTTCCAAGCCAAGTAGTTTTTTTTCCCTTGAAAAATATGCCTGAACTGAGATAGTACATGGCATTAATTTTAAACAAGTTTTTCAAAGATGAATTATACTCTGCAACTAAGATATAAGCAAAAATAATGATATATTTCAACAATAGCAAGCAGCAAGATGATCCTTTTAAGCTGAAGCCTGTGATTAGGTTTCCAGTACATGAGCCAAAAAGGAACTTACAAATGTCACTGCAACCCTATGGCACGTATACCTGGAATTAAAACCTACTATGTCTTGTAAAATTTAATCCCAACTAAATATGGAAAATTATACCTTAAATTGCATTTGATATGTGTACTTATTGTTACCTCTTTGATCTGCAAATCTCACACTCTTGCTTTGGACACATGACATGGATCAGTCCCTGAAACTGCAAGGTGCCTATTTCTGCCTAACATGGCTAGAATCAGATTTTAAAACACGTGTTAAAGGATTAGACAATGATGAAGAATGCAGGTGAACAAAGTTAACAAAGAAATGAACCTAAACCTATTTGGAAGCAAACAACAGCATATACAAGGCACACGACTTCGGAGTAACTATGCCAGGTTTCACAAGCCTGACAACAAAACCTTTTTGAAAAGATGGGTGGGAGTGACATCTCTGTGAATTGCAGCATTTTCAAAAAATAATTGTGCTCTAGGTTAAAAGCCAGTATTTCCAAACAATGGGTGACCCTTAGGAGGAGGCAGCAAAGAGAATGTTCTCCTTCTTTAAGAAGAGTTGCTCAATGAGGTGTGGAAGCCCAGAGAATGCCAACTAATACACGGTTTGATGCTTTCTGAACTTGGTTGTTTCCTTGCAGACATTTCATTATCCAAACTAGATAATATCATCAGTGCTAATAAGGGATGGATTAACCGTGATGGTGTTACCTACTTTGGACAATGAGACATCTGTAAGAAAACAAGCAAACTCAGAGAGCACCAAGGACCCGTCATTTCAACCCTGAGCTACAAATATTCTCCTTTATCAGTAGAGTTACCCTTGGTTTAGCAGCTTTGAGACAGATTTGAGAATCAATGCCTGGAATGCACTACCTGACTCTGTGGTTTCTTCCCCAAACCCCAAAAACTTTAACCTTAGACTGTCTACAGTTGACCTCTCCCCATTCCTAACAGGTCTGTAAGGGGTGTGCATAAGCGCACCATCATGCCTACCGTTCCTGTCCTACTGTCCTATTGTCCAAATTTACCTATACCTACTGTGCTTTGTTTATGTTTATACCATACCTGTTATCTTGTATACGTTTTTACAAATAAAATAAATAAATAGATAGATAGATTCCCTTCCCCTCTTCCATTAAACTCAGTTCAATAGATATTACGGGATTTTCCAGTCTCAGGCAGGCCAGAAGGGGCTCCCATTACCCTTCCCAGGAGGTCAACCTCTTTCATCTCGGGTGACTCCCAGGCAGCCCAATCTTCCTTACAGATATATAAACAAGCCCCACCGGCTCGTCTTTCCCGTTTCCAGTCCAGACGCCACCAGCAATCGATAAGGAAGTGCATTACTTGAATTAAAAGTTTCTCCTCATTAATCGCAAAAGGGACCCACGTTTTAGGACCGGCTCCCCAACCCTAGATGGCAACCAGCATGTATTTACGATGGATGCCCACATCCCAAGGCCCTAGCCTTCCTCTTGCCTAAAGTGTTTGTGTGCGCAGCACGTATACACACGCACACGTGTATCCAGGGAGCTAAGTAGTTCCCTTCCAGCACGACCAAACGTTTGAAAACGGCATGCCCAGCCCAGCGACTATCGCTCAGCCGCTGCAAGGTGCCCCCCCCTTAAACGCCAGGTAAGGACATGGCGATTCCCGCCTGCCTGCCCGCGGTCCCCGCCCGCAAAGGTTGCCTCCCCGCGGCTGAAGGCGAGATCAGTGCGACACCTTCGGCTCAGGAAAGAGCCTTGGGCAGGAAGAGATTTGGAGGGGGGGAAAGTCACCGATGCTCGACAGCTTTAGCACCCGCTACGTAAGTGGTGCGCGCAAGAGAGGAAGGGAGGTGGACGGGCGGCTGCCCCGAAATAGCAGGCGGCTGGCACTGCCTGCCCACCGGCCACCTGGAAGAGATCGACGGCGAGGGAAGGTGCCGCTACTCACCCCAGCTACGTGCTCCTCGTTCCGCTCAGCGCCATCGAGGGTTCCCGAAGGGCTTTCGAGCCTTCGGGATCGGCGGCTCGCGACCGCCCGGCCGGATCTTTCCTCCGCCTGCCAGGGGGATTGGGAAGCTCAGCCCGCTTTGCCCGGCGCTAAGGAACCAGCCACTTGCACGGCGCCGCCGCTCTCGCTGCAAGAGGCTGGCTGCGGCCAACACGCGTGCCGCACCTCCGAGCTGAGCCAGGGCGGAGGAGGCGTGTAGCGCCGCCTGGCCGCCGTGCGAGGAAACGGGCCGCGAAGGGGTCGCCTCCCCGCCTCTTCAGCGCTTCTCGCCTCGGCTAAAGCCGGGCTTTGCTGCTTTTCCCAGGCACGTGTTGAGGCGGACACCCCCCCCCGCGGCTGCGGACAGCCAATAAGAGAGGAGGGCGGCAAGCCAGGGTGGACAGGTGTCGCCCGCGTAATGGACGGGCCTCCAAGCGCCAGGCTCTCTTCGCTTTCCTTCTGTGGTTTGGTCCCTGGGACGCCGAGCGATGACTGGCTCCGCGTCAGTCAGTTCGTGTGTTTAAGGAAGGCTCTGCCGGCGAATCCCAAAATCGCCTCACCTACGCGGGCAATTGTTCCTCCT
The DNA here is from genome assembly GCA_023053685.1 of Diadophis punctatus similis. Lineage (NCBI taxonomy): Eukaryota > Metazoa > Chordata > Lepidosauria > Squamata > Dipsadidae > Diadophis > Diadophis punctatus. The sequence continues at coordinate 174,618,980 of JALIGW010000002.1, forward strand.
GAAAAGGGAAAGAAAGAAGGAGGTTGTCTAAGACAGGTTCCTGATTGCGCCGTCCCTCAATGAAACGGACAAGGCTCTAAAGCGAGCGAAGTATGTGCCCTTATTTACTTCATGAAGCTCCACCAGTTGCTTCTGAGATTTTAGAGCTCCTTAGCTGAGGTGGCTGCTTATCGGACAGTCCTGCAGTCTCTTTTGCTAAAACCTCTAAACTTAAAAGCCAGGGAAGCAGTTATTGTGAAAAAGCGAACCTTCATTTGATTTAGACAAATTAGTACAGGTAGTCCTCGACTTACAACCACAATTGAGCTGAAAATTTCTGTTGCTAAATGAGACATTTGTTAAGTGAGTTTTGCCCCAATTTACCACCTTTCTTGCTACAGCTGTTAAGTGAGTCACTGCACTTGTTAAATTACTAACAAGGCCGTTAAGTGAATAGCAATAGCAATAGCACTTAGACTTATATACCGCTTCATAGTGCTTTACAGCCCTCTCTAAGCGGTTTACAGAGTTCAGCATATTGCCCCCAACAATCTGGGTCCTCATTTTACCCACCTCGGAAGGATGGAAGGCTGAGTCAACCTTGAGCTGGTGAGATTTGAACAGCTGAACTGCTGAACTAGCAGTAGCCTGCAGTGCTGCATTTAACCGCTGCACCTTCTCAGCTCTTCTTCTGGTTTCCCCATTGATTTTGCTTGTCAGAAGGTCGCAAAAGTAGATGGTATGAGCCTGGGACACTGCAACCGTCATAAATACCGGTATGAGTTGGTTTCCGGGTGTCTAAATTTTGATCATGTGACTGGAGGATGCTGCAATGGTTTTGTGAAAAATGGTCGTAAGTCACTTTTTTCACTGCTGTTTTAACTTCGGTCACTAAATGAACTGTTGTAAGTCAAGGACTACCTATAACTTCATGACTAGAAAGACTGCTCCCCTGTCTTTCAATTTTATTCCTTCATGTGGACAGCCCTTTCCCCTCCCCCCAAAACCCCCAACCAATGGATCACTGAATAAATCAATTCTCACTGGAAACACAAATGATCAGGCTCCAATTATCCTATCCTATTCTACAAATTACTATGCAAAGACCTAACTCTCTGAAAAAGGCTCTAACACAGTGGTGGGTTCCTACTGGTGCGGTCCACTCTATAGCACCGGTAGCGGCCCGCTGGTGACATCACAGTACTGGTGTGATTGGTTAGCGGTGCCTGGGCGCCGCCATTAAAAAAATTTATTATTATTTTTTTAAATTTTCTTCTCTGCATGCCCAGAAGCTGAGCTTTTGGCGCTGCGCATGCGCTTCCTTCCTACCCCACAGAGAGTCCAAGCAGGAGAGGATGGCTGAGGGAGTGCGTGAGACGCTGAAAGAATGGGCGGCAGGAGCTATCTCCATTCCCCTCCCTTCAGCAGTCTGAGAAACCACAAACGCGCGGTGATGATCCTAGGCATTTTCAGATGTTTGAGGCTTCTCGAGCTACTGAGGGGAGGGGGAATGGGCGGCAGGACCTATCTCAGTTCCCCTCCCTTCAGCAGTCCGAGAAGCCACGAACACACGGTGATGATCCCAGGCATTTTCGCACGTTTGAGGCTTCTCGAGCTGCTGAGGGGAGGGGGAAAGGGCGGCAGGAGCCTAGGATCATCGAATGGGAAAAAGCATTCAGGCCTGATGGAGCCTCGTAGAAGAACACCTGCCGCGGTCTTGCTGCTCCCGCTGTGGGGGGCTGCGTTGCGGGTGGGCAATGCCCCCCACTTCTCCGGCCGCTGCCAAGCTCCCGAGGCCCATGCCCACCCGGTCACATGGCTGGCAAGCCACACCCACAAAATAAGCCACGCCCACAGAGTGATAGTAAAAAAATTAGGAACCCGCCCCTGCTCTAACATTAGGAAAGTTGGAAGGAAGGAGAAGAAGATAACTAGTAGTCAGGTGGATGGACTCAAGGCGGTTAATTGGAGAAACTATATATGAGATTGCCATGAGTCAAAAACAGCTTGAGTGTACAGTACTTAAGCAAGTTTACTGGTTTGCCTTGTCAGATGCTGTCTGGAAAGGAGGAAAAAAACATGTCTCTGCAGCCTTGCACGGAGAGCACAGCGGAGCAGGCAGCCATGGGGCTGGTTAGTATCCTGAAAGCATTTCCTTTGCCTTCTAATTAATTTTTAATTTAATTTTTAATTTAATTTTTAATCATCCTTGACTTTCTAAAAAAAAGTTCTACATTTTATACACTGTTTTTATGTTTTGATATTTTATTGTATACCACCCAGAGCCCTTCAGGAGGGAGATGGGTGGTTCCAAAGTATGATAAATAAATAATGTCCAAACTGATAGTTTGAACTGTGTTTTTCCTTCAAACGATGATTTAAAAGCATGGTTATGAGTTCCTGGCTTCTAGAATAGCTTGGAAGCAATTTGAATGAGCACCACTGTAACATACAGTACATTTAGCAGACTTGAAGAAGGATGGCAGGAATTGGCATCCAAGAGAGTGAGAGAGAAAATAATCACAGTTCTGTAGATCCAAAACATGTGAAGGGTTGGGAACAAGAGACCTGAATAAGATCATTTTAAAGACCATTGAATTGAAAGATTTGTGTAGGCTGTTGGTGGTGCTATGAAGATGCAGATTGTTTATCTTTGTATCATTCTATTTAGTAATTAAAATATAGTGGGACACTGTGAGAAAAAAGAAAAAGATAACTAGCAGTTAGTTTAGGGCATGATTCAGCCATTTATTTTACTGTGGCATGTTAAAGAAGAAGAACATCAGATAAAGAACTGCTCTGTTAAATACATCAATTGTAACATCATCAATTGTAACAAGACTTTGGTGGCACTAAAATTTATAGTCCTCAAAATAAATCTTGATTGACCTTAAAATGTATGATACCAAAAAAGTCAAACACAGTTATTAAGAGGTCTTTTTTATTTGTTTTTCTTGTGTTTTTCTTAAGAAAACAGCTAAAGTGTTTGGCATATTCTAATTCTGAGTGAGACTAACAACTAAAATGGAGTTGATCAATGTAGAATTTATAGAAAACATAGTTATAAATTACCAACATAAAATCAATTCTAATGTATAATCTTTAAGGATGGGAATATATGTTGGTTTTTAAGATCCAGCATCTAATTTATTAATCTGTATCCGTAATCCCAATTGAATTGGAGGTAATCACCCTTGCAAATTAACCCAGCTGCTGTGGTCTAGAGGTGGAGCTCTTGCCTCGCAATCAGGAGTTGTGAGTTCAATCCTAGGTAGAGGCAGATGTAGGGTCTCCTGCTTGGGCAGGGGAGGGCAGGGCTAGATGACCTGCAAGGTCCCTTCCAACTCTCTTAATCTGTTAAATTGATTCAAATTTAGAAACAATGATCTGGCATTCATTCTTCATTCACTGAGCTTGCCATGGCTGCCATACAAAATCTCGCATCCTCTCGCGAGATTTCACCGAGATTTTGCTTCCATGCATGCGCGGAAGCAAAAATGCCCAAAAACACAGACCGGAGCAGCTGTGCTCAAATAGCGCCATCTGCTGGCCGCTACCGGTACTGTGGAGTGGACCGCACCGATAGGAACCCACCACTGGTCTATTCACACCACACATTGTTGGAGAGATGGTGGTTTTCATATGTTTTCCTTTAAAAGTTTATAGCAGGTTTTTAATGTATACAACTTGTGATGGTGGTAGTAAAAATATAGTTTTGGGGAAAAAATCCTATCGTATCAATGTAGTTATTTAAAACCACAAATAAATTCTCATTGCCTCATGGGGGATGTATGATAATGCAACTGTAGCAAAGAAATAAAACACAGTCAACCCAAACTGGAGGAAATCCAGAACCAAGCAGGATTCATAGTTTATCCCATTCAACTAAGGAACAGTTGTTGGTGCAGGCAAAGCTTTTCATTTTCATTTTGCTGATCTTTATACTGACAATTACAGATGGGGGCAGGAGCAACATTTATAAAGGGTTTAGATTAGCTAATTCTAACTAATCTTATACAAGTGATAAGTGATGCAAAATAAATCTATACAGTGGTTAATCCATGCAGCAAATGAGATAGTCTTGTGTAGGAAGTTAAAGAGATCAGTTTTTGCCACTGGGCATTCTCTTCTTTTATACCAATGCAAAATAATATTGTTTGCACTTTATAATAAAAACTAGAAAGCTGTATGATAGCAGTCAGAATTTTAAAGTGTGATGTTGCACAGTAACTGGGCATGATAAGTCTTCAGATTCAGACATAAATGGCATCCATGCTGCTTTGCTGTTTAATGTTTGCCTTGCCATTAACACCTTCTGAATGAGAAGAATTGGAAGCACCCACGCATGTTTTTGTCAACAGGGCTGCCTTCTTTCCTAACCCCATAGAGCAGTGTTTCCCAATCTTGGCAACTTGAAGATGTCTGGACTTCAACTCCCAGAATTCCCCAGCCAGCTAATGCATTAGCTGGCTGGGGAATTCTGGGAGTTGAAGTCCAGACATCTTCAAGTTGCCAAGGTTGGGAAACACTGCGATAGAGTATCATTTACTTTTCTGTTTTTACAAATGCTGCAAGTTTGATCCTGACCCTGACCTGTTCTTTGGATACCTAGAGGATACGAGCATTATTTTATTTTGCTATCTGTGGGGCAGCCTGATTTTACTATCTCCCTCCAAACAAAATGTAAGATTTCAAGTAAGGAAGCCACAGAGTTTGGAACTTTTCAGGAGAAGGAATAGCTATTTAGAGGAAAAATAAAGTAAGTTCTCACTCTTATGGTGCAGGAGGTGCTAATTGCAATGCAGATATCAAATTGAACTGCTTCATAATTCACCACGGATTTTGACATGACAAGTTCATAGCGGGATAATTTTATTTTTACCACCAGCCATCCTATGTGTGTAACATTAACTTGGTTATAGATGATATTGTGACTCATCCAGAAAGCTGTCTTAGTAAATGGTGTATATATAACTCCATTTTATTGATGTAACCAAAAAAGGAATAACTACCTTCAGTAAATCAGGGAAAGTTCAGTCTCAACTTTTGAAGACTATTGGAATAATTATGTATTTCTCTTGGCAACACTGGATTGCCAGTGCCCTTCTCCAAAATGTTTTCTCAATCTCCCAGTACAGGTAGTCCTCCACAATAGAGCCCAAAATTTCTGTTGCTAAGTGAGACCGTTATTAAGTGAGTTTTGCCCCATTTTACAACATTTCTTGCCGCAGTTAAGTTAATTACGGCAATTTTTAAGTTAGTAAATTGGTTAAGGGAATCTGGCTTTCCCATTGACTTTGGTTGTAAGCTGCTATGGAGGGGAGGATCAAAACTTTCTTTCACAGCATCTATTTTGTTATTGTGCTAATAATCTTTTTTCTTAAAGGAAAAAGGCAAACACTGTACAAAAAGTGCACTGCATGACAAATGATAAAGCAATTCAGATGGAGGAGAGCATTCAGATGAAAATGAAGAAGATGAAAAGTATATAGTGCAGTGTGCTTAGAAAGGCAGAGCAGGAGACTAGATGGTAAAACATGGAAGCAAAAGTGCGCACGAATGCTATTTATAGCTATAGTTGTGATATATATATAGAATAACAGAATTGGAAGGGACCTTGTAGGTCCGTGATGGCGAACCTATTGCACGCGTGCCCAAAGTGGCACACAGAGCCGTATCGCCTGGCACGCGCGGCGCCGCCTATTCCTCTTCCGGGTTTTTGGTGCGCATGCGCACATGACAATCAGCTGGTGTGTGTGTAGCAGTGCTGGAAACCAGAAGAGCAATAGCAATAGCAATAGCACTTAGGCTTATATACCGCTTCATAGTGCTTTACAGCCCTCTCTGAGCGGTTTACAGAGTTCAGCATATTGCCCCCAACAATCTGGGTCCTCATTTTACCGACCTCAGAAGGATGGAAGGCTGAGTCAACCTTGAGCCGGTGAGATTTGAACAGCTGAACTGCTGAACTAGCAGTAGCCTGCAGTGCTGCATTTAACCACTGCGCCATCTCGGCTCTGGTCCGGTGTGAGCATGCGCGCTGGCCAGCAGATCGGCGTATGCGCATGTGTGGCAGTAACTGGAAGACTTGCTGGCTGGTGTGCATGTGCGCACCAGAAACCGGAAGTTCATTTTCCAGTGTGCGCATGCTCCTTGGGCAGCTCCTTTTCCTGGTTGCAGCCCAGACAAGCATGTGCACGAAGCATGTACGCACGTGAGAAATGCTCCCTTTTCGGCACTTGGTGCCGCCCGCCCGCATGTGTGCTCCCTTTTCGGCACTCGGTGCCAAAAAGGTTCGCCATCACTGTTGTAGGTCATCTAGTCCAACACCCTGTTCAAGCAGGAGACCTTATACCATTTCTGACAGATGGATGTCCAGTCTCTTCTTGAAAGCTTCCAGTGATGAAGCACCCACAACTTCTGAAAGCAAGCTGTTCCATTGGTTGATTGCTCTCTCTGTCAGAAAATTTCTCCTTGTTTCTAGGTCGATCAGTTTCCATCCATTATTCTCTGTCTTCAGGTGCTTTGGAAAATAGGTTGACCCCCTCTTCTCTGTGATAGCCTCTCAAATATTGGAACACTGCTATCATGTCCCCCCCTCCTTCTGTTCACTAGACTAGCCATGCCCAGTTCCTGCAACCAGTCTTCATATGTTTTAGCCTCCAGTCTCCTAATCATCTTTGTTGCTCTTCTCTGCACTCTTTCTAGACTTTTTTATAGTGTGGTGACCAAAATTGGATGCAGTATTCTAGCTGTGGTCTAAGAGCACCGCAGATGGGGACTGCAGCCAAGAAATTAAAAGATGCTTGCTCCTGGGGAGAAAAGCTATGGCAAATCTAGACAGCATACTAAAAAGCAGAGACATCACCCTGCCAACAAAAGTGCGTATAGTCAAGGCTATGGTTTTCTAAGTTGCAATGTATGGCTGTGAAAGTTGGACCGTAAGAAAGGCTGAGCGCCAAAGAATTGAGGCTTTTGAACTATGGTGCTGGAGAAGACTCCTGCGAGTCCCTTGGACTGCAAGGCGATCAAACCGGTCAGTCCTAGAGGAGATCAACCCTGACTGCTCTTTAGAAGGCCAGATCCTAAAGATGAAACTCAAATACTTTGGCCACCAAATGAGAAGGAAGGACTCACTGGAGAAGAGTCTAATGCTGGGAAAGATTGAGGGCAAAAGAAGAAGGGGGCGACAGAGAGTGAGGTGGCTGTATGGAGTCACTGAAACAGTAGACATGAGCTTAAATGGACTCCAGAGGATGGTAGAGGACAGGAAGGCCTGGAGGAACGTTGTCCATGGGGTCGCGATGGGTCGGACACGACTTCGCAACTAACAACAACAACAACTAGTACCTCATGTGATCTTGATTGAATCCCTCTGTTAATTCAATTTAGGATTGTTCTAACTGCATTGTCTTCTTGCTGGTGTAGCCTTTCCCCATCTTCACTTCTCCAGATATTCTAAATTAGAACTCTCATTGAAAGATGAAAGTTGTAGTCCAACCAATGCAGAAGACATCAGTCGAGAAGTGATGAATATAATTAGTATCCTATTATAAATAAAAGTAGAAATTGATGATGGCTGTTACAGTGGCAAAGTCTGAATGCAATTAGTTACTGTACTTCTTTTAGCTGCAGGGTATATTTTATCTTTGCTGCTAAGTTCCCTTATTTAGGATGAGTTCTTGTCTTCTCAAGGCCATTTGTATTTTTCCCCCTCTGAATTTAAACAAAGGCACAGTTGAGAACGATGAAATAATCAGCAAGTCTCGGCTGTTCAACAAAAAGTCTTTAGTTGGGATATTTACAACAAATTCCACATCATAGTTCAGAAGACTTCTATTGCCCAGAATTTTTGCTCTCCAACCCAGTGTTTCTGTGGAAAGAATCTGTTTATCAGCACAGACTGGAATTTTATGATTATGATTTGTGGAATTTGAACATTATAAGACAGAATGGGGCTTTAGTTTTCTGGCTGTTCAGAACATACTTAGCCCAGGAATTATAAAGAAAATAAAAAGCATTAAAAAGAATTCTTACATGAATGACTGATGAAATACACTCTTTAGCTCTTTACTATGTGTTTATACTGTGTGATGTGAACCTAACTAAATATGCTTTTGCTACTAAATCATAATTAAATCATGGTTTAGTGAAATATACGATCCCTGGGTCTAGCAGTATATGTATAATGTAAGCTATAGTTTTATTTATGAATAAACCATTAGCTGGGCTCACACATTGTGCTTAGCCATAAACCATGTTTTGCAGACCATAGTATTCTAGGTTCACACATGTTTTTTTAAAAAATATTTTTATTGAAATTTTCCAAGTTAAGAACAAAACAACATAAAACACAAACATATAAAATACACATACATAAAATATAATTCCACTAATAAATTATAAGCTAACATGATGCTTTATTATATTGTGTGAACCCATTCCATTTCTTACACATGCTCATTTTTGATTACTATTTCATAGGATAAAACAATTGTCCAGAATAAATATTAATGTTATTAAATAGATCAATAGAAAATAGACTCCTCAATCATTATTACTTCAGGGGACAAGAAGAAAAGCTGTCTTCTCAAGATTCTTTAATTCTAGGTAGGAATTGGTGAGGGTACATTCTTCCATATATTTGGTCAGAATTGTCTGATATATGTTGACCACTGATGATGTTATCTAGTTTGATAAAGAAACATCTGCAAGAAAACCACCTTGCTTAAAGAGCACCAAGGATGCCACAGGTTGGCGCAGTGGTTAGAGTGCAGTACTGCAAGCTACTTCTGCTGCCTGCCACCTCAGGAGCTGAGGTGGCACAGTGGTTAAAAGCAGCACTGCAAGTTCAGCTGACTGCTAGTTCAGCAGTTCAGCAGTTCAAATCTCACCGGCTCAAGGTTGACTCAGCCTTCCATCCTTCTGAGGTCGGTAAAATGAGGACCCAGATTGTTGGGGGCAATATGCTGAACTCTGTAAACCGCTTAGAGAGGGCTGTAAAGCACTGTGAAACAGTATATAAGTCTAAGTGCTATTGCTATGGCTGTGATCAAAGAAAGGAATATAATAAGTATATATAATAAGATGCACAAAATGAAGTTCTATTTGTTTCCACAATCCTTTGTGCCATTCTGCAAACCATCTTTATACATTCCTATAGTTTAAAGGCAAGGGATGACAGTAATTCAGAAAATAGTGAAAATGTTATATTGATATGACACATGGATTCCACTGCCACAGGATGTGATAATTACTACTGGCTTAGTCAGGAATTAGCTAACAATGGATGACTTCCGGCTGACATCGCGGCAATATCAGACGCAGGAAATGGGTCTCCGCGTTCCCTGCGCTGAGTTCTCCCTATTTGAGTTCTCCAAGAGGAGCCGAGTTCTCCAAGAGGAGCCAAAGCCACCTTGTATGGGCGGCAAAACTAAGGAGGGGTGCCCTGAGAGGTCAAGGGAGAGATTGCAACTCTTCTGCTGAACCCCGGGCTTTTTTCCCTCTCAGCCATGGCGAGGAGAAGAGGCAACCTAAATATGGCTGCCACAAAGCTGGGACAGCCGAAAAATATCTAAGCATAGTACTGGAGCAGAGTTGGTGAACAGTGTCTAGAACTGGAACTTGGTGAGAAGAATCCTTTTTATCTAAAATTCAACCCCAAAAGAATATCCAGGAAAACAGAGGCTCACTGCTATTTTTAAAAGCAGCAATTTAACATTTTGAGAAGAATTTTAAAATTGAAGGGGAAAAAAATCAAGGGAGAAGGCAAAAACTTTTAAAAATACAGAAAACTGGATTTTTAAATTGGACAGGCATTGTTTTGGATAGGCATATCAAAATGCTGGAATTATTTACTTAAAAACTAACATCATCTTTATAGTTTGGATTATTATCATTAAAATTGGATAAAACTGGTTAATATTGAAACTTGACTTAAGAGTGACAAAAGGAAGGCAAAAGGTGACAAAAGGAAGGCATAACACATTCCCAAGATCCTGGAAATACTTGGCTATTGGAGATTTAAACGTGAGAATAAGAAAGACATTATTATTAAAGTGACCCCTGAAGGCTTCAACACAAGACTGAATTTATAGAGGGATTTTTGAAGGTTCTGGAAAAACTATCAGACTTTGTTGCAGATAATTAATTTCCAGAAGCACACACAGATGACTGATTCAGCTGGATTCATAAACTTCTTTATAAACATAATATATATATATATATTTACAATACTACAAGTAGATTATTTCTTCAAATAAACACAAGCAGGAGAGTTAGTTTCATTTGAGCAGAGCAGACAAGCACAGAGAGGGCTGAGAGTACAGAATGGACAGAGAGCAGAGTGAACAAAGAAAACAGAGTGGACTGAGCCAAGCCCAGCCTTAAGCTTAAGTTCCAGTTTCGATTCTCTGCACAGACTCAGATGTGTTTAGCTCCCATTGGCTGACTTCTTTGCTATGCCTATTCATTGGCTGACCTTGTTAACATGGCTCTCCCAGTTCATGAATATCTTAACAAAAATCTTTCGAACTATCCAGAGGAACAGATTGATTAGCTTTGGGAGATAAAGATTCATGAATATTGAACTTTTTGAGAAGTGACTTTAGGTTTGAATAGCACTAGCAATAGCACTTAGACTTATATACCGCTTCATAGTGCTTTACAGCCCTCTCTAAGCGGTTTACAGAGTTCAGCATATTGCCCCCAACAATCTGGGTCCTCATTTTACCGACCTCAGAAGGATGGAAGTCTGAGTCAACCTTGAGCCTGGTGAGATTTGAACAGCTGAACTGCTGAACTAGCAGTAGCCTGCAGTGCTGCATTTAACCACTGCATTTAACCACTGCACCACCTCGGCTCTTCTATATTTGGTTGTTGGATTATTGGACAAAAAAGGAACAAAATAAAACCAAACAAGATGCTCCATCAGCAAGAAATGAGTGGAATTTGGGAAGAAACTGCATTCAATAACTCAGAGTATTAAGGATACTTTGATAAGAAGCTATGAGGGGATTATGAATAAAATGCAGAGGATAGATAAAGAAAACATGATACAAAGGACAAGGAGTGGCCAAGACACCCAGGAAGAGAAGGAGCCAATTGAAAGAGTGGATGAAAACAGAACAGACAAACCAACAAATAAAATGAGATGACAAGAAGGAGATAAAAATAATAATATAATAATAATGACTGATGGAACAAGCCGAAGAGAGAGTATTTTGAGAGAATTAAAAGAGGAACTAGAGTTGCAGGAAGATTTTTTTGGAAGAGAGATAGGGGCAAGAGTAGATATTTTGAAAATTAGACAATGGAATAGGGCAGAGAAGGGAGAAATGTTTAAAATGATTGGTCAAGATGTGGAAGCAGAGAGAGATAAAGATCCAAGAGAGGAATATGGGAGGCAAGCTAAGAAATGAACAATTAAAGCTTTAAAGCAGACAAGAGACGATTTATTTATTTATTTATTTATTTATTTATTTATTTATTTATTTATTCATTCATTCATTCATTCATTCATTCATTCATTCATTCATTCATTCATTCATTTATTGCATTTGTATGCCGCCCAACTCTCAAAGGACTCTATCCATCTATTGTGAGATTTAACCTAAATGTGCAATCAAATTTATATAACCACAGATTCTAACAAGGTTTAAGGTAAATATGTAATCAAATATTTAGTTCAGTGTTTCTCAACCTTGGCAGTTTGAAGATGTGTGGACTTCAACTCCCAGAATTCCACAGCCAGCAACGACAATCATGAAGCTGTGCCCGGCAGTGTGGAATGTTAACACACAGAGGTTGAGTGTGCTTCATTTGGCTATTAGGGGAACCATCCAACACTACCACACAAAAAAACCCACATCAATTTCAGATACAAGAAGATTTGCGACAAGATGTTTGACTGGATTTTTACAACCCACTAGATGACAGGGGTGTCAAACTGGCAGCCCGCGGGCCGGATGCGTCACGCACATGCCACGGCAACCCCGGCTCCGCAAAGGAAAAAAACATCGCGATACATCATGATACGTCACGTGATGCGATCGAGTTGTACTAGAACAAACCCAATGTGTCTAAATTTCAGTTGTGGAATTTCTTGGTTCAGTGGGCCAATATATTTTAGTGTTTGAAAGAAACAAAACAAACAAAAACTCATGCTGTATATCCACATAGTATGTGTTTGTTCTTACTAACTTGATGTGGGGGAGGGGAGATGGTACAATGAACTATAGTGAAGTGGCAAATTCTCAGGAAGGAGGGACAATATTGTCGGGTGGGGGTGGGGGCTAAGACAAGGAGGCAACACAACCAGGAGCTAGATCAGAGGCAGAGGAAGAAAGTTAGGATAGCCACTCCCTAGAATCTCGGAATCTGTTTATCTGGCATTAGCAAATAAAGAACAGGAACTTAGGTGGTTTGTTCTATGTCATTCTTAGGCTAGGCCTAACACTTGCCAGCTTGACATTTATCTCTAAGAAATATTCAGAGACATGTGAAATGCTTAGAATGCACCTATTAGCAGTACGAATATTTTTTTAATCTCTTCTGTTCTATTAGTTGTAGCAAAATGAACATAAAGGTATTACCAACTAAGCAATTTCAATTGCAGCAAAAATGATATTTTTTTTAATGCAATTGTAATTGCTAATAAGAACCTTCAGATAAACTGCTATCCAAGAGAGCCTGTTAAGCACAGTATCAGCCATTCTCTTTTTGAACATTCATTAAGCACAGGTAGTACAAAGAAAATGTATTGGAGACAAATTAAGATTAATGTATAAATAAGCAGATCAAATTCCACATGATACAGAGCAATGGACAAAAAAGGGGATTTGAAAATGAAATACATGAAATTCTCTTGTTGATTGTTAATTAATATTTGACTAGTTGGTTGCTATATTTTTGTTTTATGTATGCGACTGTATTGTGAGAAAAAAAATCACATAGCTATTCCTTATGAAGAATTGCCAGGGGCCTATGGGGAAAAGCTGTTTACAGTGGGCTGAAAATTGATATGGCTTCAGACAACAAAAACATTGAGACACTTCTGGTTTTGTTACATTGCATTAATCTTTCTAGGGCTGCCTGCTACAGTGCACTTCTATGCCTGATTTCTTAGAAGTATGACCAGTTAATGATTTAAGGGACTTGCTTTTCAGTAAACTGACAACTTATCCAACCATGGCACCAAGTAGTATTGATGTATTATTAGAAGAATGTGTGAAAAATTTGAAATAGGCTAAAACTAAAGGCAGCCAGTGGGAAGCTGGGGAGAACTGAAAGCGCACAAACACCAAAATAATGGATTAGAATCAAAGGAGTTTATTTTTTTAAAAAAACGTTTCAAATGTCAGCAACTGTGTAAGCCCAACACCAGTTTCCCAGAGCAGCATGTGGACAAGCAAAAGAGACCAGCTGGTGCAAATGGCTGCCTGATCTCCTTGAAACAAAAAGCAATCAATAGCAATGGCAAGAGACAGGAAATGTAACTGTTCCAGTATGTTGTTAGTATTGGATGACAACTCCTCCTCCTCCTCCTCCTCCTCCTCCTCCTCCTCCTCCTCCTCCTCTCCATCCAATTGTTGTTTTTGTGGTGGTATCCTGCTTTCCAATTCTATTCTGCTACCATTACACATATACAGGTAGTCTTCGACTTACGACTATAATTGAGCCCAAAATTTCTGTTGATCAATGAGACATTTGTTAAGTGAGCTTTGTCCAATTTTATGACCTTTCTTGCCACAGTTATTAAGTGAATCACTGCAGTTGTTAAGTTAGTAACACGGCTGTTAAGTGTTACTTAACACTTAAGTGCCACGGTTGTTAACCCGACTTCTGCATTGACTTTGCTTGTCAGAAGGTCACAAAAGGGATCACATGGCTTACTTTTTTCAATGCCATTGTAACTTTGAACGGTCACTAAATGGAACTGTTGTAAGTGGAGGACTACCTGTAAAGGTTAAATCTGGAGTCATCAGATGCTTTTTGGGATTGTCCTTCTTTATTAACTAAAATATTGTTTCCAGTGGCTCTGGACAGTTCTGCCTCTTTGATACAGATATCGAGAGAGAATATACATTGTTAAGTCGTCTATCCCTTTATCTCTTATATATCTATTCATGCTCTTGCCTTCTTTTTATCCTATTTTTCCATCAACTGTTTTTGATGTTCACTGAGGTTTAATAAATAAACCTCAGGCTGCACATATTTCTGAACTGAGTGGCATGTATACTTGCTTTTCTCTAATATAAGAATTGATTGGGAGTTTGCTAGATGGCAGCTAAACATTTTTGCAACAGATAGAAAAGGTAACAGTAAAACACAACAAGTTGGCCAAGTATTCATCATAACAATAGTTTGCCCCAGATACTCTGAAAAATGAACACAGTATGTCACTTAAATAAATACTTCTTTTCAATTGAAAAATGTAGGAAAATATAGATAGTACTACACCTGATATCTGAGCTGACATGAAGAAAATATAGCTGAACAACATGAGGGTTCCTGCTGCTAAGTGGTTAATTATAAATATTGAATCTGTATCAAGCTGTCTTCCAGGCAACATCAATTTATGTTAAGCAGTCCTTCACATCAAGTATTTTTTATATTTCTCCTGTCACAATAATGCAGCATTGGCTCATACTTTTGTCTGTCTGATGTCTAATATTTTTATTTATTTATTTATTTTTATTTATTTATTTGCCAAACATGTATAGGATAGTAGTAGTTTGTATAAACATAAGTAAAAAGTAATGATAAAAGAGGACAATAGGACAGGGACAGTAGGCACAATAGTGCGCTTATGCACGCCTCTTATAGACCTCTTAGAAACGGGGAGAGGTCGACAGTAGACAGTCTGAGGTTTAAGTTTTTGGAGTTTGGGGATATGTCTCAGTATTCTTTTCAGAAGATCCCACAGAGCAGATTGGATCCCACTTTGGGGGTTCTCCAACATATATAACATCCATCATGCTATTCCCTTTCAGACTATGCAAAGTGACATTAGACAAAAGTGCAGAAAAAGAGTAAGAAATAGTAAACCGAAGAAATTAAAGGAAAAAAATGAAGAAATACAGGTAAACCTTGTTTGTTTATTTATTTAGAAGATTTATTGTATATGGTTGCCCATTCACTTTCAGTGATTCTAGGTGGTTTACAAAAAATAAAACCCAATATAAAAAGACCCCCCCCCAAAAAAACCATGGCAACAACAAGCAACCAAACAAGCTGCTTGATGGTCTCCACTCTGGGGTTCCCAGGCCCTTTGGCAAAAGCAGGTCTTTGGGGCCTTGCAAAAGAAAAGCTGTTCAGAGAGCTGCTTCTCCAAGCGATGCCAGTTCTGCTGCCAAAAACAACGGGGAGAAATTCTTTCTCCATCAAAATGACTAAAGATGCTGCTGAGGCAAGGAAAAAGAATTGTGTGCTTCAGAGTGCCAATTGTCTAGGCTAGACTGTTCTAATTTGGTCCTCTCTGGGCGCAATCGGGTGACACAACAATTGTGGAGGGTACCCGATCAGGGAATCCAACTGAAGTAAGGGAAGCAGGGGTTAGCTTTGTTTTGCCACTGTGAACATGGCTATCTTTTACTTTATAGCACTATCGTCTTTTACTGATGAAAAAATGATTTAAAAAAAAAATAACGAGTCATAGTTATTTGCTAAAAACATTATTTATCAAGATGGAAGCTCTACAGAAGGCATAGTCTGTGAAATGAGTTTGTTCTCTGGCAAAAATCGTTTATTGGACCCAAATGTATTTCTAAGCAAACATGCATCGGATTGCAGTATCCAAGAATGGAAAAGGGAAATTTACATGGTGTTTTAATACAAATCAACTGGTTAAGGCAGGTTCCCAATAAAGAAACCAAGAGTGATGTGCCAGGTTGTGAAAAAAAATGTGTTGTAGTTAATTTCTCATTGATTATAGAGAAATATACTAGATTCTAGCAGAAATGGATATTTGGATAAGATCCATAACCAATTGTAGTCTGTTATGTAAATCAAATATTTATTTTAATAATGCTATAAAGAATGATTAATGTACATATTTATTTATTGCAATCCATTTCTTTTGAAAATATTTATTTTTAATAGCGCAGTAAAACTTGTTTTATAAATGTACGTATTTAGTAAAGACATGTTGAGAATCATAGTGGAATTGAAATAATCGATTGTAATTATCTTGAATTTTAGACAGAGAATAAAGTTCAGCCCATTATTTTGACACAAGTATATCTAACAGCATTGGAAAATATATTTAACAATAAACAAGGCACCAAGTAATTGTTTGGGTCTGGATTTTAAATGAATTACCAACAGTGAATTCTCTAAGAATGCCTTGTTAGAGATGGTCTAGAGAAGCTGACATTTTGATTTCTTAGTATTCAACCTCTTTTTGTCTATTTCCTTCCTTTTGTAACTGTGTATGTGAAAAAGAGAAAATCTGAGTGAGTGAAAGTTGGGGTTCATGGGAATATTGTTCCATTCAATGAAAATTATGGTTTAAGCTGTATGATTCGAGTTAAGAATGTTGTCAATGCTTTTTTAAAGCATTCATTTGAGTTAAGAATGCTGTCAATGCTTAAATCTAGGAATTATTGCATAATAATGAAAAAAAGTCTGCTATCATGGAAATAGGTGGAAGAATCAGAGAATCTAAAATGACAAATATGGAAGGAGACCATATATATATGTGTGTGTGTGAAATCAACATATATTGTGGAGTGGATCAGAGATTTTATTCCGCTAATGGGGCAATAAAAGTGGAAGCTCATTCAGGATGCTTCTACTGCAAAAATGAGGTGATTTTAGGCAGTTCCTGTTGTGGTGAGCCCCTTGATGTGTTGCCTAGAACATATTTTGGTGGGACAGTTGGAAAGGGAAGCAGCGGCATGAACTGTATGAATCCATTCAGTCAGAGGTGGGATTCAGCAGGTTCTGACCAGTTCTGGAGAACTGGTAGCGGAAATTTTGAGTAGTTCGGAGAACCGATAAACACCACCTCTGACTGGCCCCGCCCCCATCTATTCTCTGCCTCCCGAGTCCCAGCTGATCGGGAGGAAATGGGGATTTTGCAGTAACCTTCCCCTGGAGTGGGGAGGGAATGGAGGTTTTACAGTATCCTTCCCCTGCTATGCCCACCAAGCCATGCCCACCAAGCCATACCACGCCCACCAAGCCATGCCTACAGAACCAGTAGTAAAAAAAATTTGAATCCCACCACTGATTCAGATAGTGAAAAGTTCCAATGGATCTGTTGTCAAACAGTATTAATACTGATGAACAATATCTTGATGACTTTTGAGCAGAAGGGTCTTAGAGAAAGAACATATGACAAACACCCACCTACAGAACAAAACGTTTAGTCTCTAATTACATTGAGGCTGGCTCCTTAATGACGGTAGAATTTCAAAAGGTCAGTCCTTGGTTGATGTGCTGCTTGTCTTGACTCCATCAAATAAATGAACAGGAAAGGATAAGCATTTCTAAAAATCTTTCACTTTCTGATGAATGAATCACCTGTTGAATGAAACTGTTTTTGAGATGTTATTTACTTTTTAAAACTTTATAATTAACTTTTCTTTTTAAAAAATCAATTATTACCATAGTTTCTAATATTGCAAATAAATTAAATGGATACGTAATTATGTAATTATATTGCTACTGTATAAAAGATTGTTTATATTTTGAAAAAGAACCTCACGTATTATACAAAAATATATATTGGGGAAAAAGAATAAATTCCTTTTTCTTAAAAAATAAATTCTGTATTTGTTTGTTTGTTTGTTTGTTTTTTAAGAAATGAAAATAATTTTTTTCTTTATTTTTTTAAAAATAAATTCCCTATACCAAACTACAAAAAGTGGGGGATAAAAAGATCCCAAAATTTAAAATCTTTCAGACTACGAAGAACTTTGGATGTATCAATATTTTTATGTATCCTGGAAGAACGCTTAAACTAGACTCTAATATATGTTTTGTTTAACAAAATATGTCAACCCTCTGATGGTAAAAGATACTGATAGTATGGCCAGCATGCTGACCGATTAGGAAGGGCTAAATAATAATGTCACATGGATGGGTTTATCAAAAGCATTCTAGCATCATGTTGTAATTTACACTGTGTCTGCCTTTTTCTTCGTCCTGTCTTTGTCCTGTAGTAAGGCAAGATATATAAGCTCTGGTTTGCTCAGGGCTGCTTAGCAAGCTGCCAATGCTTTGTTGGGAGCCCGGTGTACATTGTAGTACTTTGCATGCTTAATAAATGTATGTCGTATTTTCAAAGTGCTGTAGATGAGCTGCAGTTATATAGTTATTCTATAACTTCAATAGCCTGGTGTCTTTTGTTTGGCTTCGCTTCTTCTTTAAATGGTCTTTCCTCTATACATTTGGCCAGACTTGTGGCAGTGGGGGGTGGGAGCTGAGGATGCCGGGCCGACTCCTGGGAAATGGTCGTTCGACCCCCAAAGGGGTCCCAACCCCCAGGTTGGGAACTACTGGTCTAGATAATCCATTTCATTCAGGAACCTGTGGAGCTGCCATGCAACCACCTTCTCAACCACCTTCCCCAGAAAGGGCAGATTAGAGACAGGTCAAAAATTATCCAACAGGTGGAATCTAGCAATGGCCTCTTAAGAAGAAGGTGCACCACAGCCTCCTTAAAATGCTGGGGCACAATTCCTTCCCACAAGGAAGCATTGTCAGAACCCACCTGTATGTCACCACCTGGGAAGCTTTCACAAGCCAGGAGGGCATGGATCTAAAACAGATTCTTGCCCTCATTCTCTTTAAGTTTCTGTCTGCTTCCTCAGGAGCAGCAGACTCAAACCTTTTACATTTCAATACGTTATGGTTATTTTCAGATTATCCCATAGCTATTAACCTCCACAACCCTTCCATCAATTAAGACTTTCATATAATGCTTTTTAGCAAGATAGGGAAGTGATAGACTAGGAAACCAGCCTTGGTTGTATCATGCTCCTTGCAGCATTCCTTCTTAAGGGCAATACTGATAACTTCTGGCATAGTTTGACCAGGATGCTACAAGTGCAACCAAAGCCCATTTTCACCCCAAATATGCTCATGTTATTCTATAAAAGCTCCCACTTCCAATCTTCCAATCTACGTTCCTGTCCTGTAGTAAGGCAAGATATATAAACTCTGGTTTGCTCAGGGCTGCTTAGCAAGCTGCCAATGCTTTGTTGGGAGCCCAGTGTACATTGTAGTACTTTGCATGCTTAATAAATGTATGTCGTATTTTCAAAGTGCTGTAGATGAGCTGCAGTTATATAGTTATTCTATAACTTCAGTAGCCTGGTGTCTTTTGTTTGGCTTCGCTTCTTCTTTAAATGGTATTTCCTCTATACATTTAGAATGAGTTTTGTCATTTAGCTCTTAGTTTTATTTAGTTGTTTTCTGTATCTATTAAAATTGTGCATGCTAGAAGCACATGGATGACTGGTGGGTTAACTGGTGATCAAATGTGGGACACTAACTGTGTTTGTCAGTGATTTGGTATTCTGCTTGCAGTGATTTGAAATTTTAAAGTAACCCACATGGCTCATTGCAGGTCTAATATAAAGTTACAGATACCTACATACTCCTTATCCTAGTGACATCTCTACCTGACCATTCCATTAGAGTTGCCTTTCACCTCAGGATCTATCTTATTTCTCTCCACTATGACTGGCGTAGGAATCCCTAAAAAGTCTCTATTCTCTAGACATGATTAATTGAGGAAGCATTTGAATTTAACTTATTAAATAATAACATGCGGAATAACAGCGGAAGTTAAGGAAAAATAACACTTCTTGTATTGTTCTTAGTAAAATATATTGATATTTTTCTCTTGTAGATTTACTGTTGATAGCTAGGTGTTTTTAAAAGGCAAGGCAAAGTGCTAATGTCTAATTTTTACAGAACAACAATGCAGCCTTACATTTAATCTTTGCATTCAATTTCATGGCAAATGGATGGCAAATACATGGATTGGCACCTGGCTATTTGCAGGACCACCTGAATTTATTTATTGGTCGCATTTGTATGCTGCCCACTCCACAGAGACTCTGGGCAGCACACAACAATAAAAATTTACATGCAACAATAAATATAAAAAGCATTAAAAATAATGATTATTAAAACTTTAAAAAACATTAAAAGCAACAATAAGAATTGTCTTATCTAGTCCTTTTAAATGTGAGAAGCTGTTGGTAATACTCTATTTTTGTGATGTAAGAGGAGACCAGGAGTTGCAGTTTCTCAGTTGCTGCTCAGTTCCATCATTTTGGAATATCAACTTCTTGGATTCATCCCTTTTCATGTCTCAGAAGCTATTGGAGATGGACCTCTTCCGAGAGCATTTTGGTTAAATGGCTTGTTCTCAGCATGCTTGCTTTTTTCCACTTTGCTTATATAAATTTATTTGATCATACTGTTTTGTTTTATTTTGTTCGGTTCTGTTTATTTTTCATATGCTGGTTAATCCTTGTAAGGTAACTTTTATTAGTTGTTGATTGTTTTAAATTACTTTTATCTTCTGTAATTTTAACTGTTAATAGCTGTTTGTGTTTACCTTGTTAACTGCCATGAGTCTGTTTTCATTTGGCAGTATGCAGGTAGAATAAATAATAATGAGCCACAGATCAGCTTATTTCATTAGGTTCCTTCAGTTCTCGCCTCATCTCTGATTCTACTCCCTTGGTTTTTTTCCTGTCATTTAATATACAGTGCTAAGTTATATGGTTACGATAGTTTTACTTGATATAAGGCAGCTGCTCATATACACACATACCCTGTTTCCCCCCCAAATAACACATCCCCTGATAATAAGCCCAATCAGGCTTTTGAGTGCATGGCAATAAGGCCAAGCGCTTATTTCAGGGTTCAAAAAAATATAAGACATGGTCTTATTTTCGGGGAAACATGGTATATAAATACAGGTAGTTCTTGACGTACATCCTTACTTGATGTAAGCTGTAGCATCGAGTGACTGGACCTGATTTTATGTGATTTTTTGCAACAGTCATTAAGCAAACTCTATAGTCATTAACTGAATCAATTTCACCAATGACCATTTGGGGATGGAAACCAGAAGTAAATACTGGAAACTGACAAAAACATCCCAAATCATAGTCATGCTACAAATGACTGTAAAAATGAGTGAGTTGCCAAGTACCCAAAATGCAATTACTTGATTGCGGAGGGATTCAGGAATCGTAAGTTTGAAAACAGGTTGTAAACAGCTTTTTGGGACTCTTCTGTAACTTCAAACAGTTGTTAAGTGACCAGTCATAGGTTGAGGACGACCTGTAAAAAAACATAGACACTGTGATCATCATTTTCAGAGAAAATCAGATTTGCGTGGATGCCCCGCCTTTGGAATATTCCAGTCTTTGGAACACACTGCAGAAGAGAGGCAGGTTCATGGACTTTACCTCATGGAAAATGCAGATATGACATGAATGTCCCCCTATCTACTTTGTTATTGCAGCTTATTCGATGTACTATATATGTTTTGATTTGTTGTCAGCATTGTTTTACTGCATTATACCTAGAGACTGGCCAGTCACTATGAAAAAAAGTTTGATGTTAGAAATGGTATTCTCATTGATAACCAGGGAGGGGGATTCAGAGTGGAAATCTTTGAGCAAAAGAATCCAAACTTCTATGTTTTTCTGTAGTTGTGATAGCTGAGTTAGAAATTGTCAAGATGTTCAACCATATTTCCTTTGGATTCAACACACATAAGTGTGTTCTTATCACATTACATGGGTAAATTAACTCAATCAAAACAGGAATGTCTGTGTCTCACTACAGAACCGTTTAATGCATACTACTGTCGAAACACAGGACGCATCTTTTAATTCTTCTTTGACCTCTATGATTTCTACTTTCCCTGCAACCATTATGTTTATCCTTTTTCCTTTTTTGGGGGTCAGGATAGGATTTCTTGCATCTGAGGATACAAACTTAATTCAAGTCTTTAAAATTCTAAGAGCTCCTTTATCTCATTAAAAAAATGTCATAGACAAAAGGCATCATAATTATTGATTTAAAAAAACACTTTGTAAATGATATTCTGAACTAGACTTCATATTCCATATACAATGGCAGAGCATGTTCTATTTAAAAGTGTTTCTTTTGCTGTATTTTTTTTGTCATTTTTCCTTTCTATTCAATTTCTTTAGTCTGAAATCTTCTAAAAAAAACCCACTAAATTTGAAAGTCTATCTTACAGAATTCAATAGGACTCACTTTTGAGTAAACACAAAACACAAAGGATCACACTTTAAATTCTTTAATGTGTGGCTGATACACAAGCCTTTAATTTAGGGATTAGTAGTCCTCTTTGTTGTGTAGGGCCCTTTGTTGTGTATTGGCAACAATATACGATTTGCTTTTTGGTGTCTGTAACTTTTTTCTTTTATCTCTGGAACTCTAAAAATCAAATCAGTGATTCTACTGATGCTGCCTGAACTTTAAAAATTATTGATTAGTGCTCACATGTTAGAATAAGTATTTTCTTGGAGCTGAAGCAGAAGAGATGTTACAAAAGAACTGAATATCAAGGCACTGCTGCTCATCAGAGATTTTTTTTTAAAAAAACCTCATCAAAGAGATTTAAGAAATGGGGAAATGGGGGATTTGAAATACTTTAAATAATGCACACATTCTGGGTTATATCAGCCCTTAACAGAGAGAAAAAATTAACAGCAACAGAGATTTGTAATCATGGCAGATCGTGAAAAGAGAATATTTCATATTGATTTCAGGCATTCAGCAAACAATAGCATCCCTGGGGGATATTTTCAGTGATAAATCATGCAGGATACTATGGCAAAAGTCTAATAATGAGAGATTATTTCCAGATAGAAAGCTCTATTACTTTAAAACAGGGGTTCCAACCTGTCTCTAGATTTAGAATGGCTTACTTTAGTTGATGTAAAAAGTAATGGTGGTAATCATGAAGGTGGTGATATTTAAACCTTTAAAATATATGAAGAGAGACAGACAGACAGACAGACAGACAGACAGACAGACAGACAGACAGACAGACAGACAGACAGAAGGACAGACATACTTATATCAAGCAGCAAGAGTTGATGGATAAGAAAGAAGTTCAGCTGGAGGCACTAGGGAAAGCAGAATCCAGGGGCATGAAGGCAAAAAGACAAATGCAACCATGCAAAACTTTCGGTGCATGTCATTCTGAGATAGAGGAAGCCTAAATCCAGTCTCTCCACTACAGGTAGTCTTCAATTTATGACCACAATTTCAAGCAAAATTTCAGCTACTAAGCAAGGTGGTGTTTAAGTAAGTCATGCCCCATTTTATGGCTTTTTTGTTTTGCCACATATGTTAAGTGCATCACTGGAGATGTTAAAGGACTCATGCAGTCATTAAGCGAATCTGGCTTCCCTCATTGACTTTGCTAGTCACAAACCATCTGGGAAAGTCACAGATGAATAACAGAATAACAGAGTTGGAAGGGATCTTGGAGGTCTTCTAGCCAACCCCCTGCTTAAGCAAGAAACCCTATACCATTTTAAACAAATGGTTGTCCAATATCTTCTTAAAAATCTCCAGTATTGGAGCACCCACAACTTCTGGAGGCATTTCACTGATTGATTGTTCTAACTGTCAGGAAATTTCTCCTTATTTCTAGGCTGGTTCAATTCTTGATTCGTTTCCATCCATTGCTTCTTGATGGTGATGATCACATGACCTCAGGACGCTGCAACCGTTGGAAATACACGCTGGTTGCCAAGTGCCCGGATTTTCATCAAGCAACCGTGGGGATGCTGTGATGGTTGTAAGTGTGAGGATCGGTCATAAGTCACTTTTTTCAGTGCTGTTGTAACTTTACATGGTCAATAAATGAATGGTTGTAAATCAAGGACTGTGTCACGGTTCCAAGTAATAATTCCATAGCAAACAAAACTCCAAGGCTAATTCCTCAAAGAATAGTTTTATTGGATATATCATATTGGCATAGTTCTGGTGAAAACCGACTCTGAAAGTTTCCGCGGTTTTCACCTAATTAAAAGTAAAAGATTTTCCCCTTCCCCAAACAATCAGTCACATAGTCCAATCAGGGTGCCGTCTGGTGGCCTGGTACAGAGGTGGGTTCCTGCCTCTGATTGCCGGTGCGGTTAATCGCTGAGTTTGGCGCAGAGCCGAAGACGGTGCTCCCGTTCGCGGAGCGGGAGCTTTCCCCAGGTGCTTTCCCAGCCCACATGGATGTTGCCAATTGCGTTCTTTTGCCCTCTGAGCATGCGGAACGCTTTGGGCATGTGCAGAGGGCAAAAGAACGCAATTGGCGGCATCCATGCAGGCAGGGAAAGCGCCCGGGGAAAGCTCCCGCTCCGCGAACGGGAGCACCGTCTTTGGCTCTGCGCCGAACTCAGCGATTAACCGCACCAGCAATCAGAGGCAGGAACCCACCTCTGGCCTGGTAACATTATTCCTCCTCTCTCTGACCAGGTGTGAGACTGTCCTTGGTTCCCAGGAGGAAGTATTTTGTTTTGGCTACAAAACCCCAGCTATCTCTATTCCTCCCTCCCTATCCCTCAGCTCCAGATGGCAACACTGAAGCTCCAAAATGACTTCCGCCAGATCAGTTTCAGAGTTGACAGACTGTCTGTATTCAATGTGTGAGATACATTCCAAACAAAATAAAGATTAGGTTTCTTTTCCCCATGTAGTTTGCACTAGAGAATAACTCTTCAACAAATCTTGTTCACTAACTCACACCTGACTTATCACTCACCTGAAAATTGCAAGCAAACAATGACTAATCAGGAAGACAAGCATTGAGTTGCAATTGGTTGGAGTTTGTGGGAATCCAGTGCATAGGGAAAGCTGAAAGAGGAATGCTACAAAGAACAGAAAGACATCAATTGTATACAATAAGCATGCATACATTTAAAAATGGTTCTCTTAGTGGACTAGGTCCAAATTGGATGGAAAAAATATGTAATCTCTCCCCATCACATAGCCTTGATAATAATTCTGTACCCCTTAGAAGCTGCTGTTTAGACAGAGAAGGAATTTTCCAGAACCATTAATAGGAATCTCCTCACTTAGCCCCACTTCCGTGGGTATTTATTTATTTATTATTTATTTATTTTAGTGTTCTTATATGCCGCCCTACTCCCTGGGGACTCAGGGCGGCATACAACATTTAAAGAACAACTAAACCGTATAAAAAAATTTATAACAATTTAAAATGAATTTTAAAAAAACATACAAAACCATACATACGTGGGGGAGACCTAAGATGTAAAATTGTCTCAAAGCCCCGCCTGCAGGAAGAGCCATGTCTTAACGGCTTTTCGGAAGGCCAGCAAGGTGGGGATAATTCGGATCTCTGGGGGTAGTTGGTTCCAGAGAACAGGGCCCCCCCATAGAGAAGCCCTCCCCCTAGGCCCCCGCCAGCTGGCATTGTTTGGTTGACGGGATCTGGAGGAGACCCACTCTGTGGGACC
Source organism: Diadophis punctatus similis (assembly GCA_023053685.1). NCBI lineage: Eukaryota > Metazoa > Chordata > Lepidosauria > Squamata > Dipsadidae > Diadophis > Diadophis punctatus. The sequence continues at coordinate 174,644,452 of JALIGW010000002.1, forward strand.
TAACTGGTCGTAGGGATGTATGAGGTAGGATGCGGTCCCGAAGATAACCTGGTCCTATGCCATGTAGGGCTTTAAAGGTGATAATCAACACCTTGAATTGCACCCGGAGACCAATGGGCAACCAATGCAGCTGGCGGAGTATGGGTGTTACATGGGTGTATCTTGAGACACCCACCACAGAACGCGCATTTTGCACCAGTTGAAGTCTCCGGATACTCTTCAAGGGTAGCCCCATGTAGAGCGCATTACAGTAGTCCAATCGAGAGCTGACAAGGGCATGAGTGAACGTGAGTAGAACCTCCTTCTCCAAGTATGGTCGCAATTGGTGCACCAGGCGAACCTGTGCAAAGGCTCCCCTAGCCACAGCTGTAAGATGTTGGTCTAATTTTAGCTGTGGATCTAGGAGAACTCCCAAATTGCGGACCAGTTCCAAGGGAGTTAATTTTCTTTCTCATTCCCATAGTATTTCTTCACAATTTAAAAAAGCAAATATAAAGATCTTTATTAAAACACAGGCTCTCTTTCCTACAGTGTGCTTCCAGCACTTGGACTTGGCTTTCTCAATTCTAAAAAGATAACCCTGTAATTGAATCATTTTTCTGCTCAAATATCTATCAACTTGAAAACAATATAATATGAAAACCGAAACAGATGAAGAAGAGAATGAATCTATTTATGAAGTATGCTGAAAGCAGAATTAATTCTATCTTAAAACTCATCAGCTGTCAAGCAGAATAATATGATTAAATTGGCTGATGATTTTCTCCAAGTTGCCGTCACAGTATACCTGGAGGTCATTGACTGGGTAAGACTGGGTTATGGGTCTTTTCATGGTTGTCTTTTAGATAATATGAATTCTCTTAAAGATGGGATCAGACTTTAGTAAAAGAAAAAAAAAACCAACCCACAATTTGATTAATTTTGCATGATGTCTGTAATCTGGCCAGTTACTTATGAAAGCTATCAACAGTTGGTAAAACAAATTACATATGCAATATAAAAAGTTGTGTCTCAGTGATTAATGTCCCAAAAACTTTTTCAGACAGGTAAATACATGAAGTCATGCATTGAATGGATATTCTTGTCCATTAGATTAGCTAATCACTGTGAAAAAAGAAAGAATGCTGGTCCTGCCAACAAGTTTTATTCCATAAGTAGGAGCTGCCACAAAGAAGAGGGAGTCAAGCTATTCTCCAAAGAACCTGAGGGCAGGATAAGAAGCAATGGGTGGAAACTAATCAAGGAGAGAAACAACCTAGAACTAAGGAGAAATTTCCTGAAAGAACAATTAATCAGTGGAACAACTTGCCTCCAGAAGTTGTGAATGCTTCAATACTGAAAGTTTTAAAGAAAATATTGGATAACCATTTGTCTAGGCAGGGGTTTGGACTAGAAGACCTCCAAGGTCCCTTCCAACTCTGTTATTCTGTTATTCTGTTCTGTTATTCTGTTAAGTAGGACTATCATATCTGCAAAAATCTGATTGACCACTAGATGGCAATAAAGTGCACATATTTTATGTATCCCTCTACTGCCACCCTGATATTTGCAGCTCAGATCTAATAGCCCTACCATAATTTCATCTTGCTTTTTCCATATAGGTATTTTTCATTCCAAAAATTTTAGGAGGGAATCGCATCTTCTAAAAGATTTTGTCAATATTCACACTATGAGTCAAGACCAAAGATGATACTGTGAAATCTAATTAAGTCTAGTTCTTTTATTTACTTAAACCAAATAGACAGAATCTTGCCAGACTAAAGCTATAACCTTTCAAGCTAATAGATATACCCTGAGAGATTTTAGGATGTGTCTACCCTGAACCTCTTCTTCCTTTCCCCCTCCAGTTTAGGACTGCACATTCTTATTTTGGGCTTCTCTCTGGAATTATTGCCTCATCCCTGGGAAACCATGGTGTTCTTGCCAAAATTCCCTCACCCACTCCTTCTCCAGGTGCACATTCCACCACACTAGGTTAAATTTAAGATATCCCAGAACAAATGGGAGATCTAACATGCACATCCTGGAATGGCAACACTCAGGGGCACAGATAGTCCTCGAAAAAAGTGACCCATAACCATTTTTCACACTTATGACTATTGGGGCACCCCCATGGTCATGTGATCAAAATTCAGGTGCTTGCCAACTTGCATGTATTTATAATGGCTGTGCTGTCTTGAGTTTATGTGATCACCATTTGTAAGCTTGGCTTCCAATAAGCAGAGTCAATGGGGGAAGCCAAATTTGCTTAATGTTAAGCCATGACTCACTTAACAACTGCAATGATTGCCTTAACATCTGTGGCAAAAAGAGTAGTAAAATGGGGCAAAACTCACTTAACGACTGCCTTGCTTAGCAACAGAAATGTTGGGTCAATTGTAGCCGTAAGTCAAGGATTACTGTAATTACACCAGATAGACACAATACAGGTAGTCCTCAACTTACAACAGTTCACTTAGTGACCGTTCAAAGTTACAACAGCACTGAAAAAAGGTGACTTATGACCGTTTTTCACAGTTTTCACAATGTTATGACATTTCCAGCATCTCCATGATCATGTGATCAAAATTCAGATGCTTGGAAACTGGTTCATACTTATGACCATTGCTGTATCCCAGGGTCATGTGATCCCCTTTTGCAACCTTTTGACAAGCAAAGTCAACCTGAAGCCAGGTTCACTTAACCAGGTTACTAACTTATCCATTGCAGTGATTCACTTAACAATTGAGGCAAGAAAGGTTGTAAAATGGGGCAAAATTCACTTAACAAATGTCTCACTTAACAACAGAAATTTTGGACTCAATTGTGGTTAAGTCGAGGACTACAGGTATAAATTGACCATGCTTTGGGTGCTGAATACTGTATTTCTAATACTGTATTTCTAATTTTAAGAATTTCCCAGCTTGCAAGGTCATTGGCTAAGTTGGCTAGAGTTTTTGGGAGGTACAGCTTTAAGATACATGGAGGCCACTAGGTTGGGAAGAGTGAACTGGAACATCAAAGAGTCCATTGCAATCATGCTGCAATCATTAATATATATGCATAACATTTGAATCGTTAATGTAAAATTAAAGTTCAGGTCACTGATGATTATTACTCCACTTCAACCTACACAGCTGTTTGTTTTATTAGAGGTGACATGCATGGCATATTTTACTGTCATATGAAATAAGTACCGTATGCTTTATTATGAAATAAACACTCTTTATTAAATCTTGTCTTTGCTTTCTGCAAGCCTGTCTTTTGAAATAAATATTTTGAACCGCACTCAGGAGTAATTAAAACTATTTTAATAATTTTTTCTTATTTGAAAAAAATATTTACACAAAATATAACAAAATAAAGAATGGTATAGTGCATAAATAAGAAAAGGGGTTTTTTAATTTTTTTATTTTAAAAAGGGCTGAGTCCTACTAAACATCCCTATTCAATATTTCTATCTCTATGCAGTGAGCCTTGCATAGATTGGGGTAATAATCAATTAGGAATGACTTTGTAAATATAATTAAAAGAACTGAAATTGCATTGGGCAAAACTAAGGGGCTGGGTTATTGCTTGCTGTTTAATTTTCCAGCCAATGTTATTTCCTATAAGTCTAAATAATAGCTAAATGAGATTTAGTTTTCCAGTGTCCTGCTATGGTAAATCTGGCAGTTAAAACAACAATAAAAATTAGGCAACCCTCTTGGTGATGGTTTGTCCCATTTAATGTTTTTAAATGATAAGTACCTTACAGAATGAAGTACCATAAAACTATGTAAAAGTGTTCTATTTGTAGTTAATTATGGATGAGGTCTATAATCCATTACAAATCTGCTTGTTAGCATAATGTACAGTATATACTATAGTTTATTGCAGGGGTGGGTTCAGTGGTGGGTTCCTACCGGTGCGGTCCACTCTATAGCACCGGTAGCGGCCCGCTGGTGACGTCACAGTACCGGTGCGGTTGGTTGCCGGTGCCTGGGCGCCACCATTTTTTTATAGAAAATTTTTTACATTTTTTTTTAAAAAAAATTCTGCGCATGCCCAGAAGCTGAGCTTCCGGCACTGCGCATGGGCTGCCTTCCTACCCCACAGTGAGTCCAAGCAGGGGAGGATGGCTGAGGGAGCGCGTGAGACACTGAAAGAACGGGAGGCAGGAGCTATCTCCATTACCCCTCCCTTCAGCAGTCTGAGAAGCCACGAACGTGCGGTGATGATCCTAGGCATTTTCACACGTTTGAGGCTTCTTGAGCTGCTGAGGGGAGGGGGAATGGGCGGCAGGACCTATCTCAGTTCCCCTCCCTTCAGCAGTCCGAGAAGCCACGCCCACCCAGTCACATGGCCGGCAAGCCACACCCACCCGATCACATGGCTGGCAAGCCACACCCACAAAATAAGTCACGCCCACAGAGTGGTAGTAAAAAAAATTAGGAACCCACCCCTGGGTGGGTTCCACTTACCTTCACCACCAGTTCGCATCGCGACGTTTCGTGCAGGGACTTGTCTAGGTACTCTCCCAAGAATTGGACACGATTGAACAGAAGAAGAAGAAATGTTGAAGGCATCAGCTTCTGGGGGACATCAAATTGCCAACTCCTGGTTCACCATATAGAAGACTTATGGTGGACTGGGAACTGCAGGGCTCCACGCTACCATGGAACAACCCATAGTAGCACGGGGTAAACATCATTTGAGTCATAGATATGTATGCAATATATGAGATTAAATTTGCAGCACAATATAGAAAGAAGTCTGTTATCTACAATGAACAGCTACATTAAGCCAATGATATTACTGTAAAGGTGTATGCCACTAAGAGCTGGCTGGCACCCGATGCCTCATCAATGTCTGGCACACCTTTGAAAAGTGAGAGGTGTGGTCTTTTGCTTGTGGCATTGCAGACTGCACTGCATTAGGTAATGAAGAGTTGCAGCTGCTTTAGCTAACACAGAGTTGCAGCTGCATTAGAATTAATGTTCTAGTTCAGGGGTGTCAAACTCAATTTCATTGAAGGCCACATTAGGGTTTGACCTTGGGGGGCCGGGATGGGCGTGGCCAGGATGAGCATGGCCAGCTTGATGTTACTCGTGTCATGGGCACCTGTGGCGGCCTGAGCGCTCTGCCAATGAAAACGGGCTCCCAAGCTCCATTTTTGGCTGTGACGGTCTCCTGCAACCCTCTGCCAGTGAAAATGGAGCTCAGGGGGGTCACGCACGACCCTCCCGGGCTCCATTTTTGCAGGCAGAGGCACCGCGAGCCAGTCTTTCGCTGTTTCCAGGTCAGCCTCATGGGCCACATTTAAGCACCCGGCGAGCGGATTCGGCCCACGGGCCTTGAGTTGGACACTCCTGTTCAAGGACCAAACATGGGAATCTTTCTTAGATTATAAATAAGGATTATTAGGTTAAAAATAAGAAAGGAAAAAGAACCAAGGCATAATACATTTTTATAGTCCTTTGGAAACAATTGATATCAATATAACCACCAAAAATATAGGTGCTGTAGATAAAATTGTCACTTTATGTAATAAAATACTAGAACGGGGAGTGACTTTTGACTTCAGACTAAATTCCAATTAAAGTGAGATTTTAGAAACTATTTCCAAAGATAAGCTACGTTCAAAGGCAAAATACACTAAAGGGAAAGTCCCGAACACTATTTGCAATACAGATTCCTGCCTTTTTCAGTTTTGCTTCAGAAAGAAATGTATGCAAACATTCCTGTCACTGTAGTTATCAGGTTTAATATATTACAAACACTATACTACCAATAATTTTTTTTAAAAAAACTACAAGTTCAAGATAAAATATATCAACAAAAAGAAAAAAAATAGAGATTAGAACATCTAAAACATCTACAACATATATTGTCAGAAATAAACAACTCTTATGATATTAGAACTAATTCCTTGAAAATCCCCCTCTTTGGAAATCAGCACCATTATAATAATTGTTTTCTATCAAGAAAAAAAAACAGTACTGAAATAAGCCAGTCCATCAAGGGAAAGAAAACTCCAGGATGGGGATAAACTATTCAGTATATAAGAGAATTGCTCAAGGCAACCTAGAGTGATGGAAATAATCTTGTTCTAGAATCAGACTGCACATTCTTATAGATAACTAATTGTCCTGCAAATAAAAATGTGTTGTGAAATCTTTTCCTTCTCCACCATCCTGTCAAATTACAGAAATTGGCTAATCAAGTTGCTTTCTCTTGAACTAACCCCGTGATGGCGAACCTATGACACACGTGCCACAGGTGGCACACGGAGCCATATCTGCCGGCACACGAGCAGTTGCCCTAGCTCAGCTCCAGCGTGCATGTGCGTGCCGGTCAGCTGATTTTTGGCTTGCGCAGAGGCTCTGGGAGGGTATTTTCAGCCTCCGGAGGGGCGGGGGAGGGCATTTTCGCCCTCTCCAGGCTCCAAGAAAGCCTCTGGAGCCTGGGAAGGGCAAAAAACGGGCCTACCGGGCCCACCAGAAGTCAGGAAATGGGGCAGCAGGGGGTCATGCGTGGGGAACGGGTCAGCGGGGGGGGGGGCTCGTGTGCGCATGCACAGGGGGGCGGGGCACGTGGGGGGCATTGAATTATGAGTGTGGGCACACGTGTGTGTGCGATTGCACGCATGCGCACTCTTTCGGCACCTGAGGAAAAAAAGGTTTGCCATCACTGAACTAACCTCATTTTTAATAGATTGGTGTTATTAAAACTGTAAAAAGAGAAACAAGTCAAAGAACTACTGAGGCACAGGATAGGGAGAAAGTGAAAGTGAAGAAGGGAATTTCCTACAGTTGTCACAACAATTGTTCTATCGGTGCCAACAAATGCAACCATCTGTCACAGATAGAATAAGACATCCAGGCTGACCAACTGCATGGTGACACATGGTTCTTATTGGAGTTGAAAAATATGTGTGTGATTGAGACAAGAGAGAGCTTCATATTACGCTTAACTTGTCTCGCATTTTTTTCTTTTTGTTTTCAATTCTAAAAGACATTCATGACTCAGTGATAGCAAATAGTTGCAGAAAAAAAGCAAAGAAGTATTAGATTTCACTTATGGACATCTTGCAGAAAAGATTAGACTCTAAAAGATAGCCCAGCTTCCTTTCATGGCTCTTATCCCATCATTCTAAGATGAACAACCACAATGTCTTCTCGGTACTAAAGTACACACTGCTGAATACAAAGAGTAGCAATTATATATTATTTGGCTAATTAGCAATTAGGAAAGGTACTTCCAATCTGTTTGATTTTCTTCTTGCAAAAGACCTATAAGAATGCCCTGATTAAGTTTTACACATTCAGCTTCTAAAGGGGGAAAATACTAATAACCCATTTGCTAACATGACAATGATTATGGGCTATTTATTTTCATTCCATATATAACCACTTTTGACTGATTGACAAATGAGTGATAATGTGCTATCTGCCATCTCCCTTTCCGTCTGGGCTCTAATCTGTGTGGCATGATCCCAAGCTTTATTTTGTTAGCATGTGAAATTAAGGATATTGTACAATACTTTAGTCTCCTTTCCTTGATATTGTTATATAGAGAGACCTGTTCCAATTTGTTGGTCATTGTGTCGTTTTCCAGATTTGTTGCCATTTACTGATTTTTCTTCTGTTTCCTGCTATATTTCTTTAGGGAATTTCCTCAATTGCTGTAGCCTTCCAGCTGGGTAATAAAAAGAATACCAATTTAACCATCTACCCGATTTTACGGCAAGTATGGAATATCTTCTATGGCAGCGGTTCCCAACCTTTATGGCTTGGCGGCCCAGTGAGGGGGAGAGGCAGGGGTGAAATCCAGCAGGTTCTGACAGGTTCTGGAGAACCGGTAGCGGAAATTTTGAGTAGTTCAGAGAACCGGCAAATACCACCTCTGGCTGGCCCCAGAGTGGGGAGGAATGGGGATTTTGCAGTATCTTTCCCCTGGACTGGGATAGGAATGGAGATTTTGCAGTATCCTTCCCCTGCCACGCCCACCAAACCACGCCCACCACGCCACACCATGCCCACCAAGCCACACCCACAGAACCGGTAGTAAAAAAATGTAACATTTCACCACTGGGGAGAGGGGAACCGGCCCACCTACATGTGTGTGCACCGGCCAGCTAGTCGTGTGGCCTGGTTATGAATAGGTTATGGTCCGATGGTGGGCCATGGCCTGGGTATTGGGGACCCTATTCCAGGGGCAGGTTGCTCACTTACCTCGCTGCCAGAGCCATGTGTGCGCATCTCCACACTTCGGGGGCGCGCACGCTCACTACGCACGCGCGCCCCCTCGTGCGGTTTTGCTTCTGCACATATGCAGAAGCAAAATTGCACCGAAATCTCACGAGGGGATGTGCGCAAGAGAGAGATTTTGGCGCGATTTTGCTTCCACGCATGCGGAAAATCTCGCCAAAATCTCTCTCGCACGCGTGTCCCCTCACAAGATTTTGGCGCGATTTTGCTTCCGTGCATATGCAGAAGCAAAATCGCCCGAAAATCACAGAAAATCAGCAGAAAAAAATGGCGACGCGCCAGGTGGACCAGCAGAGAGGACTCCGGAGCGGTTGCAAAATCCGCCGCTCCCTACCGGAGCTGCGTACTGGGCAGCTCCGGCAGGAACCCACCTCTGCCCTATTCTAAGGTACTCTATCTTGGATGTTGACATCCCTACTGTACATAATTTTTTATTTAAACTTCCTTGAATCAATTACTGTCTCTCTATTGGCACTTCTTTAGCATTCTAATTTAAAGTTGGAAACCTCCTTCTGAGATCTTTTGGAAGATTTTCTTTGCCTTTACAGATATTGTTGGAATACTGCTCCCATGTGTTCTAACAGCTTTCTTTAATTCTTTCTTAAGTCCCTTCCTGAGATTTTGTCTTTTCTGACTTTGGCTTCTCTTATCCTCTTGGCAATTTCTACCGTTTATTCTAATATCCACTTTGCTTCCTTTTGTTTTTTTGGACTTTAATTCATCCTTAACAACTTATTTGATTTCAGTCCATAGTTCTTTAGGTTTCTTATCAATGAGATTCAGGACTTCAAAGTGATTCTTGATGTTTTCCTTGAAAATGTTGGATATATGGTCGAGATAATACTTTGGAAACTGGTTGATTTCTTTCTTAGTTTTAGCTTGATTTGAAACCTGGATATGAGCCATTTATAATCTGTTCCTAACCAAATTCTTGTGATTGAAAATGAGCTCTTCTATTTCCTTATGTCAATAATAAAGTGCTTTCAGTTTGTGGGTACTCTATATCTGGTGATGTCCAAGTATACAATCACCATTTCAGTTGTTGGAAAAATAATTGACTGAAAGATATTAATAAATCATTCTCCTCTTTCCTTTTGGTTTCCTAAGTCAAATTGTCCATCTATATTTTCCTCATTAATATTTCCAATGCAAAATAGCAAATAGCCATCTCCAGGAAGCTCCCATTTTTTCCCTATTCTGTTTTTTATATATTCTGTCACAAGCCTAGTTAAAATGAGGATGTACAGTGAAGGGAAAGTGAAAATGATCAAATACATGAGAAGTAAACATATTTATGTTATTGTATTTCCCCTTTAGAAACTTTGTATTTAGCAGTGTGCACTTTAGTACTGAGAAGACATTGAGGTTCCTCAAATCAAACAGGACTTATTTAGTTCTGAAGTAACTCAAAATTGGGGCTCCATGTGTGTGCAGGGACATACTTTTTGGTTGTTAGCGATTTGGATTGTTGTTCCTCAGTCGTCCATATCTTAATCTTAAAATAGTAGTATATCCTTCATTTTCAAGGGTAGTATTTAAATGCCTCAACAGGACTTACTTAGGTCACAGAAATAGCCAGAGACTCAGTGTATTTTTAATCATGAAATTACAGGATTCTTTTGTTTAATTCCAGCTGCCAGGACCTTCAGAAATAAGTACTATAGAGTTTAATGACATTCTAACTTCATGTTGCCAGTTTTTCTAAAATAGGTTTATTTTTTTATTTTATTTATTTATCCGATTTTTACATGGTTGCTCATCTCAACAAGTAAACAGAATTAAAAGAGAATAAAAACAATAAGAAACATTATTAAGATTAAGATACGGACGGCTGAGGAACAACAATCCAAATCACTAATAGAATCAAGAAGTGGGTCTCTGCACACACTTGGAGCTTCAGGCTCAGGCACCAGTTTTGAGTTACTTCAGAACTACATAAGTCCTATTTGATTTGAGGAAAAGAATCTTAACAATGTTTCTTATTGTTTTTAGATTAGGCATGGGATATAGAGGATCATGGAAAGAAAAAAAACTCTTTTTGTTTTTGTTTTTATAATAATGGCATTGTAACGACAAAACAACAGCAATGCAATTGGATTTATAAGGTTTAGTTTATATGACAACATTGAGAGATTCAGTATTAAAATGTTAAAGTATGTACTATGATAACTATGGGTACTGTGAAATAATGCTTTTCATTTTTAGGTTTTGTTCTATTCCCACCCGAAAATATGCCTCGCAACTCAACTTTTGTTGGTCCATAGAGTTCAAATTAATGACATTTTGGTAAGAAAGAGAGCCACATTTTCATGAATGTATCCTTCTATTCATCAATTCAATGGATCAGTGTTAATTGTTATGTTAATTGTTCAATAAGAATTGCTTCCCATATTTTAAAGTTTTCAATTGAGATCTAGGGTAACCCATAACCCTATTTAAATAGGGCAGTCACTGGAATTCCCATGCAGTGACCACTGCTGATAAGCCTGACCTCCATTGATGTCATTCAGATGACATCAGCTTCCCCAAAGCATCCCTCTGCTGGACAGAAGCCTTTGCAAATCTGATTGCACAAACCTGGCTTTCATGCAAGGGACTGATACCCATTCAGTATTAAAGATAGGCAAATGTGTTTTTCTTTTGAAGGAACTGATGACATTTGAGTAATGAGGCAAAGGAGGACTTTTATATTCAATATCCCTGATTGTGTAACACCTGGTGTATGGAGTAGGATAAGAAAGCCAGTTGATGTAGTTAAGGTTAGAATTGGATAGACTGTATATGTTAATTCTGCCTTAGGCATGGAAACCAGTTGGGAGTTTTTGGGCCACTTGCTCTCTCTCAGCTCCAGGAAGAAGAAAAGGTAAATTGCTTCATGTGCCAAGAAAATGCACGGATTCACCTATGTAGTCACCAGGAGTCAGGATTGACTTGAAGGCAAAAAGAAAAAGGAAGGGAGGGAGGGAGGAAGAGAAAGAGAGAAAGAGAAAGAGAAAGAGAAAGAGAAAGAGAAAGAGAAAGAGAAAGAGAAAGAAAGAAAGAAAGAAAAAAAGGAAAAAGAAAGGAAAAAAGAAAGAAAGAAAGAAAGAAAGAAAGAAGAAAGAAAGAAAGAAAGAAAGAAAGAAAGAAAGAAAGAAAGAAAGAAAGAAAGAAAGAAAGAAAGATCCAAAGTGGCAGTCCAGTCCTGTGCCCACGCTTCTTTGGTATTTGAACTCTCAAATCACTGAGATATGAATCTGATTGCTTAGGCACAGATTGTTTTTAAATACAGTACTTACCTTGTTTGGACTCACTGCCTGTTTTGGGGGGGAGTGGGAGTGGGTTATTGACTGGCATTCACTCATTCTGCCTCTCTTCTAAATTGAATTAGTTGAGAGCCTACATCAAATCAGTCCCCTATGCCAAGAGGATAGGCTGAAGCAGAAGACTGAGAGATTGGGTGGGACATGAGGTTTTTCTTTTGTAACACTGAGCCTTGCTTTAGTTACTTGTTGAAATAGGATCATTCTGTGATCTATTATGTCTAACTGTGCTCATCTGAATAGAGTTGACATATTGGGGAGAATGGGTCCAACCGAGATCTAAAAATACCAGGAGGGCCAAGTCATGGAAGACAGCCGTTTGTCTGAAATGGTAGGATCTCCTGCATGAGCAGGAGGTTGGACTAGAAGACCTCTAAGGTCCCTTCCAACTCTGCAATTGCTGAGTAGTCTTGAAAGGCAGCTCCTTGTAAAAACCCATTGCAGTAGCTTAATCTTGACACAGTAAAGACATGAGTTTCCATCAGAAGGGTCTTAATATGGCTTTCCGCAACATTTGCTTCTAGCTGTTCCTGAGGAATTTCTCAGAGAAATGGAAAGCTGTTTTTTCTGGCTGTCACTCAGCCATAGCTTTTTATAAATTATTTTTATTTAGAAAGCCATTTAAATTTTCAATTGAACTCATATTTGCCATAGAGAAGCAGAAGATAAGTAATGTGTGTGATAAATGGAGAGCTGCCCCAGGAGATCAGGAGATTACTGTAATTTTGAAAATGGATATAATTTTTAGGAGGACTTTCTTCTAATATTATCTTAGTCCACTGCTTAACAAAGAAGGGAAATGATCTACCAGGAATTATACTTGGGAGCACATTCAGGCACCAGGTGTAATTGTACAGAAAATAACTTCCAGAAAAGTTTTTCATAAAGATGAAAGATAACGCTTAAAAGGGAAAAAAGCCTTTGGTGTTTTTTTTAGCTTCTGGTTAGAGGGCGACAGGAGTCTGGCAAAATGGGAAGAGTGGATAGTCTCATCTTCACTATTGCCAACATCATTATGCAGGAAGCTGCTTTTTTTAGAGTGATCTAAGAAGCATGGACATGCATAATATTATTTTAGAGTGATCTAAGAAGCATGGACATGCATAATATCATATATATGTGCATGCTATTTTAATCAACTTTTTAAAATGTTGATTGATACGATACTAGTCTGTTGGAATCTCATATATACCGTGTTTCCCCGAAAATAAGACTGGGTCTTATTTTCTTTTGACCCTGAAATAAGCACTTGGCCTTATTTTCGGGGAGGTCTTATTTTTTTGAGGTACAGGAGGTGGCGAGCATGGTCATCTCATGGCTGCTGGGCCCCTTAACTGTGGCCCGCTGATCAGCTGAGCTGATCGGGAGCTGCCTCTCGTTCTATGTCTCTGGGCGCCTGGAGGTGTTTCTTGCACTCTCTTGCCAGCCCCAGCCCTGCCGCGGCACCAGGCAACCTCACAGCCGAGGGCCCCTTGTCGAGTTCCGATCCGGGGCTCACCATACCTGGGGGGGGGGCACAGAGCTGAAACCATCAGAGCTGGTGAGTCCAATGACGAGCGAGGCTGCAGCGGCGGGACATGTCAGAACAGTGCTGGCTAGCTGCTTGTCAGCAGACAGCTCTCCTGGGCGGGTCTGGCAACGAGCGGCTCCAGCCACGCACTGAAGAGGTACGCGGCCTGAGCAAAGAACAGGGAGGTGATGGTGGTGACGGGGCTTCTGGCGGCAGTGCAACAGCCGCTCATCAGCTGTTCACCCCTTCGGCTATGCATGCGCTTCCAGCCATGCTTCCTAGGACTCTGCACCATGCCAGATGTCCCAGATGTGACTAGATGTCCCATCACCATTGCCTGCCGGTGCCACTCGCAGCCAGACCCAGCCAGGAGAGTGGCATGCTGATTAGCAGCTGGCTGGCGCTGTCCTGACATGTCCTGCCACCGCCGCAGCCTCACTCATTGTTGGACTCGCCAGCTCCGATGGTTGCAGCTCCGTGCCCTCCCCACCCCCAGGTATGGCGAGCCCCGGATCGGGACTCGACAAGGGGCCCTTGGCTGCGAGGTTGCCTGGTGCCGTGGCAGGGCTGGCAAGAGAGTGCAAGAAACACCTCCAGGTGCCCAGAGAGATAGAATGAGAGGCAGCTCCCGATCAGCTCAGCTGATCCACAGGTTGCAATTAAGGGGCCCAGCTACCATTAGCTGACCAGGAAAGGGAAGGGCTGCCTCCTGTGCTGGCCACGCCAACCCCTTCACTAGGTCTTATTTTCGGGAGAGGTCTTATTTTTGGGGAAACACGGTAGTCACCCAGAGTAAATTCAGAGTGAGATGGGCAGCATAAAAATTTAATAAACTCTTTCAAGCTGTCTGTCCTTATCTTACCTGGTTGATTAAGTGCTCAGACTCCTCAATTCTTCAGGAACATTGCTTTTTTTAAAAAAATTGGAAATGGAATTCACCCAGTGGCTTTGTTCAGCACTTAATATATGACTATTTACTTAGCAATGTCCTTTTTAGAAGAATCCTCTGTAGCCAAGAACTGCCGGTATTAATTGAGAAGTAGTGTAGTTCTTGTCTCTGAGGAGATGGAGTAGCAGGGAACCACCAAGCCTCCATCTTTTATGTTGGAGTGAAAGTAACCCAGGTAAGTATCCTTTGGTAGTCATAGCCATAATCTCACTGCAGAGCCAGTTTTTAAGAGTTGACTTACTTTCTGTTAACACAGCTTATGGCAGTGATGGCTAACCTTTTCCCGACCGAGTGCCAAAACTCCCAAAATGCATTGTGTGTGTGGCCCCATGCGCATGCAGCCCCCTGCACGCGCCCTGCTCCCCACATGTGTGCACAGCAGAGACCCAACCAGCTGGCTGGTGAGAGGTGCGCGTGCATGCGCCACAGAGCTGAACTGGGGCAATGGCTCACGTACCATAGGTTCGCCATCATGGGCTTATGGCATTATACCATTGTTCCATAATTACACTCCTAAAATGCCTACTAGGAAGTAGATACCATTGGACATAATTCTGTTACTTTCAAGATAAGATTTATAAGATTTATTTTTTAAGAAACAGCTTTTGGTCATTTTTATTGATTATTGCAAAACAGGACTAGGCAAATGCAGTTAGCTCTGAAAAGAGTCCATCTACTTTTCTCACTGCAGTTCTAGAACAATTCCTCTATCCTCTTTGGACTCAATGAGACTCAATGAGTCTGAACTAAACTTACAGTACATATTAAGAATAGCTTAAGTGAACTACAAGCATAAGCATACAAAATTGATCTAACCCAAAATGCATTCAACATCTGAATGGAGACAATGAAGAATGTACTTGTACTACAAAGCTTAGCTCATGATTGTAGCTTATAGCACATGTGCATTTATGCACTTGCTAATATGCAGCAAGAAGAGTGACAATGCTCATTTGACAGCATACTGTACATCACATTGGTAGAGAGATCTGAAACTCTTGGCTCCATTGTTCAACTATTCAACCAGACTTTCATTCAACATCATTCAACCACACTTGAAATTCTGGACTTAGAAAACTTAGAACTACCCCGCCTTCGGTATGACCTAAGCGTAGTTCATAAAATTATCTGCTACAATGTCCTACCTGTCAATGACTACTTCAGCTTCAACCACAACAATACACGAGTACACAATAGATACAAACTTAAAGTGAACTGCTCCAAACTTGACTGCAGAAAATACGACTTCAGCAACAGAGTGGTCAATGTCTGGAATACACTACCTGACTGTGGTTTCATCCCCAAACCCCCAAAATTTTAACCTTAGACTGTCTACTGTTGACCTCACCCAGGGGTGGGTTCTAACTTACCTCGCTGCCAGTTTGCTTCCTCCCATGCCACGTGGGTGCGCCTTGTGTGCTTTGAATGCACGCGCACATGCGCAGTGCCAAAAAATCTGGGAAAAAAATAAAAAATAAAAAATGTCAAAAACAAGATGGCGACCACATGCACAGTGCCGGGAACTCAGCTTCTGCACATGCTCAGAAGAAAGATAAATAAAAAATAAAAATAAAAAAGCCAAAAAAGCCAAAAACAAGATGGTGACCTGATGCACAGTACCAGAAACTTGGCTTCTGCACATGCTCAGAAGAAAAAAAGTTTTTTAAAATTTTTAATTTTTTTTTAAAAAAAGATGGTGGCACCCACAGACCGGCACTGACCAAACTGGTTCCATGATGTCTTCATGACGTCACCAGCAGGTCGCTACTGGTTCGGCCAAACCGGTCCGAACCAGGAGGAACCTACCTCTGACCTCACCCCATTCCTAAGAGGTCTGTAAGGGGCGTGCATAAGCACACCAGCGTGCCTACCGTCCCTGTCCTAATGTATCCTTTTATTTGTATTTGTATTTGTATTCATTTCATGTATTCAATTCATGTTTATACTCATATGTAGTATCTAATATGGGTTTGACAAAATAAAATAAATAAAATAAACCCAAAAAAATTTTTTTTGAGTCCCTGCAGACATTTCCCTTGGCACCCAGAGGCACCATGACCTTCTGGTTTGATTGGTTTTTGATTGCTCCAGAATCCAACATGCTCATGAAGCATCATCCTTGAGCTAATTAAATATCTAATCATCATTCAGAAAACGTTTAATATGCATAATCAGTAAGCAAATGCTGCTGCTTTGTCGACTGGTAAAAGTATGAAAGGACTTTCAGAGGAAGGAAAGCCAAGCTCAGAGCAGTGATCGTAGGACCAGGACATGTTTGCACCAGCCAACCACACAGACCTAAAGCAGAGCAATTATTTTCTGCCCCTCCAAAATCAAATTGCAGTACAGGACTTTTCCCGAGGCTTAGCGATCCAGGGGGTTAGTAGGTTAAACTGTACTTCCTGTGCTCCCAATTACTGTAAAAAGCAGCAGCAATTTTATTAAAACACTTTCTTTAATAAAATGGACAAATCCAAAGCAAAAAGATGCAGGCCTGCCTGAGAGCCTGGGGCAAAACAGCCTCCATAGGTGTTGTTCTGTGGTAGACAACAGATAAGGGTAAAGCATGTTCATACCTAGTACATTTGTATATTATTCTAAGGGATTGGTTGGCTTTATTTGTGCATTTAGCCTCTGTGGTTTATAAAACATGGTTTGTGGCTAACTGTGGTCTATTCCACAAAACATAATTAGTCAAACTATGGCATGGTATGATTCATGAACCCAGTAAATTTGTGTGTTTAACCTTTTACAGAGCATTGGTACTAAATAAACATAAGCAATGAACTACCTAAAGTTAAATAATGGCTTAAGACAGCCATCCTGACTCTCATGTAAGATACTCTCCACCAAGGGTGGGTTCCACTTACCTTCGCCACCGGTTCACATCACAACGTTTTGCTCCACTCGCACGCACGCGCGCATTCCCCCCCATGCAATTTCACTTCCGCGCATGCTCAGTAGCAGGATTCGGTCCAAAACACAGCTGAGGAGCTGATCAGCTGTGCTTCGGGCGAAGAAATAAAGGTGAGTATTAACCCCGGGGGCAGGCAGGAGGGCTCTTTTTCAAGCAGCGGAAAAGGAGAAGCCATCCAAACACGGAAAAATTCACCAAAAATTCCCAAAAAAAGATGGCGGCGCCCACGGACCGGCCCCAACCGAACCAGATCCGTGACGTCATCATCACGTCACCAGTGGGCCGCTAACGGTTTGGGCGATCTGGTCTGAATTGGGAGGAACCCACCCCTGCTCTGTACATTGAAATGCTAAGTGTTGGCTGGATTTTTAATCCTGTACCCATTTTCAAAGAGTTGATTTAAATGTGAAGACACCCAATACATCGGGACTTCTTAAGAGACAATGGCAGGGAGAAAATGCAGTATCAAATCAACATTCCTTCCATTCTTTCACGTTCCTTTACTTTTCCATTCTTTCAAAAGTTTCTGCTCTTTCAACCAGAAAGGGCTCTCTCTGACATTTTGTTCCAGCTCTGTCAGGCTAAATAGGTAGGCACAAATGAAATGATACTGCCTTTGTTAAAGCTAATGAGGTGGGGATGAAAAGGCTGGCTCTGAACAAGGATCCAACACTTCTTTAATCTCTGTATGCCTTTTCATATCCAATGTTTTGGCAGCTTAATTACAGGCAGGTGGTGCAGTGCCTGTAATTACATTGAAGACCTGGGATTTTGTCATCAGGCTTAATTAGAGAAGTCAGGCTGCTGGTCTGGTCTGAAGAGGATGTTTCCAAGATCACTTCTGACAATATTAAAAAAAAAAAGTTTAACGCACCTTCACTAGTGGAACAAGTTGCATGCTGAATCAGAAGCCCCTGCAAGTTTTGTGAGGAATGGCTTCTCCGTTGGTCACACAAGCCCCATTGTGTTCATTGAACTGGACTTTAGCCTGGTTCCTTCATCAGGACAAGCTGGAAAGTTCAGTCAGGCTTCATTGACCAAAAGAGAATTGCACCACTATGACATAGATAAGAATCAGGAATACAAACTTTAAAGGTGTGGCTTCAAGTTCAACCTGAACTCCAGTAAGAACTGAACTTGGCTTCTGCTGTGTTTTCTTTTGAAATATGGGTCTTTTATTTGTTTTGTTTTTGAGGCTATATACACAGAACCTGCTTACCATGATTAAGTGTTTCATCCAATTACCCCAATTTCTTAGTTTGGCACAATACACTAAAATGTAAACTATTCACAGTGGCTGAGTTCATGCAAAAGCAGCTGGCTTGTTAGTGGTTCACTGCTTCATGTGAACACAAGTAATGCTTAAGGTATGTGGTTTGCTTAATTGGGATGTAGAAACATATGGAAAATTAGCCACTGCAATTTGTAAACCTTAATTTACGATTTAATGTACTGTGCAAACACTACAGTTTAATCAGCAGACATAGTTTAAAGCAACGTGGCCGGTAAACATTGTTTTCCAGAGAATGCTTTCTTCCAGATTGATTGTAAGAAATTTGCTTTCCTTAAGTAATCTAATTACTGTATTGTGCCCCGGTGATCTTAATTAAAATGACCAGGTCTATGTGCTGTTATGTAGGTTCTCCTGTAATGTGCATCGTCCAGGCAAAAAGACCAACCAAAGTGAACTTCCTCTAGAACAGGGTTTCCCAACCTTGTCCACTTTCAGATGCCTAGACCAATTCCCAGAATTCTTCAGCCAGACAAGGTTGAGAAACAAGAACATCAATCCAGAGGCTAAATGGAGATGATTTTTTTTTTACTCCAAAGGTAAGTGCAGTTGACTCTATAGCAGCTTGTACACTACAGTAATGGAAGAAAGATGCAGGAGGCTGAGTCTAGTGCAGGCATATCAGAGAATGAAGCATACTGTTTGGGATTCAAGTCATTGATTTGCAGGCAAAAGTTTGTTGCAACTAAAGATCACCTGATTATTTTATTGCCTTGTTTAGCCAATCAAACTACACCCACATTCCAAATATGAAGCTTTAACCCAGCACTGCCAACCACATATTTCCCTCCCCTCCCCACTATCCTTTTCTGGTCATAAATTAGGGATAATAAAAATTATTCCACTGAAATATTGACACTCATTCACCTATTTGTCCAGTTTTGTTGTACACCATCCAGAATCATATTGTGTGTAATGGGTGACCACATAAGCATAAGAAACAAATACATAAAGAATATTTTCATCAGTGCAATGGGAGAACTGGAATGCAAGTATATAGCTTGAAAACAACTTCTTTCAGGCTTGTGTGATTTGGCTTCCAGTTTTTAAAAACAAGGACAACAATACAGTACATGCATTATACAAAACGTACACAAAATGCCCATACTGGAATAACATATGCATAAACATTCATTGCATTTGAAAAAGTGCTTAGAAAATATTTGTACACTAGGAAAAATGTATACAACAATACACACACCACCAGAACTGCTCATGGATTTGCATTCATGTTTTATGCAAAAGCAACATTGAACCAAATCTCTGGTAAATAAACTGAGAAATCAAGTAAAAACAAAACTGACAGCTCTGTCAAGATAGGAATTTCTCCTATCAGAGGCGATCTTGGATCTTGCTTCTTTGAAGTCATTCACATTAGAAAATAAAACCGAGATTCAAATCTAATTAACAAAATATTTATTTCAGTACAAAAGTAACAAATAAATCCTTAATAAGCTACATCTTTTCAGCTAATGAAGTCACGTCTACCTTCGGCAGAAATGGAGAAGAGAAAGAAAGAAATGGGAGTTGACAAAAAAACTCCTGGAATGCACGCATGCGTAGTAAAACATATCACATGTCTACTTGATCATAAATACAGGAAACCTTAGAAAACATAGAGGTGCACAAACTGGCAATATTCACATCGTGACAAGCTCCACTCACCCCAAGTTACTACAGTATTTGGCACCAATGACTGAGCGTGGGGAAGTTATCTATTACTCAGAGCAAAGGAGAGAATCCAGCACAATAACTATCTCCAAAGAAGCAATGCCAGAAAGGCAAAAATGTCAGAGAAGCAGAAATTAGGAGAAGAATGAGAAGATCATGGAAATCTTAAAAATGAATTTAAAAATGTCATTTTTGTTGCCACTTTGTTTTACAGTTTTATTTACCAGATGTTTGGTTCCATTTTGCTTTTGAATCACTTTACATCTTTAAAAAAAGTGTGGATAAATCATGAAGGTATATTCATGAGGACTTCATTTTGGTATGTACTTTTTGTAGCCATTTTTTCCAAACATAATTTGTGGCAAGATGTATTTTATTGTGACATTTCCAAGGACTGGATAAAATATCAAACTGAACTGCAGATATTTTCTGGATCCTGGAAAGGGCTTAATTAAGCATATTGTTGGCCACAAGACTGGCCAGGTATGGGAACCAGGTGGGAAGAAGCCAATGGCCACACAGGATCAAGGAAAAACTCTTTTATTTCTGAACAGAAGCAAAAGAGAACACCTCTGGGTTTCCCCCTAAGGAGCACAGATGAAATCAGACACAATTATTTTTATACAATTTACCAAACCAGGAAACAAAAGTAGGAGAATTTCTGAGCAGTTATAAAGTCACATGACAGTCACACATGCTCACAAAGCAAAGCCATTCCACAATACACCATTCATTATTTAATTCTACTTCATTATCACTATCTCTGGGTATATTTTTTACCATGCTAATGATGAACTTTGCTTTCCTCCAGACCCTTGTCCAGTTGCTACTACTTAAGCTAAATATCACATCACCTTCCTTGATTCTAGTAACAGCTTTGCTTGCAAGGTATCTTAGCCAAGTATCAAAGCCACATCCTGTCAGCTAGTCTGTATAGGAGATATTTGTGGTCAATCTATGGCGTGCTTGTGGTTGACCGCTATGGCCAATGTGTTAAAGAAATGTTGCTTCTATCAGACAAAGGCACACATAAGCTAATGGCTCTGTCTAAAGTTAATTCTTAGGTTACAAAAGCCTCAAATTACCTAATAAGCTAAGAAGCAACGAGACACTCAAACTGGAGGGGTGTCCTAGCTGTAATAAAAACTAGGCAAATTCTCACTCATCCTATAATATGTTTACAATACAGGTAAGTCCTCTACTTAACGATTACAATTGACCCCGACATTTCTGTTGCTGAGCAAGACATTTGTTAAGTGAGTTTTGCCACAGTTGTTAAGTAAATCACTGCAGTTGTGAGTTAGTAACATGGTTGCTAAATGGATCTGGTTTCCACATTGACTTTGCTTGTCAAAGGTCACAAAAGGTGATCCCATGACCCTGGGACAATGCAATTGTCATAAATATGAGCCACTTGCCAAGCATTTGAATTGTGATCACATGACCATGGGAATGCTTCAACAGTCGTAAGTGTGAAAAATGGTCATAAGCCACTTTTTTCAATGCCGTTGTATCTTTGAACGGTCACTAAACAAATTGTTGTAAGTCGAGGACTACCTGTAATAACTAACCTGTCAGAGGTTACTTTTGTCGGCAACCTTCAGTTGCTCTGAAGTGAATGGAAAAATATTTAGTAAAATTGGTGATTGTAGGTAAAAGATGGTCTTTCCAAAGCATGATATTTGTCAACCCTGAAGCTGACCTGGCCAAAGCCATCTTGGAGCTTCAGTGTTGCCACACTGGAGCTGAAGGATAGGGAAGGGGGATTAGAGATAGCTGGGGTTGTGTAGTCAAAATAAAATGCTTTCTCTTGGGAACCAAGGACTTTCTCATACCTGGCCGGAAAAAGGAGGAGTGATGTCACCAGACCAGCGGATGTTGCATTAATTGGGCCATGCGATTGATTATTTAGGACTGGAGGAATTTTTTTTAACTTTTAATTAGGTTAAAGCCAAGGGGCCCTTCAGAGTTGGTTTTCACCAGATAAGTGCCAATCTGATATTTCCAATAAAGCTATTTGAAGAATCTACCTGCCTCTGAGTTTTTGCTTGCAATGGATCTATTATTTGGAATCCTGACAATATTTACTGTACATGATGTTGCCTCTTTTTATCCTTCAGATTCAAATCATGAGGCGGGAGCAGTAGTGGGTTTCAAATTCCGTCGCTACCGGTTCGCTATTGGGAGCGCGGTGCACGCAGAAAGTTCTGCACATGCGCAGAGATGTCCGGGCGGGTGGGCAGAACCTCCCTCCACTGCCGCTACCGATTCACCCGATCTGGGATGAACCGGTAGCAACCCACCACTGGGTGGGAGGTATAAAGGTATGAGCCGAGGTGGCGCAGCGGTTAGAGGCAGGTACTGCAGGCCACATTAGCTGACACTGATCTGCAGGTCAGCGGTTCAAATCTCACCGGCTCAAGGTTGACTCAGCCTTCCATCCTTCTGAGGTAGGTAAAATGAGGACCCAGATTGTTGGGGGCAATGTAAATATATACATTGCTTACTGGTGTAAACCGCTTAGAGAGTGCTTGCACTGTGAGGCGGTATATAAATGTCACTAATAAATAAATAAATAAATAAAGTACAGAAAGGCCTCCCATTCCATATGAAGTAGAAGATTTCTTTATCTTTGTCAGTCAACAAATCGTGACTTAATGGGAAGTGTGCACCACGTTTATATATCTGAATTCCGGGTCCCATCGCTATCGGTGTGCATGGTAATTCTACTATATTTACTGACAAAATGCTCAACCACCAAATGGGCATTCCTTTACTTTTTGTTTGTTTATTTGCTTGTTTATCAAAGATTACGGATATCTAGTCCTGAAAGAATATTTTCTTTTCGAATCAACCCCAGCTGCTGTTTACTCAGAAAACACGGGGCAGATTTCTAAGGGGCATTTCAATCAAAGGAAGAGAAAAGCCCAGGGAAATCCAATAGTTGTGACTTTATTCTACCGTAATGAAAATATCAAACTAATAACCAGTCAGGAGACGTTACTGCAGAATATACCTCCATTTTTTTCTCTCTGTGTGTTTTAAAAGCATTCTGCCACTTAATTTAGCGGTCTATCTTGTTAAGTGCACATTTGCCTGAAGCAGCCTTGAATCGATGGCTGTTTCAAAGATATAACAAAAAACATCAGCAAGTTAAGGCTACATGCCAAGTGGGTTTATCTGCCAATGCCTTCAAAGACCAACAACTGTGTTAACAGTATTGTCTGCGTGTCCAAGCAATACTATTATTTTAATGCTTTTTTTTTTTACAGAGTGAGTTCAGAGAAAGTGGGAGGGGGGTTGTGGTTTTTAACTGAAAAAAACTTTCTTCCATGGCACTATTCTTTCCTGGTATGAAATACCTGCCTTATCATTTGAATGTAGACTTTGATCCTGGACAATGTCCTTCCTATGCCAGATGACTCATACTTTTAAACTGATAAGATTAACTCAGCTCCCCAAAGAGATATACTTCCTGCATGGACTGGTGCAAGAAGTTGATTCACCAGGTGCCACTGAAACTTCAATTGGATATATTTAGATTTTATGAGGAGACAGGAGGGAAAACTAAATGGATAAAAGGTAACTATTGGTTGATTTGAAGTATGTGAGGAAAACAAAACTAGAGTGCATTGAAATAAGTGGCAACGTTTCCTAACCAGGTTCTTAACCTGGGCACTTACTTCACTGTAGTTCCCATTTTCACAATTTCATATTATATTAAATGTTTTTAATTTTCATGCTGCAAATTAGGAGTTGAATATGGTTAAAAAACCAACCAACCAACTCCAACCAACTAACCGGGTTTAGTCAGTCTCAGGTACTTTTCTCACTGGCTCCTGGCCTTCATCTCATCCAATTCACATAGGAACTGTATTATATTTTGAAAGCCAGTTGATGTTGCCAGACTCATCTTTTGTTAAGTCTTAGAAGCCTTATTCCTGGTATTTTTCCATACCTTTCATCAAGTGAAATATTTCAGAGCAAGCCTTGCTACCTCAGTGGCCTACTCTGAGTGGTCTCCATATACAGTAATCCATTTTTAGTATAAGTCCATTCATCTTCCAATTCTATTTTTATTTTATTCAGAAAATATTAAAATACAAAATACAAATACTGAACTCCAAAATTAAAAAAAACAAAGAAAAAAATACCAAACAAACAAGACATTAAAAAGTGCATTTAAAAAGCCACTGAGACATATACATATATAATTCCCTCAGTTGAATGCTGATTAATATATTACAACAATATTAGTTTCCCAAACCTTGCAAAACAGCCCCTCCCCCAATTTTTAAACTACTAAATCTATTTGCAAATTATTAACCTGTCATCTATATACTATTTTAATTACATAATAGTTAACAGGAACAATAATAATAAAAAGGCAAGATTAAAGTTTCAAAACCCTCTGTTAACTGTTACTGTAATCAACTTGTAAACAATTTACCAAAGCATCTTATCTATAGTATAAGTCCATTCATATGTTTATATTGAGTTTTTTTTAAAATAAAACCATCGGTGCACTGGCAAAATTAAAATAAAAGGCCTGGTGGAAAAGCTTATAACTCAGGGAAAGAAAAAGAATATATTTTTATATAATTGTATAAATATATATATATATATATATATATATATATATATATATATATATATATATATATATATATATATATATATATATATATATATATATATATATATATATACAATTTCTCCTGTGCTTCAAAGAGGGAACATTCTGTATATCAAGTGTTAAAATACTATTCCATTTAGAAAGGCCTATCACAGAAATTGCAGCAAACCTTAACAATTAGATTAGATTAGATTATTATTAGAGTTGGAAGGGACCTCGTAGGTCATCTAGTCCTACCCCCACCCCCCACCCCCGCTCAAGCAGGAGTCCCTACACCATTTCGGACAAATGGCAGTCCAGTCTCCCTTTGAAAGTCTCAAGTGTTGGAGCTCTCACAACCTCCGCAGGCAAGTTGTTCCACTGGTTGATCGCTCTCACCGTCAGAAAGTTCCTCCTTATTTCCAGGTTGAATCTCTCCTTGGTCAGCTTCCATCCATTATTCCTTGTCTGGCCCTCTGGTGCCTTGGAAAACAGCCTGACCCCCTCCTCTCTGTGGTAGCCCCTCAAGTATTGGAACACTGTTATCATGTCACCCCTGGTCCTTCTCTTCGCCAGACTAGCCATGCCCAGTTCCTGCAATCGCTCCTCGTATGTTTTAGTTTCCAGTCCCCTAATCATCCTGGTTGCTCTCTTCTGCACTTTCTCTAGAGTCTCAACATCTTTTTTGTAGTGTGGTGATCAAAATTGGATGCAGTACTCTAGGTGTGGCCTAACTAAGGCTTTATAGAGTGGTATTAGTACCTCCCTGGTCCTAGATTGTATCCCTCTATTAATGCAATTTAGGATTGCATTGGCTTTTTTGGCTGCCACTGCACACTGCTGGCTCATATTTAGTTGGCTGTCCACCAAGACTCCAAGATTCCTCTAGCAAAAGCTTGAGCAAAAACTTGGGGGTGGGGGTGGGGAGGGGTGCTTCTTGCTTTGCACAGTGCAAAGTGCAAGGAGCCGCCTTGAATGAAGTAAAGTGCAGCAGACAAATTGGGTAGCAAGCCAGAGGTGGTCACGTCCAACTCAAATCAAGAAAGTGCAGGTGGAGATGGCATTTATGGTGAGCAGGAGTTGAGTAGAAGATGACATTGTCCACTCCTGCCACCCAGAAATTATTGGTGCAGCAAAACCAGGCAGCATAGATATAATCTCTATGTGGCCTCTTCAGCTTCATTTTCACAACTGCCAAAATCCCCTCCACCAGATGTACTATCAGTATTGAGCTTTTACAGCAGTTTATTTGTTCTTCTAAACAACAGATGGCATATTTATACTGAGTTTTTAAAACACTCCAAATGATGACAGTCATCCCATTATCCTCACTAGGAAACGCTTCAGGTGAGCTTCATGACAAAAGGATGACTTTGTGTCAAGGGGGAGCAGGTGGGGCTTTTTGCAGCCATAGAGGGATGGAGATGGTGTCACATTAACCAATCAGAGCCTGTTCAGATTCCAGAAGAGAATGCTGGAAAAAGTGTCTCCTGGAACGTGGCCACCTTTTTTTTTTAATTTAGTTTTTTTTTAAAAAAAATTTTTTTGCACTGTTGCTGCCATGTTCAGTCCGTAACTTAAAAATACACCAGCAATGAATCTGGAAAATTATTTTTTTATGCCCTTCTATAAAAAATGGATAGATTTTCCAGTTAAGACAATTATGTAAGGTTGAAGTATGAATGTTTGTCCACCACTGTTACAGAAGACCTACAACCCAGTCTATTATAACTCTGCCTGTGCAGGAGATCTAAAGATGAAAGGATCTCTGTTCTATTACATAATAGTTCTTTATCATTTTGATAGATCTGCTGCACTTCAAAACTAGTGAAAGTACTATCCAGAAAAACTCCCATGGGATTCAGTGGGCTTTTGCCTGCAAACAGGTAGAAACAGGAATGCTAAGGAGATCAGTTTCTATTAAACATATTCTGCTTTTTTTTTAATGTTGCATGATTATTAGAAGTCAGTGCACTGACTATTAAAAGTCAGTGTATTTAGGACATGTGTTCATCATTACAGCCAACACCAGCCAAAGCATAAAACAATTAAAAGGAGCTAAACAATATTGGAAAATGTGGAGAGAGCAGCTGGTCTATAGAATTGGCAAGAATTAGACCTAATTGAATGGATAGCATCATCAATGGTTCAGATGGCATGTTAACCTTTGCTTGAACACATCTGATAAAGAGGCACTGTCATATTGCTCTTGCTGTTAGGAAGTTTTTTCAAATATTTATCTTTGTTGTTCTGTACTTAAAACCCTTTTTCTGGGACATCTGGGGTCTACAGTTTATGGATTCACGTTGGAGTGCCTATTACCAGTAAGGGGAGGGGGAATCTCTAGCTTCAAATCTGCACTGAAACCAAAAGGTAAATGCTATTGATTGCCATACTATCTCCCCCTGTAGGAGATTCTTCAATAGGATTGATATCGAAGGATACATAAGAACACTTAGTGTATGCATGTTAATTAGTATGTTCAGATGAAC